>JAOWBP010002559.1:21994671-22004980 GCA_028571105.1 Tragopan temminckii | reverse complement strand
CAAAAATCTCTCTTCCTCCTTTACTAGGCCTCTACCATGTTTCCTATTGATTCCCTATCATAATTACAGGGAAACGACAATTATAGTAAAGAAAGAAACTGCATACATCCTCTTCTGTCCCATAGGAATACAAGTTTCTTCAAATTAAAATGCTGCAAACCTTTCGAATCAGACACCTTCGTATCTGCACTCCTTTCCTCTGACTTACTTTCAAAGTGAAGCAACTTATACACGTATGCACACACACACACATTTTCTTTATGATTTTCTCTCAATTCTGACCTCTTAATGTGCTTCATCAGTGGTAGCTCATCACTTCACTTTGTTAGGTGGCTTGCTTAGCATCCCCCATCTCACTTTGGCCTTTCCAGAAGTTAAAGAAATAGAGTATCCTAACTATTTCTATTTTCTTCCACTAAAAATATGATCAATTCAGCAAAAACTGACATTGAGTTTGGATGACTGGCAAGTCACTCTGGTAGAATGTCTCTGGGCCCCTTAAAAATAAGGATTAAACTGCAGTTAACACTTTGACAGTGTTATCAACTACCTCAAAACTGCCAGAAGACAGTTTAAAGATTTTCTATACCTTTCGGGTGTCCGTAGCGAAAACCAGAACCAAGATTACATACAGAGGAAGACACAAAATGAAACTAAAGTACAATACTCCCATAGGCTGAAATATCAATATTGAATTGAAAATTTTCTATTTTAGTATATTTACTACATTTTCACAGACACTCCAAGTTTTCAATACACTTCTCAGTACTTAGCTCAAAAAGTGGCATGTTTTAAACTAGACTGGGTGCTTTCTTGTGCACATGGTAGTGTTTTTTAAATCAGCTACAGTACCTCAAAACTTGATCCCTTTGGCTACTGGGCAGACAGAGAAGCAGTGCAATGTATGCAGGTGACCAAAAGTAGCCAGGTTAAGAAGGAAAGCCTGTGACAGGACCACTGCTGAGCATCATCACTACAGCCCAAGCTGGGGTGAGTGCCCTTTGCCCAGAGTACCTGTTTGCACTGTATAGAATAACTGTTTGCTAAGCTGTGTTTAGGTATCACTTTACACTTATGCAAAGAACAAAAGGGCATGGTGGCCTTCACATGGAGCTTCAAGGTAAACTACGTATATAGAATCAAGACAGACAGCTGTTGTTCAAATAATTGTTTTTACCCAAATCAGAAAATATCTATAACCAGCACACAAGAAGCTTAGAGTATCAGTGGAAACAAATTTCAAGATGAACTGCATGAACAAAATAAAGGGAGAGGGCGTTGCACTAAATCTGGGAAGCTTCCTGTTGCAGTCTTAGATGCGGAGCTCTGACAGAATTCACTTGAGCTTTATCTCCAGGCAGGCAGGGTTTACTGGGGGAGGAGACTGGCATTTAGGGGCTTCCAGTTAACACTGCTCCCTGTGGCATCGGCTCCATGCCACGTGTCTCAGTGTGGCTCTGCAGATCACCCCTGCAGACAGTCCTGTCTGGTAGATGCCATTTCTCTTCCTATTACAAGCCTCTCCTCTCAGTCCACACATTTATTCCTAGTGGACACCTGCAGTTGTCCTGCGGACCTACCAGGGAGTACTGGAAAAACACAATAATATAACGAAGCAATCACATTGCTTTTGCCTTCACGTTTAGGATGGAGACTTGCTTTCATATTGTGACCATCACCCTATGGAATTATTCCATGTGTGAACACTGACCAGACACATTAACAGGAGCTGCTAATTTCCTTTGCTGCAGGAAGGTTTTCCATAGGAACCACACAATACTAGCTATTCAATATGAAATGTGTCAGGAAATTTGTTAGTGAAACTCAGAGGCAGCTTGCACAAAATTGGGTCCTCTTCCACACTTCCGGACTGATAACAGCTTTGAAGCGAGGAACTGATAAAATCCCAGCAGCCAAATCCATATAGCAAAAGCAATCATGTAGGTCTTCTTGGTTGTGCTGCCAAACTTTGTGTTCTACCTCCAGAGAGCCCTCAAAAATGTGATTGATGTTTAAAGACTCAAATTATGATATATAAAAGCAGCACCCTGGAGCTTCCTGCTGACTATTGAGAGGTGTTTTAATACCTTGGTAAGGGACTAAGAAAGATGAATGTTTTCATTCCTTCTATGAGATGTATACAGTATCCTAGAAACACCTAGAGGTGCCTGATCAAGGGCCTAATATACAATTGTTCATCATTCTGTCAACCTAGAGCAGCAGCCACTCTTGCATAGACTACTCTCCTGTGGAGGAACCCCAGTGGGAAGGAGAGGAAAAGGCTTTCTGCCCTAGAAACAGGAAAGGCATAGAGCTATGAGTTGGGAAAAGAAGGCAGAGATGGAATATCTATATGCCCCAGCTGTACCAGAGAAGCATAAGGACCATAGCAATCAGATCCAATAGCAGACAGAGCCAGGAACCAAACCATTTCCCAGAAATTCAGAAATCAAATAGATTCCAGTCAGCTCTTTGTCAGACTTTAGTTCGTCCAAAGGAGGAAAAAGCCTCACAGAAACCATTTTTATAGTTTTATAGTATGTAAAGAGAAGGTTAGGAAGAGTACACAAGGGAGCACAGGCTACACACCTCCTCGCTGAAACTGAGTTTAAGCAAGAAGCAGTTACCCAGGACACAAGAGCTGGATGCCAAGAATTTTTTCCATGTCTCTATGAAATCTGGTACCACCTAGCTCAGCAGCAAGTGCCAAAGCAGGTTTTAGGGCCTTTGATATATTTAAATTTGAACAGGAGCATCTCTTCCTCTTCTCATCAGGATTCACGTGTGCTACTGCAGAGCACGAGGAGAGGACAACAACCCTGTGTGAAAGTGCCATCAGCTGCCTTTCATTACAAATAATAACTTACATGACACGTCTGCAAATGGTCACAGGAGCAGAAAAAGCCACATGGAAGAGCAAAGGTCACCTATGACTGCAAATCTGAGACATGACTAGAAATTCATCCCATAAACAATGACCTAGTGGGAGCACCAAAACAAGAAGAAAGTGCAACAAGACAGGCAGGACAAAAAAGAATGCTTCTTCTAGACAAATCAGACTACTGAAGATTTCCCAGGTGTTAACCCTGACAGCACATATTCTTAAGGAAGTGAATAAATAGTAAGTGTAGAATCAATTCAGAATTTTTCCTCTAGAACATTGTTTTCACTCCTCATCCGGTCTGAATTAGAGGCCTATGAACAGCCAGGGAAGACAGTAAG
This sequence comes from Tragopan temminckii, assembly GCA_028571105.1. Classification (NCBI taxonomy): domain Eukaryota; kingdom Metazoa; phylum Chordata; class Aves; order Galliformes; family Phasianidae; genus Tragopan; species Tragopan temminckii. The sequence goes on along the minus strand of JAOWBP010002559.1, from coordinate 22,001,758 downwards.
TTCCTTAGCTGCAGTGTCATTATGCAAATCAGCATCAAACAAACTTTGCATGCACACACAACTTTTAGCACTTACTTAGCACTTTACAACCATTAATCTCAAGCTGCTCTTCAATAAGAGATACAAAGGGTTTATCTGTTTGCACAGAGACAAAAACATACAGGACTTGGCTAGAATTATACAGAAAGTCAATGGTGTAGGCAGAAACCAAATGCAAGTCTCTGCACTACCAGTCGGGATCGTGCCATTTCCTCTGTATAGCAGCCAAAGTGTATGTTTAATAAACAGGTTGTCTCAGGTTGTTGCAAGACCTGGGTGAACTGGCACACAAATTTCCCCCTAGGGTTGACATGAAGGAGCAAACGTTGCAAAGAACAAAATAAAGCTCGGGTTATTTAACCAGTAATCATAATTCTGCCTTGCTTTTCTGGGTCTCTTATTTTGAAATTTCTTAAGGCCTTTCTTGCAACACTGCTAAGTACTATATGACTGCCAGAGCCCTTGAAACATAAGAATGGCCACACCAGGTCAGACCAAAGGTCCACCTAGCCCAAGATCCTGTCTCAAACTTCAGCCAATAAGGAATCCCTAAGGAAGTGCACAAAATATGGACAGGATAGAGTAATATTCTGCAGAAAATACAGTGACACAGTCTCTCAACCTCCAGCAAAATGTGATTCAGACATCTGGTATTCAATAGCTCTTGAAGGCTTTTCCGTCTGTGATGCTGACACTTTTTGGACCTACGTTGACTGTAACACCCCATATATCCCATTGCAAAGAGTTCCACGGCTTTATTTAATATTTTGTGAAAAAGCATCCCTTTTAGTGCATCTTTTACCAGCCTCTTGTGACTTCATTTGATGTCCTAACTTCCAACTTCAAGAGAAATTGAACATTCATTCCATTTGCCTCTTCGATGATGCTTCTTTCATATAATCCTCAGAAATCTTTGAACAGACTGAAAAACCCAAATTAATTTAATAGCTCCTCATAGAGAAGTTGTTCCTTTTCATCGTCCTTGTTTTCTTCTAAGCACATCTTTGAGGTTTTGAATCCTTTTCAACGCGAGGAGACCAGACTGCTCACACTATTTAACACTCAGCAAAACTTGGGTTCATACAATGTCATAATAATGATATTTTCATTCTTGTAAATAATAACTCCTAACACTCAGACCGTCTTCCCTTATTTCTTCCTTTTTTTCTTATTACCTTATTATTTTCCCCAGCCACTGAGCACAAAGCTCATACTTGAAACTGTCATGAACTATCTATTATAACTCCAAAACCTTTCATTTCAGTATCAGTAAATAGTTCTGTCTCCATTGCTATGTATGTTAATTTGAGATTGTTTTTCCCTACTTGCATTAATTTACATTTATCTAAACTGAACATGATCAGCCATTTTAATTAGCCCAATTTTTCAGGTTCTCGTGGTCCTTCCTCAATACTTTGTAGTGACCTTATGTTTTTCCAACCTGGAATATAATTATTATAATTAGTATACATCATATATTACTATATATACAATATAATTAGCAATTAGCTGCTAAGTTTTCTGCCTCTCTGTCCACTTAATTTCCCAGACCATTTGCAAATACCAGGCAGCACAGGCCCACTTACTGACACAGCTGGGCATCCACAGGTGACCTGAGAGAAATGACCAGTTGTTCCTAGTCTGTGTTTCCAGGTTTTTAACCAACTACTGTAGTACCAGAGGAATCTTCAGGGCAGTTTAATTTCTTTAGAAGCTTCTAGAAAAGAACGTTATCAAAGGCATTTGGAAACCAGGCTGAGCATTAAGCTGGCTGCAGAGTACAAGCGGCTGCTGTTGGAAGGGAGCTGTGGTCCCCAGATGCAGGCACCATTTCCCCACTTCCTAACCCTCCCAGTAGGAAAAGGAGCATACCTCATTCTCCCCCAGTTCTCCTTTCCTGCTCTTACTACTTCTCCCTTCCCCATAGCCAGACTAAAACTGGCATTGGCCTCTTACTCTTGGAGAGAGGGGCAAATGAAGAGTTGCCTATACCACCAGGCAGCACTAAGTCTCTGCAGAGCGCAGGCACCACTGCAACCGGAGCAGTGATACCCTTATTGCTATTTGAATGTGCTGCCAGCTTAAATCAGAAAAACAAATGTCTCACACAAGCACCGTAGAGCTACAATTTTATTATGGAGTAACTTTCATCACTCTTCAAACAATCTCCAGCTAAACAAAGGTCTAACAACCCTAATAGCATCTTGGAACAAATAAGGATTTTCATGCAATTTTATAAGCATGGGTCTGGTATCAGTCATGACAATCAAGTTCACTGTAGTATTATGTTCATAAATATGTAAAAGGAAACACTGAGCAAAATTCCAAAAAGGCCTGTCAGAAAACAAAACCACTCCGTAGCTTATAGGTAAATGGCACTTCTTAGCTGCACTTTTGGCTTCTCTCTGTGTCTCCAAGCTTATCCCCCGGGATGTTCTCTCGAGTGTGACATTCCATCAATTGCCCACTCTGGGATCAGGTTCTAGTCTACATACAAACTCTTGCATATTGATTCACTCTTACCAACTTGATGCTTCTCCCCTATCCTTGAGAAACCATGACAGAAGTAAATACAGAAAACAATGACAACCTTCCTAAAATAAAATGTGATTTTATCTTAACAATAGGAATGAGGCAGAATTCTAAAGGCTTTGAAATAAGATCTATATGTACCTACTCAAGCTGAATTCCAGCACTGTGAGATGGTGCAGTAGCAAGTATATCCGTGTATCAGCCAGCTCTCTGCTAGTAAGTACCTCAGGGAGCACCATTTGATCTGGGGCAAGTTCTATCTTTTGTTAAACCAGAACCAGTTCAGCCTGATCAAGTGAAGACTTCCACCTGTTACCACGTAGCACACCACTTGCAGTGTTCATTTACAGATGGATGCTCTCAGCCTTGGTTTGCCCCTGTGATTTTGTTTCTTTTTGAAAATCAAAAGCCCGCTATTAAACTGAAGTGAGAATTACACAATCAGCATTCATCACTGGCAGCAAATAACTAGAGAGAATACACAGCATCGAAAACATTGCAGAATAGCTCTAAGTCTCCCACTAGGAAGATGAAATTTTCTGAATAGCACCATCCTGAAATGGCTCAGTGAAGCTAAGTGGCTATAACAAACTTCTGCACAGGCAGCAGGGATCTTTCTTCAGCTGCTATCTTAATACTGCTCTTCACCAACTCGGCGTACGGAGCTACCCAGGGTGAGCACAGCTTATCTGGCAGATACGGTCTCGCAGGTATCCCAGACTGGGAAGTAAATACCGTGTGTGGTTGTAGGGCATAGAGCATCATTTGAAAGCAGAGAGAATTAATGGTGCAGTTGGTATTAACATATGGACAAAACGTTGCTTTAAAAGTTCAAACAGCAACTGTCAGCTGAACAAAGTTGGCACAAGGGTGGCAAATGGGTTTTGCAATTGTGCTATTTTTACTATGTAATACTGATAGTGTATAAAAGAACAAATGTTGTGTATATGTTCAATGCCAAACCTAAACCGTTGCTAACAGTGTTGTTATGATATGATTAAAATGTCACCATCATTACTTGCTGAAAAGGATTTTATTTTTCCCTCCAAGCAAGTGTTTTCATTACTGGAGTTTTACCAGACATGTTTGTGAGAAAGAAAGGTGAAGGAATAACCCAACTCAAATATTTAAAAGCATTTAACCGTTCTGGCTCATTGACAACTGTACTCTCTCCCTGCGATTTTTAAGAGCTGCTGATGCCTCATGGAAAAAACTTTGAAAAACAGTATTGAAAAACAATTTTGCCAATGTGTCATATTTTCTGTTTTATCCCTTTCCTTGCTTCTCACTAGTAAATGAATCTACGTGAAAACAGAACCTTGATTCTTTAGGTAGACAAAATTTGGATCTGAGCTCTGCCAAAGCATGTGGGTGTTTGGATCCTGTCCATTAAAGACATTTTACTTCAGATCCAGGTTCAATCTTGGAAGCTCACAAGAAGTGCTGAGCTCCAGGATTTTGTTCAGATCCATCCCCGTTACTAAGAAGTCATCTTGCTGCCCGTCCTGTGTGTTAAGCTATAGACTTCTGCTAAGGATCTCATAGGTGGCAGCTAATGTCAACATTTGCTCATACATTCTAAGTACAGGGTGTTGCTGAATATCCTACAGGGTGGGAAGATTCTGAGAAGTTAAAGGGAAAGGTAGCTAGGCTGTCTTGAAATAACACAAACTTGATTTATCTCTCATACTGGCACAATATTTTGGACTTCAGTGAATTCACACTGACTGAGTACAAACAAAACCCATAGGCTGTATGAAGCCAACGGGTTTTTTTCCACATTCAGTGCCTTGAAACAACACATTCCACTCCAGCCAAAGAAGCTCCTGCTCTCTCGTATGCACAAGAAAACAGAGGTTCACCCCAAATCTTCCATTGCAAATTACTACACGTGGAGAGGGCAAACGAATCAACCTTCCTCAGTTCAAAAAGATGCCAAGCCAGACATAATCACAAGGAAAAAAAAAAAAAAACCAGGAATAAAAAAGAGTCATATTTCAGCAAAGCCTTGGCTGCAGATTTAGCTGCAATGGGCAGAGCAGTGGAAATACTGGGTAGATACCTTCCTTGTGAACATGCAGAACAAACTTCTTACACAACCTTGCCCCTCTTTTATCAATACTTCCATTACCTTCCCTGACATCTACCCCAAGGATGCTGAGGCAAAGCAAGAGAAGACGACCAGCACACAGACAGCCTGTCTGTTCAAGTACAGCTTTCATCAGCAGATTTGCCAATGGCTGGGGTAGCTGAGGAAGACTGACAGATTCATAAGAGACCAGGGTTTGTGTTTCACTGTTGCCAAGCCACAAGACAAAAACACAAATCTAACAGAGCACTAAAAAACTACAAGTTTGTGAGGGGTGAGCTGACACCTACCTAATGCACTGAAAGAAAGAAGAAACCTGCAATAGTACAAAAAGCAGCCTCCAGATTTTCAAAGTGCCACCTATCTGATCCTCTCATATGGTGCAGTACCTCAGGAGAAGACAACTTGGCATACAGACTTCAGAGGCTCTTCAGTCTGAGCTGAGAGAGAGAGAGAACTCGCTCCCAGAACACCACAGTGCTTTCTGCTGAAGAAGCGGAGACGAGCAGTAATTGCTAGATGAAATGGAAAAAAATAACCAGCAACAATTCCAGACCCAGATCTCCTCTGTCTTGCACTTCATGTGGTCATTTACATCTGGGCAAAGTGAACGTGAAACACTTCCAAACCACAGCAGCAGTAATTCACACTCGCTTCCATTGCATAAAGCATGAGATCGGAGAGTCAGGCCCTCCCTTACAAGCAAAACGTCCCCGACAATGAACGCTGAGTAAAATATAGGATGTGTAATTCCATTTGTTTTGGAAGACAGTCAATTTAGAAAGGTTACCACTCGACAGCAGCCAAAATCTGCTTCTGAACTCCCAACATTCTCAAGCCATAGCCTTGTCAATAGCATACAGGGTGCACAAGATTATGACCAGCTCAGGCCGTTAGTTTCCTTTCTGGGCAGGAATCCCAGCATAACAGATACTTATGCATATTCTGTCCTCATTTTATCTAATTACAAATATCTCTCCAGGGATGGGGAGGGGAGAAGAGGTTTGATCACACGATTTTAGGTCACTTATGCAAGGGATTGCTGGGACATGCATTGATCCAAAGAGTGCTGTAATATTGTAAAAGTTCCCAGAGCCCTCCCTCATAAAATAAATAAAGATTTAAAAAATTCTATTTATAAGTTTTTGAAAGTAATCAATAGGAAAGAGTTGAATCACATCCTGCTGAAAATTAGTAAATTAGTAAGAAGAATATGGAAATGCTTAAAATGCCAAGACATTGACTAACAAACAATATTGTGTTTTCCTAAACACCATCTGTAAACCTATTTTTTCTTTTCTATACTATACACACATACAAAAATATAAATATATTTTGCACAGACACCTTTTTCTCCAGATAAGATCAATAATGTCAGGAAATAAAATTGTACAAAGTAGCTTAAGATAAAATGACTTCATGTTGTTAATCCAGATTTTTACATAGTGGTTGCAACTCTGATGAAAGAAGCAGCGTGGTTTTACATTGCTGAACTCTTAAAAGCCACATCTAGGCACAAACTAATTAAGTGAAGTATCTTAATATTAAGCATAATTGCCCCTGCTTGCCCTAAATCAACACAGCTTCAGACTTCTGCAGTCTAAAGAATAGGTACAAAACAGTACACTTCCCATCACCATCACAGAGTGCTCCAAACCTGTTTCTGAGTGCTTCAAACCTGCTCTTTAAGTGTGAGAGTAACAAAGCAGAACTTGGAGAATTTAAGACAAAAATGCAGAACTTTGTTTGGAACTGTTTTGGAAAGACTGGAGAAGTTATTGGCTGAATAATTACCTTGGAAAAGGACATGAGAATTAAGCAGACACACTTCAGGAACAGAAAACCATAGTATTACAAGAAAAAAGTGGATCTTAAAGGTCAGATGTAGAGTGATAAAGGGAGAAATGCCAAAGTCAAGAGCTGGAACTTGAGAAAGCTATTAAGAAACAGCAATATTCTTCAGACATCAAAACACAAGTGATTAAAGAAATTTCTGTTTTGCAGTGAGAATGGTACACAGATAAAGCATAATGTAGGAACAGGCCAAGAGCTAAAGAAACACTGTGCCTGAGGATGCCTGAGGTGGAATTCACAGTTGTGCAGTGAAGGCGCAAATACTGAATAACATCTGCTTGAGAACTGCAAAGTGAAACCACACATCTACTAGCAAGTTCTTTAAGCAGATACTGCAAATTGTGGTTAGTACTATATTGCAGTAAGGCTAACTGAGCCTGAGTTTATTCACATCAGGTTTTTTTTTAAGTGCAAAATGAAAAACAAGAAATATGAAAGATTACCAAAAATAGGAAGACAAAGATTAGTACAAGAATGATGATACACGACTGAAGAACTAGAGAAAGAGGAGTGGACAGAGTTTATGTCCTCCCAAAGACAGTAAATGGCTGAAGGAAAGGTACTTACAGAGTT
>JAOWBP010002559.1:21983850-21994571 GCA_028571105.1 Tragopan temminckii | reverse complement strand
AAAAAAAAAAAAAAAAAAAAACTGGTCTGCAGACTGATCTTTTTCAGTGCTAAAGTGCTAATGACCTTGGCACAAAAAGCATGTGTGCTGATGACCCAAGCTGGAGGGCCATTGAGGAAGTTAAGAATATCAGGCAAGAATAAGGCAGAAGGAATATAGTAAAAAAAATTCAGCAGACACCATGGAGATCATCTCCTCAACGACAGCTGAAAAAGGACAGAAGAAACATAAGAAAATCACAGACTGACATTACACCTGTCACAGGATGACTGTGAACAATCAGCATGAAACAGTAACAAATACAGAATCGAAGTGTTGCCAGGAGAGGTAAAATTAAAGTTATTGTAGAAGGCAAAAGCTCATCTGGAAGAAACACTGAGTACAGTTCTGTCTATTCGTATTCAAGAAAGATAAGTGGAAGTAATCCAAGCTGAGTAGAGAAGGTAAAGGCAATAAATACTTCGGTGATTAAAGGGAAGTAAAAGATAGCATAGATAGTTTACTTTGTCAGAACAAAGATGAGAGGACTCATAACGGTGTCATACAAATTCCCGATAGTGGAGAGGAAGACGTGGATGGAGTAACACTATTTAGACTAACAATTCCATTCTGGCACCAGAACAAATGGGTATAAACTGGTCACAAGTAGGGCTAGGCTAGGGATTAAAATGCTATTTCCAGCCACCAGAGAAGTGGGTTCTGGAACCTTCCCAAGAGGAGTAATGGGAACAAACAGTCCAACTGGGGATTTAAGACAAGGACTTTTCAGTTTATGAAAGGGATTATCTGACATGGTACCAGGGGACTGGACATAAGACGTAGGAACCCTCTTTTAAACCTTCCCTTCTCTTAACTGAGCCTCTCTGCCAATTTGGTCTTTGTCTTCTCATCTTGAAGTGCCCACATCGGTACCAATTAGTGCCAAATCAGATGGCAGCTTTTATGATATATGAGGACTGCTCTGAAAGTTATGCCTCTTATTTTAGTATGTTGGCTTACAACATCAGAGGTGGATGTTGGTGGTAAGACTGTAGAGGCTGAACCTTCTCGCCAATATTCCTTTACATTTTGTTGCCACTGACAGACAACAGCAGAGGGGCAGTCTGACAAAACGGTGTCTGACATGGAAGTGCATACAAGCAAGAGTGTGTCACTGAATTTATCCATGCAGAAAAAAATTGCACCCATTGACATTCATTGACATTTGTGGAACTTTTATGGAGATCAAACAGTGGATATGAGTATAGTGAGGTGGTGGGTTTCAGCAGTGGCAACAGTGACGTGAAAGACAAGCCATGTACAAGACAGCTGTCACAATTTGAAATAAGAACATTTCGCCATCAGTTCATCTGTGCAAATTGGCTAATGGTGGTGACTGCATTGAAAAATAGCGTTTTGTACCTACAAATTTACTCTACCAAACAGTGTTATTGTGCTCTTTGTAGTCACTGTAGTTTCCATGGAAATAAATATGAGACATTACTTTCAGAACAACCTACAGAGATATCTATCCACTAACCAGAACCACCCATGCACTCAAGGCAAGATATTAAGTATAGAATCTTGTTTTAATAGACACTGTAGTCCAACTCAAGTTTTGATGGTAGTACAGTATGCATGAAAATCATGTCCAAGCTACTGCTGTGGTCCCTTACACATTTGCCAAGAGCTCACCAGTGCCAGTGCCAAGCCACTCTTCCAGCTACAAAGAGGAGCACAGAATTCCCTCTGGAGGAAGCCTGCATCAGAGCTCATCAATGAGTGCCTCCTAGACATCAGCTTGCAGGAACCTGCCACTCTCCTGTCCCATCTGCTAGCCAACTGCCCAAAGGAGAGCTCTAAACTATGGGTGATTCCTGCAGCCCAACACTGGAACTACTGGTCAGCTTATTGAGTCCTTCCTGACAAGAAAAACCAAAACCCAAGGGAAGCAAAATGTCAGAAAGTGAAAGAAATATCCAGGTTTACCAGAATCCCCTCAGACTAAGATTGAAATTTTCATGAAGACTTTGTATCAGTTTAAATATGTAACACTCAGCATTTGAGCTGGCCCCTCTTGGAAAAAGTAGTATTTATAAAGACAACAGCAAAAGGTCAAAGTCCTGCAGTCCTGAAAACAGATGCATCGGCAGGAAAACCCTGACAGGTCCTAATTGATAACCACGCTTGAGGGAAGCTGCCAGAGGAAAACTGCTGCAGCACAGGCTATGGGGAGCTACTGCTCCAAAACCCTGCTGCGGCAGAACAGGCACATGTGGCTGCTGGAGCAGGAGATGGACATGGTTAATTGACTGGTAAAGTTTAGCAGAGATGGAATTAATGCAAAGAGCTCAGAGCCCAGGCGTGCAATTCTGTTACCAAGGGAAGGAACCATTCGGCTGGAATTTCAATCCATTTTCAGGTCAGAGACTTTCCCAAAGGCAGAGCGCTCACCCCGCATCTGTTCCTCTTCTTCCCCTCCAAGGTTGCTGGTGACAGCAGTCTGAGAAACAGGCTGCTTTGTAAGGGCCAGCCAGGCCTCGACTTCGTGGGCTGTATGTGTTCAGCAGTGCAGAATTCAGAAGACATTCTCAGGAGAGCCAGCCTCTGATAGCCCTTGGGTTTTGTGGTTAGTTAGGGAAACAAAACTAGAAAGCTGATAATAGAGGAGAAGGGAATTTTCTTTCAGTTCGGCTCAGCAAAATGAACACCTTGAACCAAATACATTTGCAATCTAATCAGATACCGAGTTAGTTACTGTGGAATCACAGCAACAACATGGGAAAAATATACCCAATAATTACTTGGTTAAATTAAAGCGTACTGCAGAGGAAGATAGGAAGGACATAAACACAAACCACAGACCAGATGACATATGTGATCTGATGAAGGGCTGCCCCACCAATTTTTTCGTAAGCAACACCCAGCATCATATTCCTCTCAGCTAGAGTCCCAGAGACACTGTCCTCAGTAAGAAGACTAGATTTGGGACCTTCTCAACTTCTTTCACCATTTGGACAAACACACTACTTATAAGTAGCCTTGTAAAATAAATTGAGTCACTGTTCTCACATCAGTGTCTATGGATTCAATGCATGAATTATACTGAACAGGCTATCTGGTGGGCAGCATGGATATTTTTAAATTCAGAGAGGACATATTTTTAACCACTTACCACTTAGTGTAATTCGTTTCATTTTGGTGGTAACATTTTTGCACCCCATCAGCTCTAAGCACTGTCATTAAAGATTGTTTCATGGCATTCCTCTGTTAATTCTTCCTATCAGAAACAGGCAGACAGTCTTAGTTTACTTCCCCACTATTCCTGATATCAGCTGAACCAAGGACCTGCTAACCAGGAAGCATTTCCTTTCGCTTCATTCATATCATTCATATAGTGCCTAACACTCAACGCTCAAAGCAAAGAAACAGGACTTCTGAACCTCCAAATGTCAGCAGCTGATGATGTGACACTAACCAAGTCATTTAGTCATGTCATTCCTTCCATGAGAAAAAAAATCCACAAAAGGGATTGTGATGTATAAAACCTTGATTATGATTATAAAGTGTTTTCCTGCTCTAGAATGAAATTGCCACATTCTTAAGATTACAAATAACGTTTTTTCTAATTCATAGAATCATAGAATCGTTAAGGTTGGAAAAGACCACTAAGGTCATCTAGTTCAACTACTGACCCATCTCCACCATGCCTGCTAACCACATCCCACTTACACATTTCTTGAACACCTGCAGGTAAGGTGACTCCACGACCTCCCTGGGCAGCCTATGCTAGAGCGTGACCACTCTTTCTGAGAGATTTTTCCAAATATCCAACCTGAACCCCCCCGCTGTAACTTGAGGCCATTTCCTCTAGTCCTGTCGCTGTTACCTGGGAGAAGAGGTCGACACCCACCTCACTACAACCTCCTTTCTGGTCACTGTACTCTACAACATTAAGGTCTCCCCTGAGCCTCCTCCTCTCCATGCTAAACAATCCCAGTTCCCTCAGCACCTTCTCATAAGAAAATTATAGGTGGGAGAAGTTTTGTCTACCTGCTTTATGATCAGTCTGAAGAAATCTCACTTGGCAGAACTATTCATAGTCGGCAAAAAGAGCCTTGCTGGTAAATAAGGAATCTCCTTTTGACCTATATTCATGCACTGGAAGTTAACTACATTTTAGCAACAGGTCATTACATTAGCATGTACTTTACTCAGCCTGAGAGTCATACCTGACTGTGAGAACAAGCTCACAACTCCGACCATGAAAACCAATGAGGAGTCAGGTTTAATTCAGCAGGCTCTCATCTGCCACACTGCCACAAAGGAACAAAGCTGCTACTCAGAGCTGCGAGGTGCAGCTCTGGAGGGAGCCTTCCTTCAGGACAGCACCAAAATGCATCACCTCCAACTCCCCACCCTCCTCCAAACACCACAGTTGGTCACAGAGAGCCATCTTCCCAGTTCAGAACCCATTAAAAACACTCCGACTCACTCTATACGAGGGACCTGAAACAAACATTTCATTTTGGGAAATGGCTCAGGAAGAACACGTGAGGAAGCAGAGCAACAAACAACACCTAAGGTGGATATAAATCCAGATAAAATATTAAAATCATTAAAGGGTTGCTGCTCCCTGAAGGTTGGAAAAAACGAAGAGAGTTAATTAAAAGCAATCTCCACACAGTGCTGAGCTAGCCTGCCCTGATAAATCAACAGCTAGGACTCTGCTGTAGAGGTCAATGGGGGAAAGAGGTTGAGAGGCAGGGGAGAGGAAAGCTAAGGAAAGATAGAACATTTAGCTGAGCTTATCAACAACAATGAATCACAGCTGGTGATGTGAAATTGAGAAGGTTTCCCACATATTTCCCCATCAACATTTTTTGTTAGATTTCAACCTGTGAATGTCTGTTTGTTATCAGCATAAGACCAGCTAACTGCTGAAGCTCCTGTCCATTTGCATCAGCGGAGGGGAACAGAAAGAAGGGAGAAGTCTTTGGGGCCCCACTGTACCTGAAGGAGTGTTAACATCATATTCACCCACATGCAATTCAATCACTGGGGATGTGTCCCTTTTTGGAGAGGCACTTGTGAAAGGTAATGTCTGGGCATCAGTTAGGTTTCTCCTGGCTGCTAACCTGCATTAGGCCAGCTATGAAAAGTGTTGATCTCAGAGCCATGATCCCAATCTGTTCCATATCTTACACCAACAGGTATATGTTAATGAACTGAAAGCTGCAAGCAGAAAGAGCCTGTAGAAAACATAGAAACCTACAATCTTCCAAACCCTTCTTTTAAAAAAAAAAATGTCACCAGGGTAAACTTGTATATAGATCTAAGTGGGCTCTGATATCGTTCTGATATATATTTATTTCTGATTCTGATATCAGAAAACTCATAGAACAGTAACTTCAAGTATGATGCAGCTTTTATTCATGGTCAAGACCAAAGAAGATTAGCAGTAAAACAGCTTTCTGAACCTCTATTTCCATCATTTCTATCTGGAATACAGCTCCATTCATTTCAATTTTTCCCCCATCTCCGACTAATCACATGTTGGGCTGTGGAGCCATGAGGCTACAAACACTACAAATTGCAAAATTGCAAGAACCAGATCAAAAATTTCACAGCTGTATGACACAACGCACTGAACTGATGCTCACTTACTCTTCCAAAACGTAAAAAACGCTCAAAATACTTTGAAGAGGTAATTTTATTCCAGTAGGCATAATCTATCTTCCTGTGGCTAGCACGAAGCCAACTCCAAGCAGAAAAGCAGCATAAGCACTGTGCTTTGTGTTTTGGCAGGAGTAGCATGCCCGCATCTGATCAGATCACATCAGCGGTGCCAGCTGATGCGGTAGGGCAGGCTGGCATTAACCAGCTCGGGACACAGCCTTATTTCTACGCACCTGATTTTCTTTGCACAGTCTCACAGATTTAGATTTTGAAGCCCTACAAAACAGAAACCATTAGGCCACATGTTTGTAGAGAATTCAGTCTTAACCAAAGAAATCAGGAGCCCAAATAACTTAATCATTGCCCCAACCAGAGCACTCTTTATAAACACATAAAGGAGTCAAAATGATGAGGGGTCTGCCAAGAAACAAGGGGGAGGAAACTAAATTATGTGGAGTTCCTTTCTTTCACATATTTAGATTTAATATGCGCATTACATCATTACAGTTGGCATTATATACTGATTTATTCATATTAACAGAAAGCAAGGACAGTGTTATCAGATGTCAAAGCCTGATACGGTGCACTGTGTTGCACGAATAGAGAGGTGATCCTCAGCCAGGCTGGCTCCATTCTGCCTTGGGGGACTGCGACCCTAGGTGCCACTTCCAGCCTTCCTCCCCAGCAGAACAACACTGATAGAGTCATCATCCCCATCAGCATCTGAGCAGGGCACTCTCTCCCAGCTACAGCTCAGCAGAACACCAAATTAATGACTCAGGGCTTGGCAAGCGCACGCATGCTGATCACAGCCACCCAGTGCACACTCATCGACACCCGTCCCTGCCCCGCTCACACTGCTCAGGTGGCTCCCAGCAGAGCCTCCCTCGAGAGCACTGGGGTGCCAGCAAAACCTTCCACGCGGCTGCAGCTCAAACCGCACCCAGCTGGGCAGGTAACTGAAAGCTGAGCTGCATGCTGACACAGCCTCACTGGTCCCATGCTGGAGGAGATGGGGGTGAGAGGGATATTGGCCAGCAGCTGCCGAGACACCGCATTATTCTTCTCTGAGACATCTGCTGGGAATCTGCGGTTAAAATACGCTCTGCTGGGAAATAAACCATCTATAACAATGGGGGAAAAAAAAGTATAGGAGGCTCGTACTTCTAACAGTTTAGGTCATTAAAGATAAATAAGAATTTTAAACATTCAGTATTGAAGCAGTTACTTAGGCTATTTGTTGCATGTAACTTGGTTTAGACAGTAAAAATGCAGCAGAGAGTTTCCTTCTTTCTTTTGAAAGAAAAATCACTTTCTGCATTTCACGTACTGGTCCAGTATATTAGGGCTTCTTCCACAAGCTGCACAGAAGTTTATAAAAAGAAGAAAGAAGCACCTCCCCTCAAAAAACGTTAAAATGGGCATTTTTATAGGTATGCTTTCTCCTAGATACGGCACTTTAAAACTGATCACCTTGAAAGAAACAAACCAAAGATAAAACTGGGACCTGCATGAAAGAAGTAATTCGTAAACCTCGGTCTCTGCCCAAGGCAAAAGCCAGCAGCGTCATGCACCCCAATGCAGCCCCAGTCTGGGCTGGAAACGGCACTGCCTCTGCCTGGGGCAATGTGCCAGCTGAGCCTGGGGATCTCCAGGTCAGGGCTCTGTTCGGCCAAGGGAAAGAGTGTCAGCTCCCAGCGAGCATTCATCCTACTCCGACAAGTCCTCAGGAATAAACAGTATAGGAATTGTTCTTACTCAAGGCAACATCACACACAGACAGCACAAGGATGAGCCCAGAATGAATTCCTACATTGTAAAATTGAGCTACCAAGCAAAGAAACTCAGCTTCAATCTGAAAGAAAAAGCAGGGTGAGAAAACCAGCCTCGGCACATGGTAATTCTAAGAATCTGGAACATCTCTTTTCTAGACAGCAGAGGCACAGTCAACAAGATAGACAAAGCACCTCCAGGAAGCCATACTTCCAGTCTGAGGAAAGCGGAGGAAGAAGTGTATTTCCACAAGGCTACACATCGGGTGTGCCCCATTACCTTCCCTGGAGTCCGCCAGCACTTGAGGACAGAACCCCATTTCGCCTCCTGAGCTGCCCCCCTGCACAGCCTGACACGCTGTTCCCATTCACCCACTGGGGACTCAACCTATTGGACACTGTGAACCCAGACCTCGGGACATATAGTTCACTATTACCATCAAGAAACACCTATCTTTGGAACTTTGTAGCTCATCCTGGATAGCTAAGTATTGCTTTCACACACCACGTATTTTTTAAACCTTTTTTTCAGTGAGAGTTTTATGTCACAAGCTCCGTCCATTCTCACCAGCAGAACCAATTTACAAAAGCACTATAACAGCTATTCACACACAAGTTACTCATGCGGCCAAACACAGTAACTAGTAACACGTTTATCTGGCTCTCTTCATTCAGAGCAGCACATCCTCAGCTCTTCAGGATTTGGCTTCTCTCCTCCCCCTCTTGCCCCCTACAACTTTGTTCTTATGCTCATGTTTCCCTGCATAAATACAAAAACATTCATCCATCATTTTCCCTGAAGAGTGGTGCTGGGATACAGAAAAGAGAGTGTTCATGTGGGCAGCAGTATTGGCTTGAAATGTGTCATGCTGGGGCTCATTTATGTTTTTAAGAGACTTCAGAGCCACATTGTAGAGATTTTGGTACGTGATTTAATGCATCCAACAACCCTGTTCTGTCAAGCAGAAGAACACTCCCTTCTGCAAAGCCACATTAAAATCACCTTCACATCACTTGCAAATGCTGAACTGGCAACCTAACTGTCCATCTATCTTGTTGCTTCCACCTGCTGGAAGAAGCACTGCACATCATACTTTGTTACTAAAAATTAGCAACCAGCTGCTTATGCAACAACATCCAGACAATAAATAAATAAACAAACAAATATATAAATAAATGAGTTGTCTCCGTCAGCACTTAGTCACACTGTAGGGTTGTTTCAGCAATGGGTAAGAGGATATGGAAACCTGCAGTTCTGAGTCCCGAGCTTGAAGTCAAGCCCAAGCTAACACTTACAAAATACTCCTGCCATACAGGGCCCTAAGATCTATGCTGGCCTGCTGCTGACATTAAGCGAGGAGGTGAGCACAGATCTTTTTGCACTGGTGCCACATGCCACGGAACCCATCATAACAGTGAAGGCCAGTAGTCGGGGCAATTCTATCCAACGGGCAGAGCAATTGGAAAACTGGCCGCTGCCACGTGCTTGTGGCAGAGCAGCTACGGAGAAGGCCAGCAGGGTTTGTAAGGTTAGCTCCAGCACTGCGCTCAGCAGGCTGCATCGAGCTGGTTCCCAACCACCTGGCTGGGAATAAACCTCCCCAAGCACATCAGGGCTGTCCAACAGCACGGCCAGCCAAGGACAGGTTAGTCTCTGTCCCACGGCCTGGCAGAGCCAAAGGAGGGAGGGCACCGCACCGTGACACTGGGACACAGCCAGCAGCAGCTCCTCCTGCGTGCATCGGGGCAGAGCTGCAGCGGGGCACCCTCGTGCCAAAAAGGCAGCAGCAGCTCAGCAAGCGCGTTTAACTGACAGTCTGAAATAAAAGTCAGCTGTGGGAGTGCAGAAAGAGAAAGGGTGGGAAAATCAGCTCCACTTCTAGATCGGGCTCTGTAAATTACAAGATCTTAATTACATTAAATACATTATGGCACTGTAGGCACATCGCTAGTAAGGCAGGGGTGGAGGAAATGTGGTTAGCTGCTAAGGCTGGAAGCTGCACTGCTGTGCTCTAGACTTGATCTTCAATTCAGAAAGTTTCTTAACAACTTTGTCCTAGTTTAGTCACCCACAAAACAAAGGCAATAATCCCTTCTTCACAGGGGTGATGAGAGGTTTAATTAATTAATGTTTACAAAGCCCACTGAGATTTCTGACTGACACTTTAAGTCATTCAGAACACCACTTCATTGCATTTGTTTCTTCTGCTGCCCTGCTCAAGCGCCTCCACATTAAGATATCCAAAGAAGAAGATTAAAAGAAAAAATAGAGATAGGTACACAACAACCAATCCAGCATTTCCAACCCACTGCTGCCCATCAGCACTCTGAGTGCCGCCTTTTCTGCAGGCAAAGAACTCTGTGTTTATCCAGACACCTGCTGCCCTTTCTTTCCTCGCAGATCTGTTACACTCACATCTCTGCCGTTTTTGCCCCGAAGCACCGTGTAGGTAAGCAAGGTGCTGGACGGCAGAAATAGCAGGCGGCTGTGTCGGGCTGACCAGACTGCCAGAGGCAGCGAGGGGGAGAAGAGCAGAGGGATGAAAGCCCCTGAAGAGAACCAGCAAGTGAGAAAAGAGGCAGAGAGAGAGGCGAGCCGAATGTAGGAGCGCCCATCACAGCCGGGGGAACCGCACGCACCGACCTATTCCGTGCAGCGCGTTCCCAGGGACGCTCAGGTACACCGGAGCACGTTATCCCGAGAGCAGCGCAGCGTGAACGAGGCCACACGTGCGTCCAAGTGCCGGAGCGAAACCGAGCTCTGGGCACCCGCAGACGCGCGGCACAGCCGGGGCTGCCGACACCTGAGCCGGGATGTCTCGGTCCCTACATTGTCCCCGGCTCGGAGCGAAACCTTTGTGCGGGCAGTTTCTGTAGGGGGCGTTTGTGGGTTTTCAGATACAATCAAAACGCAGATAAATGCAAATGTCATTCGGCTCCCTTTCATTGTCAGGGAGGACACACGAGGATAAAACGTTGTGCGCTACGTCCTTTCCCCTATTATGCGTCCTACCGCTTTTGTCCTAATTTACTCCACGCATAATTTATTTACATGCGTATTGTTTCCCGATCAGCAACTTTAAAGAACGAGTGAAAATTATAAAATGTTTTATTAAACAACTTCTCAATAAAAAATGCAGGTGGTGCCGGGCAGCCCGCGCCGGTCTCACTTCCCCCGCTCAGCGCAGCACTCGGGCAGGCAGGCAGGCAGGCAGAGGAGCTGCCCATTGTTCGCGCTCTCCCACGCCGCGCGAGAGGCGCCGAGCCTGCCGCTACCCTCCCGGCTCAGCC
>JAOWBP010002559.1:21961653-21982688 GCA_028571105.1 Tragopan temminckii | reverse complement strand
CAGTCCCCCGACACAAGAGCAAGATAGGCGCCTACGGAGCTGGCCTGACCCGCAACTTAATGAAAGAACGGAAGTAAACGTTTGAGAGATGTTCAGGTGTAACAGAGAGAAAACAGCAATTGCTGGGCTCGTGGGATGAGCTTTGCAAGGGCTGAAAAACAAAATCTTTCCCGACTGTTTGTCAAAATAAAACTTTCTAACGTGTGGGCAGCAGAGAAAAGGATGAGAGATGGAGAACAGAGCGGTACAGAAATTATTACGTACGGATAAGAAGGGGAAAGAGCAATGCATCGCTATCCCATTCATGCAGGATTCGGCAGATTTGCCGGAAGTTAAGCCTTCCTTAGCCTGCCTCGGGCCCTCCCTTCCCAAAGCACCACCTGCTCCAGCTCCGAGGCCAACCTGCCCACTGCATGCACCCGGAGGGAACCATCTCCCTCATCCGTGCCATTTGGTAACAGGAGAAATAAGCTTCCTGTCAGCTGGAGAGTTGCCAGACTGCCGAGATGTACCTAACCACGGTTCTGGGAAGCAATCTTTAAGAACGCTTCCATCACCGTATTACATTACATTATTTTGTCTGGTAGTGGTCCAGGTGATGCTGACTGTAACTGCAGAAACCCCTGTTCAATACTCACACTGTTCACAGGAAAAGCTAACCACAAACTGCCGAGTTCTCACAAGCACACGTTGCTGTGCATGCTGCACAGAAATGAATGGGTCTGCATGCACCTGAACTGGTGACCCTCGATCAGTGACCTGAATCACACCTCGCTGCCACAAAGATTTCTGGTTTGATGCGCTGTTGTGCTATTCACCCAGTGACAAAAATGATCCAAATGTTATCATTTACCCCCGGATGGGCAAATATCCAAGTGAGGGATAGCAACTCCTTTGCTTCATGTGACAAGAAAATCAGCCCAAAACCACACAGTGCTGCAGAACTGGAGGCAGCGTTGGGCTGCTGAGGGAAGGCACCAACATCCGGCTGTGCTCTAGGAAGTCCTGAGATACCCTAATACAAAATGGTGACGCTTGGAGAGAATTAAAACAAAACAAACCTGTTTGAGGTCATTTTCAGAAGTGTAACGAGCCCCTCTGACCCTTTTTGGATGGAGATAAAGGCCCATTCCTGCTCTGCAGGCGCGGAGATCTTGGCACACTCTGTGGGGAGGGCAGCTTTCTCCTGCTCCTGCAACAGCCCTCCTTCCCTTGCTGCTCCTTCCACACGGGCACTGGGCCTTTATCAGCCACCAGCAGGCACGGCAGGCAGAGAGAACCACCACAGCTACCGGCCAGGGGAGGGCATCAGAGCCACCCTGCTCAGAGGGGTCCCAGCAGGCTGAGTGCAGAGTGGCCGCATCAGCGCCCATTCCTGCTCCACCTGTGCAGATGGAAACATTCAATCTCGCTCACACCTAGCTTTCCTATAGCACGTTTCATGGAGAAGCGAACAGCATTTAGCTTACTGGTTTAGCTGTAAAGAAGGCACAGAGCACTGACTGACAGCACGTTCACAGCGATCTACATAACTTATTCACTGATTTACTAGTTGAAAGTAAGAGAGTCGTTACAAAATGTTATTAATAAAACAAACCATACCACAGAGAGCTCCATATTCACGTACACACAGCACTCCATCATCAACTGATCATTCACAAACTAAGGTTTTAGATTCATTTGTCTTCTGGTTTTGGGCTACTGTAAGTCACTAATCAATACTGTTAATGCAGATCTAAACCACGCGTGAGCATTACTTCAAGCCCCACACATCTGAAATACCTCACTTCCATACCCACTGAGTTCCAACTTCACGATTTTTACATTCCCATTTAACTTCTGATAGTTTGATTCAAACTTACCAAAAACAGTCCAAGGAGGCTTCAAGGAAATATATGCACTGTAAAAACATTTAGCATTAAAGGAAGATAATATAGGTTTATTTTTAATAAATGGTTGCCAACTGCTTGGACAGCCAACTCTCACCATTAAAAATGGAAGGCAGATTTTGACATAACACAGTAAAATCTCTGGCATTAGCACGATGCCTAAAGCACTCTGATCCCATGGGGCTGGAGCAAGCAGACTTCAGAAGGCACAATCCACATCCTCACCTCCCGGCACATAGAAACCAAGTAGGAGAAAAAGACTGCGCTGGAAGTGTCACATCTTAGAGATCATATTGTGACCATCCTGAACTATCCCTATCTCAAATGTTTTTACTATTTACATAATCCAAATACATTGCTACTTTCTGCGAGGGGTCAAAAACGTTCCTGCTCAGCCCACAAAGCCTTATTTTAGCTGAGGAACCTTCCACTGTGAAAGTTTTACCCTTCAGTCATTGTCTCCTATTTTCCCTTTTATCTTAAGATTTCATGTAGAGCTGTTCTTTTCTGGAGGGAGGCAAGGTTAGGCTCTTGCTTACACATTCCTCAACTCTTGTGAATTGGAAAGTGAAACAAACTAGATACTAACACTGAAAGCCACTAATCTAATTTTGCTATGCAGGGAAACAAAAGAAGCAGTTGGTAGTCTACCAGAAGCCACAGGGGTTTTTTTAGCTTTAATATTTCCAGATATGCCTAGTAATATACAACTGTGCTTTGCTCAAACATATTCATATTCAAAGGACAGGATTCACAAAGATATAAGCACGATAGCATGCTCTGTGAGAGAAGACTTAATTTGTTACAGCAAAACAGGGCCCCACATCCACAGATATCCTGCAATAGATTCGAAGTCTTAACTCCCTTTTATTTATTTAAAGCTTTGCAGGCATCTCATACACTGGTTCTTGTCAGCCCTCCTCCTCCTTTTCTTTGATCTTTCCCAATAGTTGAGTTAGCTGAAAGAGGAGAGGACAGTATCAGGGTGTCAATGTTACAGACTCAACAGCAGCCCTCTGCAGACACATCACCAGCAATCTGACACAGTCAGCATAACAAAGATAACTACGGAGCTACGCAGCGTAAAAATCGGCGCCAATGATTCATTCTTTGTAACTTTGGCAATCGCATTCTTAAAAGGTGGCCTCCAGTTTTAGTTTTTTTCTTGTTTTCTTAAAAGCAAAATTCTCCTCCATAGCTACAGCAACAGCTTTTTGAAACCTCAGGGCTAGCTTCATTGCAGGCCTCGTTCTGACTTCCCAAAGTTTTAATTCTGTGCTCTGTCTTCTTTCTCACAAGCACCGAGAACGCACTATAATTATTATGGTTCTTAGACAGACTTAACGTTTAGATTGAGCATAATGAATCACGGTGGAACTCTACCTGAAAAAAAAAAAACCTGACAACTCACAAAAAAACAAATTGCCAGATTTGTTCAAAGAGCATTAACTTGGAGTTTAGCTCTTGATTGGAAGAGCTTCACCTTTACTTCATTATTGATGGGACCACCTCAGAGAAAGGAATGAATATCTGACTGTGACTATCCAGTGACTCCTCTGTGAAGGTTTTTTGTATTTATTTAAACTGTAGGCAGAATTGAGCTGTGCAAACACAGCTTGAGAACAATAATCTGTTTTCTTTCAATATTTGGACTTATTTTGTTGGTTCTAAAATTTATTTCAGATCCTACAGGGCTAAAGGAACAGTTGATATTAGAAGTCTGTTAAAACAAGTTACTTTTGCAGCACATAAAGCAGTTACACTACACCGGAAATTAAACTTAACCTGAAAATTTCTCACCTTACAACATTTTTATTAATATTTATCAGATATTTAGTGTCAGTATTTGACAAAACTTTCAGTGCTGTCTGTTCTTCTTCCATAGTAATACAAAAGGATTACTGTGTTGTAACTTCACTTTTTCTTTCCTTCCCTTCTTTTTTGTTCCCTTACTTCCAAAAGAATTTGGGTACAAAAGGAAGACTGAAATCTTGCCACCATATAACTCAAAATATCTTTCTCTGTGTGAAAGTTCAGGATAAGAAAAATAAAACCTGATGAATTGGTGAAGCTGGAAAGGAAAACAATCCATGTAAAAGGCAGTTTGGAATTAGTGAGGGGGTAAGAAGGCATTAAGCAAATTTTATTGCATTGATTGGCCAAACACCAAAGGAAAACACAAGTAAGGGGGAATAAGATGCTTGTGGTTTAGTTATCTTTTAAAACCTGCTAAATAGAAGGAGCTTTAAAAGTGTCCTGAAATTGTTTCTATGTTTCCCATCCAGCTTTATTTTGGTAAAGGAGGGAAACAACAGAAAGGCACTGACCGACCTGTTTAAATACCAGTTTAGGTCAAGGCTGTCTTTAAAGCTGGCAGACTCTTGGAAATCTCAGTGGATACAAGGTGCTGGGATAACACAAAATAGATCCCTGGAATTTATTAAAGTAATAGCAGTTGAAGTCACAAAGCCATAGCGAAGCCAGTCCCGATTTTCCTGCCCCTAAGTCTCCTCAACAACTTGTACCATGGAGTTAATTTGATACATATTTCCCTAATCCAAACAGGCTCTCAGACCAGAAGTACCTCCTTCACAATTTTACTGATACTCCTACACAGAGATAGCTGTTTTGGTAAAATCTCTTACACAGAAACAGCTTCACTAAGGGTGGAGAGTTGTTTGTTGGGGGTGCAATGTTCTGTCGTTGTTTGGGGCGTGTTAAACAGGGGTGGAACAGCTTTGGTGTCAAGGACACCTGTTAGTAGAGAGGCCCTCCTGCAACAGGAAGCTCTGCCTTGCAGCTCTTGTACCATCCATTTCTGCAGCACATCTAAGCTAGTATGAAAATTTTTCTACAAAAGCTCAGTCTTTTGCTAGAGGTGACAGGCCTTTGTTGATGCTGTTATGGTGATTATTATGAAATTCTAAGCAAAGAAAGTGGCTGATGGGATAGAATTTGGTGCAAGGCCCACATTTCTGCTACTACTGGTGCTGCTTGTTAGACTATTTCTAGGACTATCCTGTAGAGTCCTTGTGCAACTCCAAGAAAGACTGTCTAGTACAAGATTTCAACATTTTCTTGTGTCTGTTTGTGTGTGTATGTATGTACATACAAGCCAGACTCTCATCCTCGTGTATATTGCATATATAGAACTACTAATTTCATCAGCATCGTTGCTTCTGATTTATATCAATACCTACAAATGTAAGTTTAAACAAGCATCACCCCAAAAATCATAGTTAATAGCAGTTACCAGTGAGCTCAAGTAGGCTATAGAGTCTCAAGCCTGTTACTTGGTATGCCACTACACTGCTACAAGTAGTACTCACACATATAATACTATTTATTCCATCTCCAGATCTCAGGCAGGCAGGATAGAAAGGATCGCTACCCAAGTTTTGGGAGTCAAACAGAAATCTAAACACATCATCACACGAAGCTCACAAAGTCAGCTGTACTACGTGCAGAAAATCCAAGTGCCATACCTTGCTATTTCTTCCACAATCTTTTTTTGTTTTAAAGGTCACCAGCTAAGAGCATCCCAGCACCTAATTCTGGAAAAAACATCAGCACCTTCAACATCAGAAAAAGAGAGGAAGAGAGGGAAAGAAGCCATCAGACATATCTGAAGGTACCTCAAAGACACCTCATAACATTTAGACTGTTTGGTATCTACCATTTTTGAGAGTCATTGACCAGTACAGTCTTTAAACAGAGCAGAACTTAGTAGAATTAGAAATAAGACTGGTCACCTACTAAGGTCAGCGTCTTCCTTGTGCTGAATTCTGCACTTACTTGAAAAATCCAAAGGGTTTGTCCATCTCACACACAGCAAAATGCTCCCTCCCATCTGGTGTCAACAGCTAAAGCCCTCATGAAATACGATCTAAAGGCATTAGAACAATTCTCTTAGAATAAAAACATTTACAAGGAACAATATTACAGCTGCTGCTGCAATGCTCCAGCTTGCACAAAGTAGAATACTTTACTAAATTATTTTCTTAGGGGAGATTCTCCCTGTCTGACTCCTGCAGGCATCAGCATCTTGCTACCAAACACAAGCAGTGGGAATTCAGCTTCCAGGAACTAAGTGAAGCCAACGGCCACAGAACAGAGCCTCAGGACTGATTTTTACCCTATGTACAATCCTTCAGAAATGGTACCAGCAAATACAACTATCCTCCATTCTTTGCCACTCCCCTTTGGCCCTGCAATAGCTTCTTACTCTCTCCTAGCCACTGGCTAGTTCTTCTCCGAGCTCTTTTTATTAAAGCATTTTCTCTCCCCACATAGCAATAATTTTTTTTAGCAATCACAGTCATCCACTCTAGTCATCCTTCTAGACAGAGCCATTGGCAAAATCCCTTTAGGGAGAAGGAGAAAGACAGCATAGAATGGTCTGGAATACACTCGCATTCATTGTGGGTGAGAGGTGCTTATTGCTTAAGATCACTCTCGTATCAGACAACCGATGGATTTCCTTACTCTATTTATACACTTGGAATAATTCACTAGCTAACGCTTTTCCCAGCTAAATAAATGCCCACCTCCTGAAATGGATTCAAACTTCTGGAGCACTGAGGTTACACAACAAGGGTCAGCTACACTGCAAAGCGCAGTGCCAGAGACATGCAGCTGTTTCCCTCACTCACACTCCCTCCTTCTGATTATTGAACATGAGAATCCCACTTGTATTCCAGATACAAACGTAAGCATGTTATATTCCAAAGCTGGGCGCTATCCCAGGCTGGAGAGCTGTGAACATTCAAGCCTGCCTCATTTGTTAGCATAGCACCAAGAATGCTGGGAAAAAGGCATTCATTTTGAAATTACTGCATATTTAAAATCCACCCCAGCCATTCCCAAGTATATAGACTCTCTAGCCCACTGCGAAAGTTTTGTTGCCAGGTTGTATCTTTACACAGGTACACTGGCTCCTCTGCTTAAAGGCTTCTGAAAACCACATAGATATTTCATAAAAGTCATAACAAAAAAAAACCAGGCCCTGTTTCAGCAAGGAACTGCCATGTTTGTCTGCACAGTCCCTGAGATCTTTCATTTGCTAAAGGGGAGCTATGCTATTAAATACCTTGCAGGAAGAGAAGCAACATGAACAGCAACCTGATAAAGCTGTAGACATTCCTGTTCATTGCAGAGGATGACATGTGATGTCCTTTCCAACTCAAAACAATTATATGATTCTAAGTATCAGATAATGTTGGGATGAAACAGGAATAGAGATTTAGGAAGCAATGGCTGATAAGATTTATTTGGCAGAAAGGATCTAGAATCAGAGTAAGAGCATATAGCCAGCATGGAGTCACTAGAACTAAGAGCACATAACTACAGGACATCTCTAAAAACCAGAGTGAAGTATTTGTATGTGCTGCAATACAGCTGCATAAGCCAAGATGAACACAGTGTAAATTCTGCCCAGGCCCCTACACCTGGTGCTTCGTGTCAGGTAGCCTGTGGAGTCATTGCTTAAGGAGACTAAAACTAGGTCCCTCAAATGTTGAATGTTTAGGCTACAGACTTTAAAAACAAACAAACAAACAAAAACTCTGCCAGTCAGATTCTGTTCCCATTTGAAATATATAATTCTAACCTTAAAGCTTGGCTCTGCCAAGTTTGGCTTCAAGAGGAAGAAGCATTGGCCAGTGCTGTCACAATCAAAGCAGCTCATACTGCCACTCAGATTTGTTCTGCGTATGCAGCAGTGTGAAGTAAAGCAGAATCTCATCCACACTTAGATGGAAGTTTTTGAAACGTATACACATCATGCTTGAAATCTTCTGTGCAAAGTCAGCCCAGAGACAAACTGGTGCTGTCCAAAGCCAAGGTACAGATCTAGAAGTTCTGATCCCAAAAAGAATTGGCATTTATGCCCAAAAGCACAAGATCTGGCATTTATAATTATGAAAGCACAGCCTGAATGACAAAATACGGAAAGAAACCAGCTAATAGGAACGTGCACGTACTTCTGTTACTATCACGCAACAGTTGCTCGACCCGCCTGCCGCCTCCCAGCCGCGCCCCAGGCGGGCGAGCAGCACCGAAGCCGGAGGAGAACGAGATTCCTGGGGGAAGCCCCGGCCCCCCCCGCGGCCGCGCTCACCTAGGCGGGCAGCGGACAGCGCCCGGCACTGCGGCGCCCCCTGGCGGCGGCCCGCGGCAGCAGCAAAGGCAGCGCGGCTAGGGGAGCCCTTCCCTGCGAGCCTTCCAGCGAGGGACGCTTCAAAGGCAGCCCTCGCACAACAAAGCGCCCTTTCAACTGCTGCAGGTACACCGTGCTTCGGCATACACAGGCAAAGCGATTACTTCGCGTTCGCCTGTTTATAAACAAGTTTCTTTATGCAGTAATGCACGCACACTCTCAGGAAACGTTCCCCCGCGGTTGAACGTTACCTTCCTTAAGCTACGTGACACGGGTACACCGGGATCCTAAGCAGCATCGTCAGCACTGCCAGCTCTACAGCTGCATAAGCTTCCTACTACTCAGTTCCTGAATTAGAAGGTTTCTTCCTTAGACAAGTTTGCAGCATTCAAGTTTGCTTTGGATTTGTTTTGTTTTTAAAGGGGGCAGGCGAGTGGAAGCAGAGCATAAAGTGCTTTTGAAGGTTCTGGAAACAGGCACTCTAAGCATTTTCAACAGCAAGGGCAACCAAGATGTCTTAAAAGAAAGTTTAACAGCAGGTTTGAGTGGCTGTATGCCTGCATGGCTTTGAAATTCAGAACTCGGTGAACATGGTAATACATGTGTGCCTTTACAAAGTTTCTGTGGAAAAAAGTCACCCCCAGCTGCATACTAAGTTACTGAAAAGCACTGGCAGAAACCTGTTGGGATGTAGCAACCAGATTCCTCAGGAGTCCAGCTGATTTTGCAGTAATGGTTGCTCAGCCAGAAGTCATTTCACCAGGTGGCAGGGAGGGCCAGTGCTGTTTGGCTCTTTCCGCTCCTACTGTGCCATGGAACCAGGGCAGAGAGAGGGGGAGAAAGCATCCAGCTCTGCAACTGCAAGTTACATTATAATGTAAGCCCCATAAAGGAGCCGAATTACAACTCTGAAGCAAACCTTTAGTCTGGCTTCTTCTACTCTTTGAGGGCTTGAACTTGCAACACCACTACTGTTTGTATTTTTAAATATCATACACATACATGCATACAGTGCACTGTACCTACATCCAGCTGTGATGGACTGCTGTGTGCCATCCTGCTTTTTCAAGAAGACTGGATACGTGGCTCTGTGCAAGGACAAGGAGGTTACATCCCAGGACTTTTATTTTGACCATTCTTCGTACACATGCAAACACACACAAACACGCAAACACGCGCAGTCCCTCTGCGGCACTTGGGCATGCACATGCAGGCATGAACACAGACCTACTGAGACTCATTTAACCTTTGAAGTCAGATTGGAAGCCTTGGGACAATGTCAAAATTACATCCAAAAACAACCTTAAAATAATGCTATATGCACAGCATTCTTTGTCTGTCTTCTCAATTTGCTTTATTAGTATAGAGATGCTTTCTGAAAGCCAATTTTTGAAGCATTTTATCTGCTTTTGCTCTGCTCACTTGAAATCATAGTTCTGTTTGCAGGATTTTAATTATTCATGCAGCAGCCAACTTGGAATTTATAGGGATGATGATGATGCTTCAGGTGAAGAACAAAACAGAAGGATCAGAAGAACACCTACATAGAGAAACGCTTTCATGCCAAGATTTTTAGTCAGGAAAAAAAAATCAGGTGAAAGATGAGAAAACACTCAAGAAGTTTAGTATTTCTTTGCCATATGATGATTCTTTAAGGAAGTACCTGAGGTCAGATTTACTGTGTGTGTCTGTCAAATAATATGAGACTTGTGAATCACAGCCTATAGAGCCAAAGAAGTGCATGAGACATTTACCTAAAGTCTTACATCACAAAGAAGCCACTTATATAGTATTTAAACATTTGTTTCATAATGATGAGAATAAGTCACTAGGCAGTTTGTTATACTCAAAAGAAGCCAAAAATCAACAATACCGGCCAATGGAAATCCTTGACAAACCTAAACTTTGGATTTCAGTATCAGATATTTCCTGTTCCAAGAGCACACGCATTATGGCATCGTTTCCATCTATCAAACTTAAAGTAGGTTTCAAGCTTATTATGGATAGGTCTTTCCTTTGAGCTAGAAAAAAAAGAGACTACAAAAATATTTTCATCTGAGGACAAAGGATAAACACAACGCTAAGCCCAAGCCACTGTCTCCAGAAGAAAGTATTTAGCAGCCTCAGCATCTCAAAGCCCTCCACTTAGCCCAACTTTTGCTCAAGCGGAAAGAGCTCAAAGGACTGCCTTGCAAAAAGGATGCAGTAGTGAAAAGATTTGTCACTGGCATTTTGTGAATGCACCTGGTGTTACTCTTAAACATTTTGGAATTCGGGCAGGACAGTAATGCTGTCACACACCTACAGAGCAGATCTCCATTTTTTCACTCCACCCACCCAACCCATCACACCACAGATGAGTGACAGAGTACAATTAAATAGTCTGAAAAAAAAAAAACCAAACAGCAGCAGTAACTAATCCAGACTCTTCACAAACAGTGCTCACAAAGAGCCTCCTACAGGAAAGAAGGTACTGTGGCAGGCTGAAACAAAATGCAGTGGAAAAGCCAAATAAACAGCCTTATAATTTGTCCATTAACATCAGGAACATTAAAGGGCACAGCCAAGTTACTACAACCCAAATAACAAGACTGCACTTGAGTCGTTCTTCAGATTAACTCAGGTATTCACATCACACATCTGAGCCATAATACTTCTAAATAACAAAAAACTGTAACATACATATTGTTTTGATATCTGAAGTCAATGGCTTTGTATTGACTCAGCAAGATGATCTGAAAGAGGTGCACTTCACATCCCTCTCAGGAAATTCCAAAGTTCTTGGGTAAGGAACTTTTAAATGCCTTTCCAAGGTTTAGCACCTAATCTAAATTCCATAAAAATAACTCTACAGACTTAAATAGACTTTGCATCAGATCTGCCAGGGTGTGTCTTTATACTCCACGGCCAGTCTTGCCTACCTGCTAGCTACACCATGACGCAGTAAACCTGGAGCTGTCCGCAGCTTGTTTGAGAGAGTTGGACCAAATTACCACAGCAAACTATACTAGCCAAGCGCCATGCTTAAGGTAAGCTTTACAGGTGAACAAAACTACATGCAGCTCGGTACAAGAAAGGAGCTGCTGGGCCATCAAACAGGATTTATTGCCTCAGGCACTCCTCCATGCCAGTACAGCAGTACTGCTGCTAGTTCTGGAGCCAGAGCAGTTGGTGCTGACTTGCAGCCCTTCAACTGGCGCCATCATGCCAAAGCTTTCACACAAGCCCAGCATAAATGCTGGTCACAAATCTGAACACAGGAAATGAAGGAGGAAACGGATGGTTTTGTAAACCAATAAATTCAATAATGTTTTACAAAGTACTAAGGAAGCAACTTTATATTGGAACATTTATGAGTTCATCCACCCTAATGGGTAAGATACATCTAATACGTTAAAGCTAGAACAGCTTAGGGAAGACAATCTCTTTAAGGCATTGCTTATATCCTCAGATTATACCTACTATAACACAACTAATAGGACATAGGTCCTGTGGCACACATTCACCAAGCATTTGGAGACCAGTGTTTCTTCTATGCTACACTTTTTTATATTGCAGCTCAACACAGGCCAGCAGCAGCACAGACCCCAGATTCCACAGCAATAGCTAAGCCTGAATAAATTATTTTTAACTGCAAGTCCCAAGCTCTTGCCCTCATTAGGCACAGCCACATCCTTTGTGGCTGTGCTGCATACAAAACTTTTAATAACATCATTTCCAGTTCCTGTAGCACTGCTTGTAACAACCAGCAACAGTGAGAAAGAAATCAGGGCCACTTAATAACCTCTTTCCCGTGAAACTCTTTCACTGCATCAAACCATCTTGCACTAATTCAGAAAGGCTGTACCCATTTAATATCAGACATCACATTTCTAGTGTGTTCCACATCATTTCATCAGCAGTAGAATTAGGAATTTAGAAGCAATGGATTTTTTCCCATGCTCTGCCCCAAAGCAAGGTCCCACCAAATGAAAGGACATCGCAAGTTAAGTTTTCAAGAAGGTCTCTGTGAGAGTTTCCAGTAAACTCACAGAGAAGCTTGTTGGGAACTGAACCTTATTACTCCCACGCAACTCAACTCAGCAGGAGCCATCTTTGCCCTTTTTAGTTTTGGAGGTTTTCAGCAATTTTTAGAAGACGATCTCTACAGGTCGGCAGCACTTCTCTGTTGGACACAGCATATACACAGACCTACACTGCATGAGGACATTCATTTGCTATTTTAATTTTATCCAGAACCAACTGGAGCAGTTTTACTTAGCTGCCTTAGCATCGTACAATACTTCCTCCCCTTTAAGTTACTTTTTTTTTTTTCCTCAGAAGTTCTCCTAGACCTTGACCTTACATACACACACAGTCTGCATCTTTTTTTTTTCCAGACCTGGTATTCTGAACTGAAGTGATAAAATACGTTCAGTACTCAAGGTGAGGATGCTCTACCAGATGATATAACAGTACTGTCTGTTAGCTTTACGAAAGTGGGCACGTTCTTTTTAAGAAAGCAGGTAAATGCTGAGTCAACCTACACCCAGTTACTATCCAGGCAGGGAAGGAAAAAAAACCCAAACAATTACAGCTTGATGGATAATTAACACAGCTTAAACCACATGGTCTGGTAGCCTCTTAAAGCCTGTGGAAGCTCTCCACCATTTTATACAGAGTGCTCTGTCATCCTTCTTATTTCCCCACAAGGTTATAGTAGACAACTTGTACTGCTCTACAGCCAGTTACTTTGGCTATTCCTTCCTTGCATCCCATAGAGCTTTCCAGCTCCCAATTAGAAAATGCTTTGCTCAGGGAAATGATAGCTCAACCAAGCCTATAAAACATCTTCTATATCCTATCTCCTCTTTCAGTTTCTATCCAATTAAGCTGAGAGCTAAAGTTCCTTGATTGTTCTGTTGGCTTGTTTTGGGTTGGTCTTTTTTGTGGCTTCTTTGGAGTTTAAAGTGATAAATTACATCTTGTACGTGAAACAATTACTGCTTCAGTTCCACAAAGCAGACATGTAGTTTCAATTGCCTTTAGATTTTTGAAGACCTTCTTACAAAATACTGCTAAGAATAAGAGACTATCCCAATATGCAGTTTAATTCACTGAGTTATCAAACATTCCTCCCTAGAAATAATTTGTTGTTATATGTCTTGGTCTACAATGCCTCTTTATTACAGCTTTTTCCACAGGCACAGTAGAGGTGACAGAGGCACAGAGGATTGTGCTTTTTTTAGTTTATAGATATGGGACAGATCCCACACTGCCATTCCCAGGGGCAGTCTTCTGCAGTAGGCATATTCATTGAGATCTACAGGCTGATGCCCACAGCAGTAATTAGGACTGACTAAAGTTCATTGTTCCAGCTCCTATGCTGTGTTCAGAAGAGAACCGGTCTGCAGATCAGGACAGGTTCCACGAAGCAGAGTGCCTATGGAGCTGCATGAGACATGAAGCAAACTGAAGGCAACATGGAAGTCAGACACCAACGTATATGTGCAATTAGGATGACCAAAGGCATAGCAATCTAAGAATAAAAGTAGAAGTATCCAGAATATTAAAAAGTATATAAATAGTAAACAAGACATGAGTAGAAGTTTTATACTACCATTATGAGACTAGGATCTGCAGATCGATCTTTCACTTCCCTCCAAACCCTCCTCCCTGCCACCAAACAAATCAAAGAACCCACAGATACCCTCTACAAAATGGATGTTCTGATGTATAGATACAGAAATTTCTTACCTGTGGTAACCTTTCGTCCTCCCACCTTTCTTCCTTCAGGATGTACTCCTGAACGACCTCAAAAGAAACTTACTCTTGATACTTTACATGTGAGAAACAGGAAACCTGCCACACTAATCCGCATACACAGCATTGAGCTTCCTCCTCCTGCCCTGTTCCCCTTGAGGACTGCATGCAGGAATTCTTACCTAATAAAACTCTCATTACCCTTTATTAGCTTTTCTTTAAAAAAGGCAACTTGAAGCAAGAAATTCCACTACGTGTCTTCAAAAATAGAGAAGTGAGGTGCAGTGAGAGACAAAGCAAGTAGATCTTGCATCATTGAAGCAGTACTTTTACAAGATGGTACATCTACAGTGTGGAATGTACTTAAGATAATTGAGTTAGCTCACGCTCCAAGACAGCACTGTTCATTTACTGTGCATTTCTAAGAATCACACTCACATGATTATAATGCTTCCTGCACACAAGTCTTACAAATTACCTTCTTTTGGATGTGAGCAGGATTTAGACTCTGAGAAATGAAGTGTTAGCACCTTTGTGACACCACATTTTTAGTTAAGTTGCTATCAACTTCAAACATTAAGCATTGCTTTCTGAACATGAAGCAGGTTTCCACATCAACATTTTTGCAGAAGGGTTTTTTTCTGCATTATCAGAGTCTCTACATCTGTCCAAAGCCTGTGTATTTAATATTTTTAAAAATTCCACTAAAAAGATGATTCCTGTGGTTTGTGTCACCAATTTTTCCTTCAGTGGGAAATCAGCTGTCAGAGACCTGACATCCACTATCGATGCGTAAAGCAAAACAGTTCACATCTCTTTGTGCAGTGTTACAATGTCATGTCCAAAGCAGACAAGGGAGAAAATGGAGCAGCACACAAGATTTTGACCCCCTCTCTACTCCCCCCCCCAAAAAAAGAAAATACTTTCTTGCAGATTCTGACCAGTTCTTTTCACTGACATTTTTAAGATACAAAGCTAAAAATCAGTCTTGTAATTGCAAGCACTTCGTGTATTAGATACCCACGAACTGAACAAACGAGCCTAGAAGAAAAATGAAAAAGCTGTTAGCTGGTACTACTCTAACAATGGTATTATTTATACCACGAACGTAACCTTCCAACACTGATTCCTAATTTGTCCCCTACAGATATGCAAGACAGCAGTAATCAAGATAGGTTTCTTCAAAGACCAGACTGTCAGGATATGATACTCTACAACATCTCCACAAGGAATAAAAGGTCCGGTGCCAGTTCTGTGTTCTGGCTATATAAAATTTTGTTCCCATCTTTACCTGCTTGACAAATGATTTTACCATCTGCAAATGTGATCTTTCATGAAAACCATGTTTAAAAAAAAAAACACAAATTATCAACAAAGAGCCAGTTATCGTTTTGAAGTGACAAACAGGAGACCTACATCACCAGAGGAAACCAGGCAGAACAGGCACTTCTGCCCTGAAACCCAGTTCCTCGGTCTTCAAAATAGTACTCTCTCTATGTATACAAAAAACAGTGGTATGGAATTCTTGATTTTGTAGATTGAGATATGTTCACATGAGCATACACATAAAATTTACACATACCTCTGCCTCCTGCAGAAGAGGTGAACATTGCTACACCATTTAATAATTCTTGAACTGGACCCCAAAGAGCAATGACAGACATCAAAAAACAGCAAGGAACATTTTAAGATATTAGGTAATTGATCAAAATGCAGATAAACTATATTTAAGACATTTAGCTAAAACATCAGAAATAGTCAAAAGGACTTTACAGATATCTAACACACTGCCATCTGAGAGACAGCACACTACTCTGAAACAAAAACAGCACTAAAGCACAGCTATTTCTGCAACAGAGACTGACAAAAACTGGCTGACCCATCACAGGAACAGCAAGTCTGAACCAAAACTGCAAAGTAAACCCTTCTTTTGTCCAGAGAGAAAGTTTTTTAACATCACTTTAGAATCAGAGTCAACAGGGCCAACTTGGAGATACACACAGTAACACATGTGATATTTAACACCAGAGTCTTAATTACAGCTTAGCTTCCTAGGGAGATTTCAAACAAATCTACATATGCATAACAAGATGAGCAACTGTCATGGTAGAGATCCCTATCTTTTGAATTCCTAAACTTAGATTTATTTTCACCCTAAAAATGAATTTGTTAGAAATATCACTCCGATCACTTGACTTTGACTAAGCAAAACAGTATCAATTTGTTGGTATTAGTGGTGTAACAGCAAAGGGACCAGCACAATAGGAGGATGTTACAAAAGAAAAAGTTCTCACTCATCTCTGAAGATCTAGGTTCACAATAGAAACTCCATAAGGGAGGAATCTCCAAACAGAGGTTCTTCCCCAGTGGCAGTCAGCCCTTAAATGAGGACTAAGGGAGGTGCAACCAGGCTCCACCCCTTCTGATCACACAGCTGAATTGCCTTCACCTGTGCTCCCAGAGCTGACTGGGTCCTTTCCCCAGGTGCTCAATCAGTGGTTCAGGATGTATGGGAACTGCTGAGTCACAAGTGGCTTTCCATAAAACTTTTTCAATAATATTGCAGACCATGCTCATCCTGCAAAAACAGCTTTTATACATAAGTACAGCATACCATATCATTTACCTTGCATTCTTGAGTTCTAATACCCACAGAAGCTACAGCAGTAAATCCTTGCACATGACAAAGTCTCCCTGAAACCATTCCTTTACAGGTCAAATAGAATTGGGGCAGGTATTAGGCTGTTGGGTTTTTTTCCTCCCACCTTCTCTGAGCAGCAGCAGTAGCACATCTCTGCACTGGGCTGAGCAGACACACAAGTGATCTGCAGCTGCTGATGTAGCAAACAGCCCATTCACTTGTGCTTCCCACAGGAGAAAGAGAAAGATGACAAGTGAAGATGACATCTCAGAGACGGGCTTTTACCAGAGAACATCTCCTGGAACATAGTTCCCATGATGTACGCAAGCATAATACCACAGCTCAATTTCTGCCAGCTTCAATTGTTGGTAACTACTTATGCTTGCATAACTATAATAAATCACTTTGTTAAGCTAAATTCATGAAGTCCCTCCACAAAATTAATCAAAAGTGTGAATAGGACCTAAGCATCTTTCAGTTAAACATTCCCAAGCACCTAGGTAATTCAAAAGTAGGACTTGTTTATAAGTTTTACATAAAGTAACATTCCGACTTTTTATTCCCTTTAATCCTGAAGGGGAAAAAAAAAACAAAGCTAAACTCATTAATCAACAGAATACTCTACTCAGTAAAGTATATCTGAACATTTCCAACAGCACCAAAGAGAAGGCAGGGTCTGATCAAAGTCTGCTAAGAACACCTAAAAGAAAAACACTGCAGATAGTCTCAGAGTGTAGTCTGAATCTGTATCAACTGGTAACTTAAAAAATAATCATATATACAGGTGTGAAATACTAAGAGCCGATAGGCAAAGTTACCAGGAATTGCTCACTAGCATACAAGTACTCCTTGCCATACTAACAGCCAAAGTATTGAATTAAAAAAAAAAAAATCACAGAAATAAACACTTACTCTTAGCTAATTCAATGACAGACTGTGAAAGTCCATTTTCATTTGCCAATTTTTCGAGTTTTTTCACAACCTTTAGAGGAGACAAAGCTGATACCTCAGGAGAACATTTCACCTTCTTATGCAGAGAGAACTCAAATGATCAAATACGTAGCATCAGTACCCCTGGACCTTAAGAGTTATAAATACAAATAAATACACCCTAAGCAGCATTGCAAAGGGACTTCCTGGCGTACTTTTGCTTCTTAAATTGATTTTTATAGAAATTCAATACTTGCTACAAAAGAGATCTCAACGAAATCCCTTCAGAGCTGAGAGACAGCAGTTTTGCCTAAGTGCACTGCTGCTCTCTGGTGGGCCTCATCAGATCATCTTCCTTATTCATATGCCACCAAGCAGACCCTGGTGGAGCTGCACCTCAAAGATCATCAGGACTGCTTTGGGAGCTTGAAATTTAAAATAAATGCAGCAAGCTACTGGTACTTATAAAAACTATAATAATTCATCACCTTAAAATCCTTAAATGGTGCAGCAGTTTGTTCCTTCCTCCACGACCTGATGCAGGAGATCCCAAAAATGTTTTTCAGCACCAACAGCAGAGCGTCCCTGTGGGACAACAGAATATTCTGAGAACCAAAATAAAGTCAAGCAGTAACTTTTATAAGCAAAAATGTCTAAAGCTCTGCATGGTGTCACTGCAGGGCTATTGCAGCTCCTAAGGTATGAAGCATATATAGTGCCTCCTAGGGTATGAAGCATATATATGAAGTTACACAGGATCTTAATATAACTACTCTTATTTCACTAAATTAAGGCTAAGTTGTGCTGTTAGGCAGACTCCTGCTTTTGATTTCACTTTACAACCAGTTCATGGGGCCCTCTGCATATTCCAGTTACTGAAGCTTACTGAGTTGCTTTGTGTAAGTGAAGTTCTAACTGGCAGAAAGCACAGGATTTAGTGCACAAGTACGAGATAAAACATACAGCTTAATCCCCAGCACAAAGTTTGCACAAAGTAATTACAGTTTTCACATGTACCAAAATGGACACAGGTTCAGGTATTGCAGCTCAACTGAGTGGCAGCACACTGACCTGCAAAAACCCTAACCCAGCTGAAGCACAAATCCCTGCATGATTAGCAGTGTGCTTGCTTTCTTTTGGCTGTTGCTGTGTTTTGTTTTGTTTTTAATAAAATTCTAATGCAATTTACAATTATATTTCAAATTTTACTGCAAATAAACTAAATACAGCCCTACATGCATATGCTTAATGGACTACTGAGAAAATACAACCACAGCAGACGAGGGACAGAACTTGAGGGCAGGCTGTATTCTGCAGTCCAGTCCGAGATCTGGCCTGAGAAGAGCAGCACTCAGTGGCAACCAGCCCAAGCTCAGCCAATTATATCCATCCACAATGGATATAACTGAAATTCCCCTCATACTTTTCAGTCATTAAGCTTCATGGAAGTTAAGCTATTGGACCACCATAAATGCAACTCTTATATACCTGAGTACAGCCTACAACACCCTCAGAAGTAGGACATCCTTAATAGTATGCCCAGGTTTTAGGAACACAGTTCAAGAGAACTTGTGTTCCCCACCACAAGGGTACAAAAGAGGAAGCAAAAATGATTGGACCCAGAATTTGTCATCTGTAATTCCTGAAGGAATTGGCATTCTTCAGCCACTGTTTAATCTAGAGACTTTAGTGGGACATCATCATCAATTTCCAAATATGTAATACAATTGCAGAGATAAAGGGAATAAATTGTTGTCTATATCCATGAAAGTCAGAGGAAAAGGCAGCAGTGATTCAAATTGCAGCAATAAGCATTCAGGTAACAGATTAGAAAAACATTTTAGGTAATGAGTTAATAAAAAAGAGGTCTTCATAACACAGATCAGACAAACGATTGCTAAGAATCAATGGAAGTGTGGTATGTGTACGCGTAGAGGGAGTATTTTACTTTATATATTTTATTTACACACATTTACAGACACAGAGAGCAATCCAGTGACCTATGAAATCTCTTCCAGTCTATTCATGTGTAGAAGCTTCCATAAAAAGCTTGCAGTACAAGTGAAAAAACAGATCATTTAACATACTTCTCCCCTGATGGAAATCTTACTTCAGTGGAGTCCAACTCCCAGCTTACAAACAGCACATTGGTCACAGAATCTTCAGCGTTGCTCACAGGCATCGGAAATTAAAAAGCTGAACAGGCCAACAGAACAAGCAGGTATAACAAACACTATTTATAAAATGTTTGACATTCTGAATTACTACCTACCAGCCAGGAAACAATAGAGAGAACAGTATTACCTAGACTCTTGTTTACTGGCGTATCAAGCACCAAATTTACATCAAGTATCAACACCACGTAAACCATACTGGATCCAGTCTTCACCAGCCACAGTATTAGTAACAGACTGGCTCACAGAGAGGGCTGCTCATGCAGATATCTACAGAGTCTTCTATTCTACTCCTATTGCACGAAGTTCAGAATTATCTTGTGAAAGCTGAAAATCAGTATCACCACTACGAAAAACAGACATAACCACTGAAAAGATGCCTCAGACCATGCTGGTCATCTGTCTTTTAAGGGCAAAGAAATAGTGCTCACAAACTATACAAGCTGCACATAAGCTTTCCACCTGCTCCCATCCTTAAAAACATGCTTTCTTTGGCCACTTAAATCCATGCATTTTGGGAACTTAAACTTCAATTAACTTAAAACACAGACCAGGTGAGTAAAGGACAGATTGAAAGAGCATCTCAAAATTACCTCACGAGAAGTACATGCAGTAAGCTTGCACAAGGCCTAAACATTCAGAGGAAGAAATAAAACTATCGCATTTTTACATATTTAAAATCTCAAAGTGACAAAAACAGAACAACAGGGGTTGGAAGGGACCTCTGGAGCTCCATCACTCCAACTTCTGCTCTAGCAGGCCACACAGGAAAGCCTCCAGGAGGGTGAGAGACACCAGAGGAGACATCACAGCGCAGCCTCGCAGGGCAGCCCCTTCCCATGCTCTGCCACTCTCACAGCAAATTAGTTTTTCTCTCACGTTCAGATGGAGCGTTGCCGTTAGCGCCCATTGCTCCTTGTCCTGTCACTGGGCACCACCAAAAAGAGCCCGGCCCCGTCCTCTCTGCAGCCGCCCATTACATATCCGTAAGCACTGATAAGCTCTCCTTTCAGTCTTGCCTTCTGTTCCCTGTGCTGAACGGCTCCAGGACTCTCAGCCTTTAAAACCTACACTTTTTCCTTGGGAGGAAAACAGCCAACACACTGTTTTTCCCGTTGTTTGGGGTATTTTTTGTCCGGTTGGTTTTTCCACGTGAGACGCATTCCGCAGTGGCGGCAGCCCTCCACTAGAGGAGGAGCACTTGCACCACACGCCTTTTAACTTTTTGCCGTACAGCGGCAGGGGGAAGAGGGCGGCCGCTACCCGAACCCGGCGTTAAGAAAAGCTTTAGCAGAGAGACGTTTCCTTACAGCGAACACGAGGCAACGGCAGCCGCAACGGCAAGCCCCGCAGCCCCTCGGCTGCCGCTGAGCGGCGGAGGTGCTCAGAGCCCGCCCTGCTGCTCTCTGCCCCTCACACACTTGCTGCGTGCTTTCCTAGCTCTGATAACGCTACTCCGCTAAAGCGCTTTCTGACTAATAGAAAAAGGCTCAAAGCCATAT
>JAOWBP010002559.1:21935536-21958989 GCA_028571105.1 Tragopan temminckii | reverse complement strand
AACTTGGTTGTCTGTCTGATTTTATTTATTTATTTATTTATTTTGCCACTTTCTCAAGAACTGCCAGGATTTTACTATGACCCAGAAAAAAACCGCTATTTTCGCCTACTGTCTGGACATAATAACTACAACCCGCTCACCAAGGAGAGCATTCAGTACAAGGCTATGGAGAGTAAAAGACTGAGACTTTTAGAAGAGGAAGAACAACAAAAGAGGGTATGTTCTGAAAAAGATTGTAATTAGCCTTTAGCGTGCTCTATCTTGGGACAGATGACGAGCTGAAGTCCAGTTTTTTCCTATGCTACAATCCCATAAGCTATGTGAAGAAACAAAAATTTCTTTTTGCTGAGAATTTATAGCTCTTGAAGTCTCTTGCTTGGTTGTTTCACACAGGAAGGAAAGCAAGTCGCTAAGCAAACAAACAGAAAAGCTTGTAAAGAGATGAACTCTCAGAATAGCAAGTTGTCTAACAGTTGCACTTGAGTCATGACATTGGGTGCCTGGTTTGAATTGGCAAAGTGGGATTTCAGTTGTAGGTTTTCTGTATATTTGTATGCCTAAACCCTGAGGAAAAGATTTGTTATTCTGTAACTGTGCACAGCTCTCTGTCCTTTGCTCTCCCTAGTATTTATGAGGTGTTCACATGAAATCTTAAAAAGGGATGAATGGAAAAGTTGTTTCACACTGCTGTAAGACATGCAGTTAATAGTCGTCCTGCAGTAATAGAGTTTTGCTATGTAATCAGACTTAGTGTGTTAGAGTGAAAGTGATTTCACACCTCAAGGTGATACTGTTGATGGTATCAAGTAAAAACAAGAGCTATCTGTACTTTAGCAGACCAGGGAGATGGTGCTGGAATGTGCTTTGTAGACCTGAAACGTTATTATACATAGGCTAGAGGAAAAAGTTACCCAAATATCCCAAACATCAAAGACCCATGGCCATGTTTCAATCATAAACAAGCAAATAACTTGCATCCTATTCTGTTCCAGAAAACAACAAGGGCTGGACTGAACTCATCTGTGCTGTTACAGAAAAGGCAGCTAGGTTTGCTCAGCTCCACAAGTTATTGCAGGTACAATGATTTGAATTGTCTTCTGTTTGCTGTATCAAGTTCTGCTGTCAGTACAACCATTGCTGTCAGTTTTGGTTTTTTGCAATTCTTACTCTTCCACTAAGGACAGAGTAACATTATTTATACTGACAAAAAAAGCAGTATTTTTTAATAATCAAATTTCTAAAGTGATGAGGATTCTACTGTGAAAGATGCTTTCCAGTCTCAGATGCCAGGGGTTTAAAACTTCCCATTTTTTTCAGTATTTGTTCTTTTGCTACATTGTTCTGTTTGAATACAGTGTAGTGTTTCTTTGGATCAATGCCCTGGGCTGACAGGGACATTTTCCCCTGGGTTAGAATCTGTGTTCAGATTCGATAACAATGTAGAAAGCAAGCTGGGGGCTTGCTATGTTCCTGTTAGTGATGGTGTGCAGGGGTTCTCAATGATGGGATGAAATACCATGAATGTGGAATATGCTGTACGGTTTCGTGGGATATATAAACAAAACTGTAGCATGTTAGTTTTCAGGCATTTTATCTTCTGTGATTAAGAAGCAGTTCTGGCTATCTTATCCAGAATTCTTTTCATTGGCACTTAACCTAGGCTTACCCAAGTTCTTTCTCTCCTCCCTTGCCAACTGCTTTTACAGGCTGGTCCATGAACTAAAAGTGAACTGCATGCAGAGGAGGAAGATAGAAATTCACAGTCCAGATTCCTCGGTTGCTGGAACCAACAATTTTAAAATAATTGTGGTATGTTACAAGAGCTGATACATCTTTAGGTTAAAAAGAGCCTGTCTTCAGTGAAAATTGAGGTTCTTTTAATCAAACCTCAGAGGTCAAATTTGCTTTCAAGTATGCATTGTCCCCATTGTGTCAGTTCTCAAAATATGAGCTAAGTAGTTTTTAACAGGTAGGAAGAGACTGTTCCTTTCCTAGAGAGGAAAATGATGAAAAGATTGGATATGTAAGTGATTTTTGGAGCTGACCAGTATATTCTATTGGGAATAAACAGGAATCAAGTGGATAATTACTGTGGTGGCTTTTTGAATGGGAAAATTAGGAAAATGAAAGAGGAATTTGGGGAGTAACCACTTAGTGGTCTAGAGATTTTGTATAATCATCAGTAATGATTTTACATCTCATGCTATAAAGGCAATTTCTACTGTTTTTGGTTGCAGTGTGTATACAGGAAAGATCACTGGAGCAAGTAGCTTCCCTTTGTCCATGTAGAAAGATCTGCAGGAAAGAGAAACAGAGAACCGCATAGATAAGCTGAAGCCAAAAGGGAGCTGGAAACCTATTGTCACAAAATAAAAGTTGAAATACAGCACCATCATCTTGTTGTGATTTGATCCTACACAAGGAGAATCTCCGCAGTTGTGCAGTGTAGAAGAATTGCATATTCACTTTTATAAGATTTTTTTTTTCTTTGAGTTCTCTATTGATACCAATCTGTGCTTAATAATTAACCAGAGCAAGGATGAAATATTTTCTTACTGATATTTTTTCTATGCATTCATAAAAAGAGGTGTTGACCGCTGTTTTAAAGATGAATAGAAAGTTGATGGTGTTACGGGCATCAGAATTAGAACGTTTCTTCGTTTTAGGCATAACACAGCCACCTTAAGCCATCATTTTCAGTTTCCAGTAAGTGCAACAATGCTTCTGTTTTACAGGCAGATGTTGCTTGTGAGCGGATATTTACTGTGAATGATGTAGAGCATGGAGGATGTAAATACGGTATCATCAACCTCAGTGGTTTGGGGAAGGAGTCTCTCACTGTGGAGATGTATGACAACCTCTACTTCACAAACCGCAAAGTACTGTGTTCTGTTCCTGCTTCCTTCAGTTGTCACATTTACAAACACTATTGCTTGGGAGGCACAGGGCTGGGAAAGGGTTTAGTAGGAGAGAATGGAAGAATCTGGCAGTGTGATATTTGGATAAACACGAAATTGCAGTAAACTTGTCTCTGATAGTCTGAGTACCAGCAGTAGTTCTCCAGAATGCTGTGCTACTACTGGAACAGAAGACCACACTGAAGTACCACTTTCCAAGGATAGTGCTTACTTCAGAGTTGTGTGTAGGCATAGCTGACAAAACTGTGTTGAGAAAGACACAAATTTATGTGCTTCTTTCTTAAAAATAATTTTGAAAAAATGTATTTATCCCTGAACATGAAGAATATTTAGAACAGGCTTTGGTAATCTCTTCATGCTCAGATCTTTTAAGGATGATCCTTTAAATAAAAGGATGTGGTTGATGCCTCAGTCTGTATCTCGACGGACATCTCAATACTGCCCTCTCTGCTGTGCATCTAAGAGGAGTATAAGGCTAAAATGAAATACCTGTATGTCACTGCTGTGCTATTTTGTGGGCTATGAAAGCGTGCCCACTGCAGTTTCACGTCATCTTTGCATGGAAATACCCATTCATGAATTGAGTATGAAGTCTACAAAAATAGCATGTCTTCTTGTGTCTGAAGGTGAATTCTGTGTGCTGGGCCTCATTGACTCATCCAGACTCTCATGTTTTATATCCTTTAAAAAAAGCAAAATTTCAGTTCTGTTTTGACTATTCTGCACAGAGTAGTTGACTTTCCGGAAGACCTCTTATGTAACAACTGTAAAACTGTTGCTTTCTGGAAAACAGGGAAATTTTAAGAAGACTGGAAGTTGCTGGATGTTGTGAGACAGATGCGTGGTGCTGTTACAGATGTATGTGGTATTGTTCTCGGGCAGTAAAAGGCAAAAGACTACTTTGCCTGCCCTGGAGACTTGCCAGTCCATTAATAGTGCAGGTGCCAAATCAAAAATGGTGTAATGGTTAGAAATTGATTGGGCAACAACAAAAGAGATTTATGGCAACTAACTTTCTCTTCTAAGAAGTGGAACACTCTGAAACAAGTTTGGTTGGTTTCTATTGTAAGCCATCCTCGTATTGATTGGGGGAAGATGAAAATGGCAGGAATTCATTGGCATTGTGCTCTGCAAGTTTGAGAACATGTTCTGCAGATTTGTCTCAAAAGAAAAGGAAGGCTGATGGTATAGTAGAGGAAGCAGCAATGGACAATGCAGAGTCACAGAAGAGAGAAACGAAAGGGGATTTAAAAGTGGGAGATGGCAAGCAACAGAAATGCTATTAAAGTGCCATTAAAAGTGGCCAGTAAAAGAGAAAATGAAAAAAAGCTTACACCTATGTCATGGCTTATGGGAAAAGCCACACAATTCAGAACTGGTCCAGAAGGTGGCAGGAATTCATCAGCTTGCTTAGAGATGGTTAGGAGTTGGGGACAGTTAGCTTATTCAGTGCTTTCCCCTAGCCACATCACAGATTTAACCAACCAAATTTGAAAAGCAGCTTTCAAAATCAGTTTATGCCTGCTATAATTTTTATGAAGTATTTAATGAAGTCTAAATTTAATGTGTACCACTTTCTCAAACCCATCTCCATGCAGAACGGTTCTGTATCAGCGCAGTATTATTAGCACGTAAAGATGAGAAGAATGATCCATGTAGGTCCTGCAGGTTTTTCCTATCTGTAGAAAGACGCCTTAGTGTCTCTCTCAGCTTATCTTTCTGGTAGTGAAAGTACAAAATCTAAAATTGGAGATCTTTCTAGCTCATTCCTATGAAAGAAAGGAAGTGTCAAGACCTAATTGTAAAGTGT
The DNA here is from genome assembly GCA_028571105.1 of Tragopan temminckii. Lineage (NCBI taxonomy): Eukaryota > Metazoa > Chordata > Aves > Galliformes > Phasianidae > Tragopan > Tragopan temminckii. The sequence continues at coordinate 21,954,261 of JAOWBP010002559.1, read as the reverse complement.
AAGGCACAATAATGTTCTTGGAAGATATTACTAAAGGGAAAGTATTGAGAGTTACAGCTGTGTCAGAGCATCTTACCCTTCCCAGCTATAAATACTATGCAGCCTTTTCCATTTTAGGAAGAAATCTTTGTTTTCCTTAACTCACTCCAGCACGCTGTGTCTCATGGGAATTGCAGAAACTCCAGGCTGTGCCAGTCTGCTTCCAGCATCATTGTTCAGCAGCACTAATCCAGGTAGGATGTTGTTTGGTCTTTTTCCCAATTTTGGATGACAGTTAGGATATGCAAGGAGTACAAATCACGTCCACACTTCAGTAGTTGATGGCACTGTTGTATTATCATAAAAATGTAGAAAGTTTGAAGCAGAATAAGAAACAAACAGATTAAATAACTTACCGTGATAATTAATTAACAAGCAGTATTCAAAGCTCTAGTTTATTTTTAACTGCTGCTGATGTAGTACTTGACTTTGGCAGGAGAACACCTTACTTGAAAGTAAACATTTGAGATTATTCATTTGAGTAGCTTGGCCTTTAACTAACACACAGAAGCTGCACACAAGAAATACTCACATTTCCTTATAGAATATCCAGTGTCATTGCAGGATACTTTATCATAGTAGCTACTCAAGTGTGCTCTAATCATAGGTGGAAAGCTGGTAGAAGTCTCACCCCATGGCTCCTTGTACAGTACTAAATATCATTCTTAGTTGTGTGTAAGCATGACTCATTTAGACAATCCTATGTTTACAGAACAAAATTATTATATGTTCTTGCGGGCAGCAGCTGTGCTGATACCTTCAGAACATACTGTACAGTCATCTAACCTGGTGTCCTATTCAGATGTGATTGGTTAAGTTTATACAGATTAGATCTGTGTCTGTGCTAGAAGAGTATGGACCCATTTTAAATGTTTAATGTTATGCTATTTATGGAGTCTTCGGGAAAAGAAAAAAGGAGGGATGGGGGAAATGATGCATAGAGTTAGTGTGAACTTGAAAAGTCACTAAAGGTGGGTGGCTACTAGGCCAGCGTGCGCTGTAAAATATTTTAAAGCCTGCACCAGTCAGGTGCCCCTAGTTATGCTGAAGTCCTTCTGTCTAGTATTTTCTGTTGACTGTTTTAGGTATTTTTAAGGGTCTTGCCTTACCACAATCTCCTGAATTCTTGTTTTAAGGAAACATTTCTAAATAGATAGCGTGAGCAAAGAACTTAATCCATCTGAAACATGGTTTTAGACATATCTCCTGTCTGCCTGATATCTGTAAGATCATGGCAGACATGCCATAAAGTAAAGGAAAACTGAACTCTTCGAGCATGTGAGCTGGTAGACCTTGTGCAGGAGCTACACAGAGCAACAATCAAATCTAAGTATCATTACTTATTCAAACCTGCTTTAAAAACAGAGACAGCCCAGGAGAATCAGTTGTAGAATCAATCAAAGAAAAGACGATATTAATCTGTCTTTTTTTTTTTTCCTTTCCTGCATGGGTTTGGTTGGTTTTTCTTGTGGTTGGTTATTTTTCAATACTTCTGCCTTCAGTATTTATAGAACTTATTATAGAACTTAAAAGCTAGGCTTTAGCTAGACTATAGCTTCTAAAGTCTTCAAAAATGGCTTGCTTTGTGAAAGTGTTATTTTTCTCTTCCCTGTTTTTTTCCTGCTGTGAAGACTTTAACAGTCTCTCAGATGTGTATATAGACAGATGAGTGTAAGTCTTAAGCTTACAGTCATGAAATCCCACTTTTGTTTCCTGCATCTTGAGTAGCACAGGGATATTAACATTGTTTCTGCGTCTAATTATAGTGTTCAAAGTAATGTCCAGAGAAGCTTTCTGTGTTATCCTGTCCTTACATTTTATGGATGTTCCATGTGTTGTTAATTTCTCCTAGGAGATCGACCTGGAATGCTGTGCAGCTTCAAGATATCTACGGCCTGGTCCTGTGCTTGGTGCCTGAATCCACAAGCAGACAACTGCTTCAGCACAGGTGATCTGCAAGGCTAGCAACTACTTTTATCTCTTCTTGCATAAGTCTCCCACCTGCTACTCAAATCATAACTGAACAAATATAACATCTCCCTTAGGCCTGACACGACGAGTTCTTGTGACCAACGTAGTGACAGGGCATCGACAGACATTTGGAACCAGCAGTGATGTCTTGGCACAACAGTTTGCCACCCAGGTACAAAGAAGCATACACCCTTTTTTTCCTTCTTTTTCAGAGCATTGATATTAGTGGTCTTTCTGTACCGTCTGTGATAGGACTCATCATGTTGTACAGAAGGTTATGACTACAATTATTGTTCCTTAACAGAGGTGATATGGTCCTATGCTGGCAGACAGTGTAATAGCAATGAAAAAATAACTGATTTCGGTCTGTGGCAGCAGGGTAATTTTTGTTAAATATTCAGAGATAAAAAGGAAATGATGGAAGTAGAAAGTGCACAGCAATCACTGTAGGATTGTTTTGTTTTTGCCCAATGACCTGATTTCATTAACGCTCAGTTTACTGTCTTCATCAAGGAGAAGAAAACAGCTATAAAATTCTAATTGACTTGTAAACAAAGACCTAGGGGGAGGGGTCAAATTGGAACATGAGAATTCCAGTTCCTATTCTGCTTTTATGTTAGACTAAGTTCCTGCTAACACTGCTGAACTTTTACAACAGAGGTAAATAAGTGAGGTTTGAATGGAGCTAATGAGTTAGCTGAAAAATGCTGTACTAAAAATTCTGATTCTTAATGCCTGCATTAATGATTTCACAAATGTACCAGAAAGCTCAAAACCTTGACATAAGTAATTTCTGCAGAACATGTACATCCTTTCACGTGTTACATAGCATACCTTTTTCTTCTGGATTCTTCCAGACTCCAGTGCTGTACAATGGCTGCCGTTCAGGTGAAATTTTCAGCATTGATGTACGTCAACGCAACCGAAAGGGCCAGAACTGGAAAGCAATTCGTCTCTTCCATGACTCAGCAGTTACATCTATTCGCCTTCTCAAGGCAGAACACTACCTTATGGCATCAGATATGGCTGGAAAGGTATGGTTTTATCATCTTTAAGGTATACTGTTCTTTTTAGTATCTGGGTAATAACTGAGTGCTTACCTCAGTCCTGAAGATGGATGCTGGTTCTTTGCAGAGTAGTGTGGAACTGGGTGGTAGTTCCCCGCTTGGGTCTTTGCTCCTTGTTACTAAGATCCAGTTATTTACCAGCAGTTGAGTGATCTCTATTCTGTTAACATGCTCTTTGGAACAATTTCTTTAACTTGCAGATAAAACTGTGGGATCTGAGAACAGCAAAGTGTGTGAAACAGTATGAAGGTCATCACAATGAATATGCTATTCTCCCTTTGCATGTAAATGAGGAGGAAGGACTTCTTACAGCAGGTGCGTTGACTTTTTCTCCTCTACTTATAAGTGCATGGCAGTGATTTTTTTTTTTTTTTTATCCCAGAGGAATGTTTCTTATGTACAGATGGTGGAAGTTGTAAAGCTGGTAATTCTTTAAAATTCCGCAGAAATTTACTTTTAGATGTACTATAATCAACTACGAAATCTAAAATAAGATGTTACAGATGCACACCTACTGTAATCATTCCTGTGGTGCTCTCAACTGCTTTATCCTTAAAGTCCCTTTATCCTTTAAGTGTAGAGAAGAAAATACTTCATAATGAAGGTCAGAGAAGCAATGCATTAACGTAATACTTGAAGCAGTATTTTTATACAGAGACTAAAGACCAGATATAGGTTTCTTTGATGCTGAAGTGTGTCAATAGACAAAAGCTTGTAAGGAGAACTGCCTGTAAATTCTCTCTCACTTGGGCTTGTTATGAATATATGCAGCTGCAGTTTGAGACTTTTTTCCAAAAAGAAAACATAACAGTAAAAGAAACAAAATCTCTAAATACTTTTTTTTTTCTTCATACTTTGGCTAGGTTTCTAAAGGTAACTTTAAACATACTGATCTATTCTCCTTGGATTTTTCAGTAATTGATAGAATAATAATTCAATAATTTTAACAAGCTGAGTTTTTCTCCACTTTGTTTTGCTCAAGAGCTTAATAATAAGGAAAGCACTCCTAGATACCTTTTATTGCCTAATAGGAAAATCATATTTTTTCCTCTTTGCCTGTAAGATGTGTTGAAACAGTCAAGTCTTTCCCCCCCATACGCTACCTTCAGCCACTGTGATGAAAATCTTGCAGAGCCACAGAAATTATTTCTGGTATGATGCTGACCACTGATGTCCTTCCTTTCCAGTTGGTCAGGATTGCTACACCAGAATTTGGAGTCTCCAAGATGCCTCTCTGCTTAGAACCATTCCTTCTCCCCACCCATCCTCCAAAGATGCTATTCCAAGTGTGGTGTTTTCTTCAAGACTTGGAGGTAGACGAGGAGTTCCTGGCTTGCTCATGGCTGTCAAACAGGATCTTTACCACTTCTCCTATAACTGATGCCACTGATACTCTCTTCTGACCCAGTATACAATGCTGCTAGCCTATACCTGACTTGGGAATGTTTACACACATCACCATGTTGTTGCATAACTACATGCCACGTTTGCATCTGCTTTACCTGAGAAATTCTGAATTTCTGTCAGCAGGTTTGGCAAATCTTGCTGTATACATCTCAGGCATTTAGTTAATAAAAACTGAATGCTGATTAATATCTTGTTGGCTTTCTCTAGTGCTCTCTCAAATTCTTGCAAGCACAGGGTCAGCTGCATGCTAGGAGGAGGCCAGGAAAGCATCAAGTAGCAGAAACAGTTTCAAACAGAAGCAAGGAAAGGAGGACCTGCACCCTATGCACGTGCAGAGGTTAGGAATAGTGATAGCTGTCATTACCCTAAAGAGCTACTGTTCTGCCACAGCAGGCTAAGCAGTCCTACTCCTGCACTCAAGGAAAATCTTTACCACTATCCTAAGCATGGTGTAATGGTATCTGGCTTCTGCGTTTCTCAGCAGAAATTATTCTTCACCTAAAGCTTTTAGCCAGAGGAACCTATTTAAGAAGGAACGGCACCCTACCACCTTCACCGTGATGGGCCACCATTTCCACTCCCCCTCACATTGATGCATATACAGGGAAAGCTCTTGAGCTCTAACTGAGGAGAAGGAATACTTGCAGTTGAGCAAACTGTTCAGTCACAAAAAAAGATTTTTTCCCCAGTGGCTGCCTGTGTAAGCTGCAGTGTGAGCACAAGTATTCACCATTGTCAGGAATGAGGCACTGGCTTGTGGCATGAGCCTTCCAAGCATGCAGTATAGTTGTAGCACTGCAGCCTAGCCCTCCCTATGCAGCCCTGCTAGTGGCCTGAGCTCACTGAGCACACTTAATGAGCATCTCTGGCTTGGCTTTCTCCAGAAAGGAACTGAGTTGAAGTAGCTCTGCAGTGCAAGCCCAACAGAAGAAGATTCCCTTCACAAGTGCAATGCAAACTCGAGCCTAGACTGAAGTTTTTAGGTTTTTTTGTTTGTTTGTTTGCTCACTGGTTTTCAGTGCATTTCCCCTTTCAAGTGAACTTGGATAAGGGAATTTTGCAGAGGTGCCACAAATGGTTCTGCAGGGCTCCACATTCAATTCTCCCATCTTCACATGACCTTCTGGCCTAAGCAATACACTATTCTGAGAAACTGTCTCTCAGCAGCTCCTGTTGCTCAATACACTTAATTTTTTTGTGGTTATCTCCTTCCCTTTATACTTTCTTACCCATTAGTCAATACAGAAGACAAAAAGTCTTCTGTAGCAGGAAAACTGGCCTCATGGGAGCAGCATGAATATATTCTACAAGAAATGTGTGTTGCTAGAGTACTTAAGATGCAAGATAAATCCCAGCAAATGCTCAACACAGTTTCTTCCCTGAGTATATGTTCAAAATCCTCTAAATTTTCCTTGTATTCCATTAACAGCCAGCTTCCCTCCTCTTGACAGCTATGGCTCCCCTGATACACCTGGCTTTAGCATTTCTCTGCAGAGCATTTTATTCTTTCCTCACAAAGTGGATCAGATACTGCTTGCAGCACGCTGTGCTGCCACTTCTTTCTACAGAACACGTTTATAAAGCTGAGGGTCTCCTGCTCTCATCAAATGATGAGTCTAACCTCACACTGACTTGCGGGCTTTTCTCAGTTGTTCTATGTTGGATAAGCAAGAGACCAGCTTGGCTAGCATGGTCACCAATTCCTGGCTTGCCTTTCTTTTCAATTTGAGAGCATATTCTGCAGCTTACCTTGTTATCTTGGGACATTTTCTGTTGCACGCACAGCAATCACTACATGCAAAACAAGTTTCAAAAGTATTTGCATTGGTCTCTTAATAATGTATGCTGCAACTAAGCACCTGTTGAAAGAAGAAAACAGAACCATAACTGATCCTGTCCCACTGCAAAATCCAGATGTTTGCATCTGACAGTCAACTCAAGGTTGGGCAGGAACATGCTCTATATTGATATTCTTGCTAGCAAATATATGGGGTTAATGCAAGTGGCAAACCACAATAATCATGAACTCCCTTCAGAAGAACTAATTCCAGAATGTCTAAATAGCATTTAAACTCTTCAGTGTTCTTAACACCAGTAGGGTCTGCTCTGCAAGAACAAGACCTTGTAATAATCATGTCCAGTAGCTGTGGGAAACATAAGCTAAGAACTGTGCCAGAGTTATGTAACTAGAGTTTATTTTCTTTGCTCCTTTTTAGCCAAAGCCAGCAAAACAAAAAGATACTCATTTGCTTTCTGTTGTTTCCAGGAACCAAACGTGAACATGTCCCTACAAACCCATTTTTTTTACCCAACTAGTGCTTTTGCAGCCAATGCTTCTAATGAAGCCTGCAAGAACAGCATGAAATGAAAGGGGAAGCAGAGTAAAAAGAGAGCTAATTTGGCTTCAGTAACAAACTGCAAGCAGCATGCAGTCACTTGTTGATGTATTAAAATCAACCATTTATTTATTATGCAGGAGTAGCTAGGCCCCTAAGATACCTTAACAAAAATAAACCTGCACCACCCTGTCTCCAGCTTCAGTATCAAAATATCCTATTTCTTTGCCTCAGGTTCTCTGCAAGCACCAGATCTAGTAGAAAGCTTTAGATAGGCCAACCCTGCACTCCAAGCTAAGCTGTAGTATGTCTCATCCATCAAGCACAATTTGTTTGGTCCTTTTTGCTCACTGTAGCAAAGCTCAGAGCGGACAACCAGGCTCTCCTCATCTCTCCTCAAGACCACACTTGATTGACAGGTAATAGAAAGAAACCTTCAGGGCTGACAAAGAACCATACTGACATCCCTGAACACTGAGCATCTTTGTGTTTCTCCCACTAGAGCTCACAGTCACCAGGAGCTCTCGATGCAAATATGCTACATCTTAGAAGAAAAACTCTTCCTCTAGAAAACTTACCAAGAACAGCTATTGAAGAACTCATGTCCTGAACTAGCTACTGTTGCTTCATACATCCTAGTTACCTGCGTTCAGCCAAACAGCAGATTGTTTATGCAGTTCAAGGGCTTAGCACCATGCACAGTGAGGCTCCAGAAGGCTCCTACAGAAAATGCAAGGCCTAGAAAATCAAGGTCATGCTGCACTTGTCACCTCCCTCAAGCCAAAGTACAGGGCGTTATTGACTCTTTCCACAGCTGAGCTAACCTTTTACTTTCCATCTGTTGTGTACAGCCCTTTACAGCAGTTTCTCTCTGGTGGGAACTCCCTCTCCAGTTTAAAGCAGGATGGGACACGGCTGCCTTGTCCCTCCTTGGTAAAAGAGCAGCAGAATTTTCCTTGTTCCCTCCCTCCAGAGAAAGAACAGCATTTTTTTCTGCTAGAGGAAGACTCCCAGAATGTGAGATATGAAGAACTGGGCCACCTTTTTGCATTAAGAGCAGAAGTATGACATGGACAACTGCCTTGCCATGCCATTCCTTCCTGTTCCACTGCAGTAAAGTACTTTAATAAATAATAAAAACTTGCAAATTGCCGGCCCCTCATCACCATGATTGTTTTGGAAGCCACTGACTTGTTATTCCATATAGCATGCTCCCACTGTCATGCATCTCCACCCTTTAAAAACCCTCTAGGTCACATACAGTGAGCTTAGATCTAACAGGTAGAAACTTCCACTACTCTAAGTTCAAGTGCCTAAAGCAGGGAGGACATTCACTTGCAGGTCTTCTGAGTAGTAGTAAGGGATTATCTTCCTGTTGTCCCCAATTTACTGAAATACGTGGCTTCATGGCCATCCCTCCTCTACTATCCTGAAGAAAGCCAAAATTAAGAGACTAAGCTAAGCCATTTATCAAAATTCCCTTCTGGCATTTTTACATTTTGAGGTCAACCATGACTTATTCAAATAGAAAATAAAGCATTTCTTGCAAAGAGATAGGAATTTACACCACAATGTGTGCACAGTCTTTAGATGTCCTTCTACAGCTCCTTCCAGAAAAGTTATAATATGGTAGCAGACAAATCTGGCTTTGTCCCCAAACCTTGAGTTGCTGGTAACTGATTCGGCTCAGAGAGACTGCGTGCAGGCAAACAGTCAACATCAACCCAAAAGAACTTTCAAGACAGAGGATTCTGGGAAGAGCAGCTAGAAGTTGAAAGATAGTAGAGCAGATAGTTTAAAGCATTTTATAACTAGCTTCATGTTTCAAAAACAGAAGCCATGGCACAAAGCAGAGAAACCATTGTAGGTGAAGTATGAAAATATAATCAAGATCATTTGGCCTTTTCTTGTTCAAACACCTTTTTTCCTATCTGCAGTTCTATCATTCTGATACCACATTAGCTTTCCAATTATCACAGCATACTGCTGATTTTGAAAGCCCTCATAGTAAGTTCTATTTATTTTGGCATTGCCATTGTTGATCTCCCTGCACTGCGAACAAAAATCTTCTATGACATACGCAGCTATGTGCTGTGCTGACAGAATATACGTGTTGACATTGCTTTACCAAGAAAAAGTGCTCAGCTAAAGCAATAGGGAACAAAAAACAGACGGCTCGATCGCTTGTCCAAATCACACTCTGTTCTCAAATTACTGGCAAAGGCATATCCGTTAGTGCCAAATTCTATTACAGCCTTCAGTGATAAATTAAATGCAAGGACAAAGCCACAATATGCGACACTGTATCGACCGAAAACAGCAGTTGACAACAAAATACAAAAGCAAGAGGCTGCAAAATCTAAGTAAAACAGTAGTACTTAAACCTGCTTATGGATGGTTACACTGGAAGCAAAAGAAGTTGTTTATATCAGCAGGTGGGAAGCCAGAGTCCTGCAACATTCAAGCCCAGACTCCCCAGATCATTGAGGGGAACGTCTCAGCACAGCCACAGCAGACAGGCAGCCAGCATAAATGCCAGGCGAACCTAATATCATGAGCGTTCATTTCAACAAAAACTATTGCTGACATCAACAGCCAGTGATATCACCACATTTACCAGAACACAACCAAAGGTCCAGTTCCCAAGCGACACAATGGGGAGCATTCGTGATACACTGGCAAACTTCAGCAAGTGCAACCTCACCTGCAAGGAACTGGGCAGGAGGATGAACGAGCAGGAAATACAACAGAAAATAATTATAAAAGGGTGATAATTCTTCTTGTGCAAGACCCCAATAGCAGCTACATGTCGCAGCTCTGTTATTCGGCCAGCTTCCCTTGCTGCAAGTCTCAGGTACACCTGGTATGCACGTAAGCCAGGTTTGGATCAAAGGTTTCAGACAGATACTTAACTGAAAATGCGCATATCTGTATGAAGCTTACATATCTGCTTCCCAAGAGACGGAAATACACCACTTGTTTGAAGGTGAATCTTTGAGCTGAATTAGAGTAGATAACTATAATGGAAACAAATCCATCAGAGCAATCACATCAGACATTTCTCCCTCTAGAAATCCTGTCCTGTTTTGTGGTATCTCATTAGTTTTTCACTTGGATGTGCTTTCAACAGTGTTTTGCGCATCAGTTAATTCACATGATTCTTATTTTAATGTTTTTTTCAGAGCATTTTCTAATCAGAGGAGGTGCAGAAGATGTTTGATAACCAATCTGACATCATTTTTCTGGGAAAAGATTTACATCAGACTGTCTAATCATTCTGTAACTCAGAACATGCTTTTATGTGCTACATCCCAGACCAACTGAATTCATCACCTTCCCAGTACAGCATATTCATTTTAACTACTGACATAAGAACATCGCAGTGAACTCCATTTGATCCAAATGACACATTACCATCCTCTCTGATTGGTATTTAATGGTAAGTCATTAATTCATCTTTGGTGAGATACACAATGATCTTGTGGAATTTTCCTGGAAAACAACCCCTAACCATCCCTACTCTTGTAACTAAACAAGATCTTATTATCCAGCATTAGTTTCATTCCTCAGTTACATCTTGCTAAACCTCACCAGTAGTCTTCACATCTCGCACAGGAGTCACAGTGAAGTATCAGACCTGTCTCGTAACACAGTAATGGCATTATGAAACACTCTTTGTTTGGGCTTCTGCAGTGCCCCAAAAAGGCTGCTGTCAAGTGCAGACATTTTGCAAAGACTCACTCTAGTTAGGCGTTCCCATACTTCTGCAAGCAAAGCCTCTCTCCCAGTAGTTCATGAATACAACTGTCACACGTTTCTACTGGCAGCATTAACTTTTGTCTTCAGGCAGTCCCACTCCAAGCACAAAATGCTTCCCTGTTAAATACTTCAGTGGTCCCCACATCACCCCCAGATTTGTTGACTTTAAGTCTCCTGCGGAGCTTGCTGTCCAAAGACACCATTTAGAGCCCTTTTGCTTATAGAATCTCGATAATCCTAACATGTTAATACCACATAGGGTTGGGCTCTACTAAAACATGCATCTATTCCCTTTAAATAGTTAATCCATTTGATACCCATATTCTATGCTCCGTTTACTCACAGCACGCAGTAAAAGCTCTTATCCACAGAAAACTGCAGTGAGCTTAAAATCTCACAGATATTTTTCTCCTCATTTTGAGAAACAAAGACCCAAACAGTCCTCTCAATATTTCAGCCTACTGCAGGTTAGCCACAACAACAACAAAAAAAATTGATTCAGTGAGCAACGGTATAAAAGATTCAGCTTCAGGATAATTGATCAAGAATGTACTCTTCAGGTTGCTAAATTGCTAAGGTAGCATATATACTAAAAGTGTTTAGACAATATTTCCTCTTAGACTGAGCAGTAAATCTGTTTGTGACATGGAAAGACAAAATCAGACAAGGTGTTGAAACAGATGCCAACAATTTTATACAAGGAACGTTATGGCTGCTTTCTTTGTGCATTAACATGATAGTAAAGGCTCATGCATAAACAGCACACAGGGCACAGCCTACAAACCAAGAACACATTGCTTGCCCATTAAAATAATAAGACGACTTTGAAGCACACAATTATGCTGGATGTGCAGAACGTGTTCTAAAGAGAGGATTTCTACCTACTTGTGCCCTCCATTGGGCAACTGTCAGTTTATGGCAGACTTTGCTTATTAAAATGTTAGATAGTCCCCAGAAAACTTGGTCAGTACAGAAGGTGTCCTGGAAGTCTTCAAATCTACTTCCATGCGCAGGCTGGATGTAGTTGCGAAGGGGCAATCACTCTGTACATTCTTTCAGAGAAAAGTGAGAACTACTCCTTACAAGGAAAAAGTCAGAATGCTTGTTCAGAAGATAAAGTCTTTTATAGCAGTTAATTTAATAATACAGGCCTAAAACAGGGTGTTGGGCACTCATCTACACAAGAGCACATTTAATAAGCTGGGGAAAAAATACCACAGTTTCAGGACATCGCATCAAACTCCAGCCACTCCAAGAAGAGACAAGTCTCCTGTGGTAGAAGTATTCTTGACTATATAAGCCAACAACAAATAATTTTAGGCAGTTCAATCCACAATGGTCTCTTACTTCTTATAACTGGAACCACAAACCCACAGTACAAGACAGTATTAATTAGGTTAAGTCGTGGTTTTGATAATAAAAAAAAAACAACAGTGAATTCAATGCGGTCCTTTAATAAAAGGATGAAGTCCAGTGAGTGCCAGTTGCTAGGAGCAAAGAAGAAAGGTTCCCATTTTCCAGGTGGATTTGTAAGCTCATATTACTAGAAAAAAAAGTATGTCAAATCTGTGCATTTTCTATACAACCATGTCTGAGAACCCAGAGGTTCCATAGAATCAGAGATCTTTTCCAAAAGTGGGAAAAAAAGAAAAATCACATCCCAAACAAATCAAACTTCTTATCTCAGAATTGCCTACACAACTTAATTGTGACAATCTGGCAAACCTGAAAAAAAAAAACCTGAGTATATGAGAACGTTGCCAGGGAGAGCAAGACCCCGCTACCTTTTTATCTGGTATTGAAGTCAAAATGGCAAACGCAGAATGCTTTGCCTTGTGCCATATGATTTACTTTACCTTTAAAAGCTCTACTGGTCTCTACCAGAGGGTCATTTCAACTTAATACCTCTTGCACTGCAAGACCACTGTTCATATCATAGTTCAAACAAACTTTCTAATGAACAGCCAGGAGCATGGCACTTCCAGATGCAGGGTTGCTTGAATTACCAGCTGTAATTCATACAATCAGCATTGGAGATGCCTGTGATTTCCTGGCAGCATGGAGTCCAGACCTTCCTCACATGGCATCATGATCAGTAAGACATTCCAGAAGCAGAATCAGAAGGCTGCATGTCTGATTCAACATAGCAAGGAACACCATCATCCATCATTTGAACTAGGAATACTCAAAGCTTCATTAGCCAACTGCATTCTTAATATGCTAAATTATACATATATATAGATATATATATATTGTTAAATTGGAATAAAATATACTGGATTTTGGTTTGCTCGTTTACAAGGGAGCTCCTTCCCTTCCCCAGTTAGTTTGAAATTAAAACCTAACAGCTGAACTGAAGTTCATTCCCAGCATTCCAAGATGGATATAATACATGAGAGGAGGCCAGAGACTGGAAACATGCACTCTGTCTGCAAAAGGTTAAGAAGTGAAAGGGAGACCAAATATTTTCATTTGTAACCCTGAGAACATAAGGAATTGCAAAGATCTGGAGATGAGCCTGGGGTTAAAGGTCACCAGGCTTTTTATTGCAGTTAAAGCAGACTCGGACTGGGTGATCCCATCCACGAGAAGGAACCGCTCTGCGGTCATGTGAGCACTCATCACAGAATCCCTGGCCACAGGCCCGACAGTGGTGTTTGGAGAGCTTGATGCTGAATTCCTTCCGGCAGTTGTGGCAGTGCAGGATTTCGTGGTCTGGTACCCAGTATGCAGGTCGAGCAGCATCTTTTACCAGACCTATGGAGGAAGTGGCAGGGGGAGAAAATTTGTGAAAATAAGCATATGAAGAACACCTCCATACCTTCTCTGCCAAAGGTGGAAATCCTCACACACTGCATGTCATAACACTGCCATTATGAGGAATAAGATCTACTGACACTACCTCAGTGTAACAGATGGACAGAAGAGTCTAAATGGGTAATTCCACCCTCCTCAAAGGAACAGACTGTTTTTCCTTAAGCTCTGGCACCTTCCCTCACTCACACTCTTTCAGAAGTTGAGACACTTGCTTTTTTCTAACTTCAGTTTCGACTGTGGCCAAGAAAACAGTCATCCAGCCAAACATTCAGAAACATGTGTACTATCTAAACTGAGGAAGATATTTACTCTTCCTTTCACTGAGTTAGCCAACGAACAGCCCACACAGCTGATGGTGGGACACACTGTAGGCAAAATAACAAAGTGATCATATGGGCAGCGAGTAGGAAGAAACTCCAACAACAGAAGATTCAGATGAAAGGTGTTTGATGACATACCTGAACATGAACCCAGCACATGAAAGAGCAGCAAACTCTCACTGTACTAAGGTCATCACTAAAGATCACATTACTGATCACATTTTCATCATTATAAGCTTGCACAGCTCAATTCTCAGCTCCCCCAGCAGAAGTACCAAATGACAACAGTTTCCATGAACACACTTGAAGGCACTCTGCATCTCTGGAATAAAACCAAGCCTGATAAAATGCCTCCTAATTGGCCATTCCTTAGGGAACTGACTGGTAGGTCACTGCAGAGATGCATCAGGGCACCATGAATTATTTGCAGTTCACACACACAGGTTGGAACTACAGGGAGAAAGACTGCAGAAGCAGCATGCTGAAAATCAAGGAGAAACATCAGCTCTAGAACTCTCAACCAACAGTGGTATCATAGTGGAGGTGCAAGCGTGTCATACAGTATCTTAAAGTTTAGTCTGAAGTTTTACCTTGTGAAATCAATTAGACATAAGATTTATCAAGAGAGCAGAGCTCACCTAAGGGAATGTCCATGGCTGTCACCACTGCTCCAAGAGTGTTCTGCACAGCTTCCCCCACCTTCCTGGCAATAAGTGTGCCCCCTTCTTCATCTGAAGGCAGCTCAGCCACATCTGCATGGCACAAGAATAAAGGGCTCAGTGTCTGTTTCTAGCACAGTTTCTGCCAAATTTCAGTTCATTTGCATTGCAAAAACCCAAAAGCAGCAAACCCAAGAGAGAGCTCGGGATCTCTCCTCAGTCTTTATCACCTAAATCCCCAATTTTTGATTGCAGAGTTTTCACTTTTATTTCAGAAAAAAGTACAAAACACAGACTACTGAACCAGAACATCCCTGCTCTGCTGGTCAACTTTGCACCATCAACAGGTGCTGGAAAAAGGAAGTAAAGATCCAATTAGAAAGTAACTCTATCAGCGAGTAAAATATCTGGTAACTTGTTGCAAGGGTCCTCTTCCTGCCAAAAGTCATCAAGCTCTTGGGCTTCAGTACTAAAAACTCTAAGCCAAATCCAACTGGAACTATGCTGTTCACACCCAGTGAGAACTGTGATCCAGGAGCCAAAGATAAAGACTTCAGACCATTTCCCAGGGATAATTCTGTCACAGTCAACTCAGAATTACCTAACTGGATGCCCCTGTTTTCATAGCAGTTGTCACACACGCGCACTGGTGCTGGTCCCCAGCCTCGCTCAGGCACAGGACGGGTCTTGGAAGAACAGCCATCACAGAAGCCCTCTCCACAGGCCCGGCAGTGATGTTTAGTGTCATTATCTTTAAAAGGCGTGTTGCACTTATTACAACTCTGATCAGGATAATGTAGAAAGAAAAACTGTTAGCTTGATCTTCCATAGGGGTCTCATAGCAGAAAAATAAAGAGCAGAATCCCAGGATGGCATTACTCAGATTGAAATTGTGATAAATATAATTACACATAAGACTTGTGTAATATCAGCCCCATATCAAGGAAGTGACTCAGATAGGTGTATATACAGCAGATAAGCCAATGGGTTGCTGTGATTCCTTCAGTCACAATCACAAATAATTACAGCCACATCATGTGGGGCTGAACGGTGGGTACTAGGTCTCAGTGGGTTGTAAGAATTCAGAAAGCTTTTATCACTGAGGTAGTTAACAGTTTCCTTTAAGACACAGAGAATCCCTTTCTAGTTCAATTGTTGGGTCCAGAACTGTGCAACTGGTATGAAACCAGAGTTAAGTCTCTGCACTTACAAAAATAGTACTATCAACCACAAAAGTGAGATTTAAGATATTGATTCTTTGCTTCTAAGAGCAAGTTCACGCTAGCTAGGATTTTTAATGGTGATTCTGCTGAGAGAAGGGGTAACAAGAAGAAGAGAGAAAACTGTTTATATGGTAGGGCTGGGCAGAATCTCTGTTCGTTCTTCCTCTGGCTAAGTCAAGAATGGGAAAAATTGAAAGCAATTCAGTTTTTCCAAAACTGTAGGACAAGGGCTTGGTGCAGTAAAACAAGAAGTATTTGGAATATACAAAATGCAGAAAGATAAGGAAAAAATTTTAGCTATGCAAAACTTTTCTCTACAGTATGGAAGTATAGCAGCTGCTACTTACCAGGATCTGAGAGTTGGGTCTCCAGTAAGCCGGGGCAATCTGGTCTGTCAACCAAGAGGTCACAGCTTTTGTGGGTCCCAGGCTAAGTTCAGATACTGATTGTGCCATGAAATTCATCCCATCCAGTAAACGCTGGGCTGCATTGTTGTTGTCTTTCAGAAAGCCATCCGTCTGGAATAAAGCAGGCATTAATTTGAGAATAAAATCAGGGAAACCTGATTTTTTCAAAGGCAGATAGCTCCACAACCCACTGCTGCCATTACACTGGGCAGCAGGCATGATAAAATTTTCACCAGCTCCACTCTGAAACACAGTTGTAATGGTGTAATATTCATACAAAGTACTCATGAAATGATTGACGTGACAGTTTTAGATAGCCAAAAAATGAGAGAAGTCCCTTGCAAAGGTTCTTCTAAACAACAGAGACAGGAGACCTGCTCTAATGAGCATTGAGCCATTTTCTCCAAAGTACAGAATAACCACCACACATGCTAGATACAGAATATCCAGCAACCAGACTTACCCCTGGCCAGACATGTTCAATTTCTGTCCTCACCACAGTATTTACAGGATCTTGGTTGCCAAACCAGTACTGTCGGCTGCGGTACACCACTCCACAGTTGGGGCACTCAATCACATATCTGCAGGAGAGTATTTAAAGGAAGACAGGTGATCTCAGTGAGATACTGAAAGTCCAGAGCACTAGGCAGAGTAGAAGCAACAGGCAGCACAGAGATCTTAGCTGCAGTACTCACCCTGACCAAGCATATTTGGCAAGGCCTAGCCAAGGTGAGTCAGTGGAAGCAGAGGTTTTCGGCACCACACTAACCTCCATTCCTCGTTCATAGCAGGCCTATAACACAAAGGATCAATTAAAACTGCATTCTTTGAAATCCCAGACACCAGGTATTGCAGCTGTTTGGTCACAAAAAGCATGCAATTGGCTTACAGTGGTCTCCACAACAAAGAGGCCGCTCATTAAAACCTATGAAAGAAACCACTATCAGTTTTTACATCTGGTAAATACCTCTGCTGTACTGAAAACCACAATGATGGCTGAAAATCTTCCTTATCCTGTGCACATCCCATAGAAAAATTACCTAATACCAAGCAATGGGCATAAGCAAGTAAAGAGAATAACTGCATCCAGTGCATAGAAGGTTAATATCACCCACGTTTAGAGCAGGTGGGCTCTCAATTTAGCTAGCAAGGTGACAGTTACTCGTAATGGTGATGATCTTTAAGCAAAAAATACAAGTTCAGCAGGAATTAATTTTCCTTGTCAAAGCTAGGACAACACTTCCATTTGAAGTAACGCAAGAAAACAGGCCCATGCCTGTGATGTTTCTCGTTCATTGAGGCATCCTTTTCTTCTTTATTCTTCAGACCCTGTTGTTGTCTCTACTCACCTTGCAAGTATAGACTCTGTTGTCATACTGGTGAGAGTATCTGCATCGACTCTTGGATTCGTGAGGGACTCCTTCCTTTGTGTGGTTCATGCTCTTCTTACAGCCACACCTGAGCATACAAGAGCAAGCCATGAGCTGATATTGTTACTGAACAGATGTCACTAAGAGTTCATTTATGTTACTATCTTGCATTTGTATAGGTGTTCTAACTCCAACAACTGTACATAAAGCAACATTGTCACATACCTATCACTGAAAGGCAGACTGTTTGGAAGGAGCTGTAGCAGCTGTTTTGCAGTACAAAGCAACATAACACAACAATTTAGTGCAGAAAATGATCAGTGTAGCCAATTTAAATTTCACGGATAATTTTAAGTAGGACGAACCGAGGTTGGAAATTGGCCAGAACAGTGTTATCACTGCAGCCTTTCCAAAGAGCTGCTAGGAATTCTGTAACAAACATAAATGAGTATGAACTAGCACTACAGTATATTTGAGAGAGAACGCTTCTTCAGCCGTAGTAACATCATACTGCTGCAGTACTTTACATACTCAGAACACTTGCTGGCTCAGTCTCCAGCCTTTTTCCACAGGGCTACAAGCCAAGCTCTATTCAAACCTGGGGCTCCTCTTGGAAATAGTCACAGTGTAGTCCTGTAATGATGTATGCTTTAATATTGTTTATTTAATAAAAAAAGAAATCATTGTAGAAGGTGTCAGGTCAGATTTCCTTAGACATTCTTTTCTTCTAAGCCCCGTTTGCAGTTCTCAGTCTAGTTGCTCATGAACCAACTGTGGAAAGGATATGGGCAGAAGAGGTCTGTAGCAATACACAAAAATAGAGTAGGCAAAGGCCACATATCATATGCAGCTGGGACACAGCAATAGCAGCCATCCAATTAACATGTGCCTAATCTCAGAAGAAGTCTGTCTGGAAGTACTATCTGTTATCAGATATGTCAGTTGTCAAAACATCTACAGCAGAAGAATATAAAGTTCCTGTGACCAGAGCAGCACTATCTTCTAGAAGAACAAGGGTGCCTTTGTCATCCACTTACCCACAGCTGAGACACACAGAGGAACATGTGAAATATTCATCTGGAAAGAAAGAGCTATGAGCCATCTGATCATCAGGGATTTCCCCACTAAACCGGTCACTTAGAGCCTGTGAAACAGAGAAGAACGGATGAAACTGGAATGGACTGAGAGCAACACAAACATTTTACGAAAATTTTTCCCCAGCAAAAGAATGGGTGATTCTTCTCGAAGCAGAGGCAGAGAGAAGGCACACAGCTAACAAATTCTGTCTTGCTAACCTGGAAACTAAGACAAAAATTAGAAACCAAGCAAGAGAGACAATTTTGTGCTTGT
>JAOWBP010002559.1:21919277-21935436 GCA_028571105.1 Tragopan temminckii | reverse complement strand
TATTGAAATAAGCTGAATGCTTCTAAAACACCCACTGGTTAAAACTGGGAGAGATCTCTAGAGGCCATCCTATTAAACACCCTGCTCAGGCAGGGCCATTCAGAACAGAGTGCCCAGGACCTAGTCCAGGCAGCTTTTGAACGTCTCCAAGGAGGAGACTTCACAGTCTCTGGGCAACCTGTACCACTACTCAGTCAACCTCACAGCAAAAAAGTGTTTTCTGATGTTTAGTTGAAACCCTGCATTTCAGCTCTAGTCCACTGCCTCTAACTAAAACGGGCCTGTACTGTGGAAACTTATACATGGATCTTCAAAGTCTCCTGTGTGTTAGAAAACAGAACATGAGGAAATGTTCTCTGTCCCTCAGCTCAAACTGCTGCCTTGAGTTTTCCTCTGGCTGTTTGAATAACTGTTCTTCTCTAGGCTGGTAAAACTACAAAAGCAAGACAAAGGGATTTGTCCCATTTCTTGGGAGCACCAGTCCTTAGCCTTGGCAGACCAAACTTTTTCAGTTTTTTTGAGCGTTATGACAAAAACAAGTAGATATGTAAGCACTGACAAAGCAATTATTTTCTGATTTCACAAAACTTCAAGGAAATAATCATTAAGATCTCTTTCAAGCTTGACTAATACTGGCCAGAGAATTCAAAAGTTACAGGGGATGGACAAAGATGTCTGGCAAATCTTATGCCCTCAAGAAGCAAAGCAAAAATGTTAATTTGTGTTCACTAGTGATGTGAACACAGCAACCATCTTAATGAACATGAACTGAGGTATACAAGCAGCTGTATCTGATACTTTCTTCCTTGATTATTACAATCAGTTCTTAGAAATTCCAGTTTTATTAACCACTCCAGCTGCTTTTCCTCTGTAGCCTGTCTGCTCCCAGCACAAGGAACTATGTATATGCTACCCTGATGCCTCCTTCTGCATTTCAGCTAACTCAAGTACCACACAGTTGGAATCATCTGTTTCAGTGGCCAAAAGGCCACCAACACTGTCACCTTCTGCAGATATGCTCCCAATGACCCCATCCTTGGCTAACAGGGATGCTTTTCCAGGCCAATAAAAATACACTGCCAATCAGGCAGCAGTAGCAATACGGGGAAATCTGTAGGCCAAACTGCAAATTTTTAAGACCTGAAAATCCCTCCTTCACTCTAGCAAGGTGAGCTTTCTAAGAAAATTACCAGCTCCTCTCTCCACCAATCCCTTTTCACCAGCCTTCTGATCTGATGCTGCATTCTGAAACAATACAACATTTGGCTTAATCCTATCTGGTTTCCTAGCTACTAACACAACTCCTTCCTCCTTTTTGCCTTCTAGCCCTTGGGTTACACTATGCTCAGTGCTATGTTTTGCAGACCATTAACTCCTCCTAAGTTATTTGCATTCTCTCCCCTTGTGCTGAAGATTTTTACCAATAATTCCTTCTGCACCTCTTGTTTGTAAATCACTGTCATTATGTGCTCACCACTCACAGCATACATTTGTTTTTTCTTCAGTAAGTTTCTTCCCAGCTCACTTTTTTGCTTTTGCTTTGGTTTGCTCTTCAACTTTTCTTGACACCACAGGGCCTCAGTTATGATGGGTGGTCCTTGGTTTTTGTTGGCTGTTTTTATTGTTGTTGTTTGCTCTTTTAAAGTAAAAGCTACCTAACCTACTAGGTTGTTACACAAAATCATTACCTTCAAAGACTTGCTTTATTTCCAGATATCTGCCATTCTATGACACTGGTTCACTTACTCTAGCTTTATTAGCTGCAACTAACAGTTACCAGCAACAGTGACAGGAATAAAGATCATGATGAATTCATCTCCAAACCAGAGGACTTACCTTTAATGCTTTGTAGATAACACCAGGCTGTCTAGGTGACCGAGTTGTATTGTTCTCCAGCTGCTGCTCCACAGCTCGCCTAAGACCAGAGAAATCTGTTGGAGGATTGTATGTCCTTGTTCCCTTGTAATGAATTGAGCTGAAAGCCTCAGGAAAACAGCTTAGCTTCCGAAACCGATCTTGAATGAGCTTCTCAGGAACTTCAGAAGGATGATCTGTATTTAAAAGCATCAGGAAGTATATAAACAACTGATGGTTTAAAATATACACATTTAAATTGCACAGTATTTTCATATGCAACACTGCACTAACTCTCCTAATTAATTTTTCTAACGCATCCAGAATGTAGCTATCATTACATTTTACAAGTAGAGAAAGGAAAACAAAAACTGTTTCCAAAAGCAGACTCTTTTCTGATATGCAGTTTTAGATTCTAAGACCAGGTTTCATAGAGACTGCAAATCCACAGGTAAAACTGGAACATCTAGATTTGGAAACACAGAATCAACTTATAACATGATATAACACAAGTCCATGTCAGCACACTTGCTATACTAAGTTACAGTCTGGTGAAAAGAGCTAGCAAGCCCTAATACCTGATAACTGGAGGGCATGAACCTTATATGAGCAAGAAAGACTGAGTCTCCACCAACCCTTAGTACAAGGTGAAGTGCTTTATAACCTGCCACAACAGTTCGGACCTCATAGAGCTGACCACTGTTTTCTGCCTGCTGTCAAGCACCTGCTGCATGTATCAGAATAACACAGGTTTCTTCTTCCCTGTCCTGAAACCATAAACACACTCATCTCACAATTATCTGTCAGGATAGATGGTTGCAGCTTGTTGCAAAGCCACATATTACAAGTTTTCTTTCCCATTCCTACCATGATCAGTGATCATGAAAACATTTTTTTTATTTTTTTTCCCCCACTCCTCTGACTTTTCACACACAGAAGCAACGATCAGTGTGAGTCACTGAATCTGACCTGATGAAATGTCAAATTTCAACAACTATATAAAATTCTCCATTGCCAATAAGCAAATTGCTACATAACAAAAGGAACTGCCATGGCAGGTAAGTTAAAGATAGTTAAAAAGGCACTCGGATAATCAGCATATAGAATTTCTAGTTCTAATAGCTCAAGATCTCACCAGTTAGAAAGGCCAAAATGAGAGTGCGGGCCAGCAGGGAGCTACTGTGGTATTACACAATAGAAGACTCCCAGGTGTTCACAGGTGGCAGAACTGAGTCTTACTGCAAGCCAGTTCATAAAGGCTTTTGCTCAAAGAATCAGAAATGAACAGAAGGAATGAAGAAAGGTTTCATCATATCTTTTGAAATATGGAAGAAGCGAGCCCAGGAGAAGCAGCTTACATCCCTGCATAGTCAAAAACAAAATCTGCCTTGACATGTCTGAGTATATTTCACTCAGACATGCAAATAAAACAAATAATTGAAACACACATAATCCAGTAAAACACAAGTTAAGTTGAAAGCATTGGTAAAGAACATGAAAGTGGTGAGAATAATACTGTGCCAGTCCTGCTGCTTTGTCCATACCAAATATGCACACAGAGAAAATGGCGTCAAACCATCAACTCTGCACTACCACAGTCTCAGTCCCAACCTCATACTGGCCTCAGAATCACTCTGACTCATGGAATTTGAAAGAGTAGGTTGAAGGTACTATACTGATACTCATCAGTTTTACTATTCCTTCTCTTCCTAGTATCTACATATATTCTGTTTTTTTGTATTGCCTTTCCCCCCCACCCATTTTTTTTTTTCTTCTTTTTTTTTTTCTTTTTGCAACAGGATCCTCTATATCCCTGCCAAAATCCCAGGGTGTCATTTTTCACCTTTGCCTGACATATCACCCACACTCAGGATCGTGCATTATGACCCCTCCCAAGGCTGGCAGAACTCCCATCATGACCACTCAGTGCCAACGCCCAGCTGGCTAAGAGGATTATTCTAGCTGATCTAGGATAGTCCACCATTATGGAACGCTCTGCTGTTGCCACAGCCTGGCTCACAGACTGGAACTACTGAGAGCAAAACTAAAACCACATCTTCTATGTGGTAGTAAAGAGCACTGAATATTCAGTGCAACCTGGTAATCTATTGATAGCATCTAGCACGTCAGTTAGTCACTTCTTACTGCCTACTTACCAGAGCCCAGTAGCTTGGTGTACACAGTCTCATGGAAGATGATGACACCTGGACCCAAAGTTGACAGAGGAACATCTAGGCCACACCGGGCTGTGGTAGCTTTTAGCTCCTTGGTGAAATGTTTTAAATAAGCCTCTGAGGCATCACCAAGGAATTTGAAGAGATCATTGTGAAGCCTGTCAGCACGAGTACGGTAGATGACAAGGTCAGAGATGGCCAGGACCTTCAGCAGCAGCCGTGTTCTCTGGCTGAGGTTCACGGTGGCCCCCAGGAGGCCCTCTGTATCAATTACCACCACTTTGCGGACAGGGTCATAGGCTGCCCAGACTCCGACCGTGCAGGACTCTTGGGCTGGAGATGTCTTGAAGACTTCCCGGCCATAGAAGAAAGCGTGGTTAAGGGTGTGAGACTTGCCATCCCCTGTGTTCCCAAAGATGGACACTACCTTTAGATGCTGGTCAGGACTACAGTCCAGTTTCTTAATAAAGTCTTCCTCATTCCTTACCTTCAAAAGAAAACAACAACATCAACAAAAAAGAAATATTATAGCTATGCAATTGGAGCAGACAACTCAGACAGCACAGCTGGTTCCAGGATTCCTAAGACTAATGAGTGATTACTTCGTGTTCAGATTGTCTGAAGTTTCTGAAGCACTGAGAATTCAAAAGCAAAATACTAGAAAGCAGCATTGTAACACACACACATCAATGGGACATAGGCCGTTTCATCACGTTGCTGTTTTGAAGGTGATGCCTCTCTGTAACTACCTGTCTCTACTATAACATCACCTAGCTCCCTGAGACTCTTTTTAAAAATAAGAGCAAAAACCCACTGCCAAACCTGCCACAACATCTACCTGAAGCGTGGCAGACACCCCCAGTAGCACTGGTCTCCTGGCAAGCCTTTGAACTCAAGTGCAGAGCAGGTAAATGCTTTTGTCACCTTATCTTGCACCATTTTCAGAGTCTGAGCACCTGTTCAAGGAAAAGAAACTCTTTCCTTTCTTCAGCCATGCTGCATCCATCCCACAGCAGGAAGCTGTCAGATACTGCCTCCCCTGGCTTGCCAAGCACAGCCTCTCAGAGGCTCTCCATCTGGCAAAACCTTGTGGGACAAAAAGGAAAATGAAAGAAGCAGCAAAGCTGCACCCTGAAGCCAGGTGACTGAAGAAGGTCAAACTAGCTTTTACAAGTGTGCTCAACAACTACAATAATCCATTTCATAATTTACTCTATTGTTTTTTCACAAAAAAATAAAAAATAAAAACCATACAACAACAAAAACAACTCCCCCATGACAAGCACCACAGTATTTACAATAGAGAGTAGAACATTTTCTGTTCAGATACTAGAGCAACAGGAAACAGGTAAACTCAGCAATGAAACAATTTAGGGCTCTATATGGGAAACTCTTGTTTTCCTCACATAGTCCTGCCCTGACTATCAACGATTTCATTTTTCTAGTTATGGTTGCTTAGCACTTGATTTTCCATCTCCCAACAAGTTCTTACTCCACATACTATGTGACGGGGAAAAATATGATGGTCATTTTTTGAGAAGGATTTGAATGTATCTCCACCATCACAATCCTCATCTCAAGGAATCTGAGGAAGCCAAAAAGCACAGGGCTTCTGTGCCCTTCAGACTGATACAGTGGCTGGAGGCTCCTTGGCTACTTGCCCTCCACCCCCTCAGCAAGCAGTCTTGGCAAGTCTTATGACACCAGAGCCACACAGGCCATGAGGTAATGAACGGTTTCTTCCTATAAGTTTATTCTTGAATCACTAAATGAGTTTTAGGCTCATCCAGCCTCTGGTCAACTCCATCAGAGTCCAGACTTCGAAGGAAAACCACAAAATAGCCAGTGCACCAGGCTGTGGTTGGGAATTGTGTTCAGAAAGAAAAACAGCAGACTGTGGAGCCACAGTAGCTACTCACTGGCTCAAAGCATTCAAGGCAGTCTGACCGTGTACAGAAGACAAGGAAATAAATAAATGAAAATGCTTTTATTATAATCTTTTCTTGTATCTGTGGGAGGCCATTGAGACACTCAAAATTTACACACATAAGAGGGTCTGCTTTTTTGGTAGCTGTGATTATTGGCTCGTTATCATTATGGTAGCTGAGATGACAGATTCAGTTTCAATCAGTACCTCTGGAGATGCCTCTGTGGATAAAAGCAAGTTCTTGATTCATGAGATAGCTCTAAAAAACAATCACTGATGTGACTATATAAAAATATCAGCGTACATAAGCAAAGAGGAATAAGATCAAAAGCAACATAATCTCTTGCCTCCCAAACTTCTCACCAAAAGGGTGGCAGGCTTTTTGCCAAAGTCAGTGTCTGATCAGACCAAATCACTCTGGTAATTCACTCTCTAAACAGCACAAGAAAATGTCAGTCTTCTCCAACCAGTTTAAACATAGGCAGAGCAACAGCTAAGGTTGTCTAGGCAGCACTGGTTATTATGCTGGTACCAGGTTGAGAGAACATCTGCAAAGGGCTAAGTCAGCAATGTCAAAAGATAAAAAGAACCATAGGGACCACAGGGATAAGGGTAATCTGCAAAGCATTCCCACCAGTAAGAAACGTGAGTCAGCTCACACAAACTTCACCATATCTGAGATTGTCCCATGCCAAGCTAATGCAAATCTTTACAACACTCATTGTTCAGTCTGCTTTAACAATGGATCCTGCCAGGGCAACTTAATGCAGGAAGAAGTTGGATTGCTGAGCCAGAGGGAGAGTTGATTCCAGGTCAATAATCAGCTGACTTCATCTCAGGACAGAACTCAGGAGCAGTTCAGACATCACCGAGGAGCACACGAATACACTGAAGTGCAGCTCATACAATATTCTCACGGGTCTCAGTAATAGCTGAGAAAGAACTCAGACAAGAAAAGGGTGCTTTCCTGCACACTTTATCATCTCTCAGGCCTTCCTGAGTAGTGGTTGCATCCGGATGCTCACATCTGACACAGAACCAGTAAGCCTATCCTATAGGGGTTGTCAAACCCCTTTGCAACCTCTGTGCAGTTTCATTAAGACCATTAAAGACAGGATGGTTGCAATACGTGTGCTGAAGCACTTGGGGCTCCAGTCCTATTTCTCCTGTTTTTCCCCCTCATCTCTAAAGAACTTTGCTTGATACCACCTTCTGCTGCATGTGCAAAGGGCTCACACTTCCATCGCTATTATGCTCCCCTGCTGCTCAAGAGCTCCACATCTGACATGAACAGCAGCGTGTAAACGAGAGCTTCCTTAAATTCCATAGCAATGACAAACAAGAATGAAAACTTTGAACATCTACCTAAGATGAGTCATCTCTCTTCAATTCCTTTTCTATTTCCCTGAAGTATTTTGTCATTTCCAGTGTCAGAGACTCGTTTACACTTTTGCTATGGATCTTAGAAAAAGATTATCTTCTAGAAAGGAAAGTTTCTACACCGTCACAGGTTAGAATCTTGGTCAGCCTTATTTTTTAGCTTGGACCACATTTATTTTATGATTGTCATTTGGCCAGAGTTGAGTCAAACTGAAAGTGAAGGCTTTCAGCAGAAAGAAATGAAAGCTTTAGAGTCCTCTCTAAAGAGGATACAAAAACCTCGCACCGCATTGCTGTGGAATGCATTTAGATCTCAAACCTCCTTGTCACTCATACTCTGAGATGCATTATACCTAACAAAACACGTTTCCTAGCTCCAAGACATAATAAAATTAGAATTGTTTAAGAAAAGTCTAGAAACAAGAACTGGTAAAATTACATTCCTGATCAGGAATTTCTTGGAAACAACATTATTCAAACAACAACAAATTAAAGCTTAGGAACAAAACACAAAGTAGATCAGAGTTTCCAAAGACCTGCACTCATACAACTTTAGCTCTGCCTCTGGGCAAAACACATTAAGTGAATCTGACATTTTTAAACCAGTTTTCTCCACTTGAAACTATTTATGAAGACTTAAGGTTGGCTGATGTGATAGAAGTGATAGAAGTGATGCACAGAACTACAGCTGTGCCTCAATGACACAGTAGTTGAAAATAAAAATCTAGGTGCAGGCCTAGAGGTTGAGGTCTTACATATTAATTACAATACAATATTATTTCACCCAGCAGACTCTTAAAATATTGTTATCATTTTTATTTTCAGTAATCTCATTGATTGTCAAGAGAACAGCGGGTATTAGCATTTTCAAGATCACAGTCCTACAAAACCTCAGGACCAAACCCTGAGTGACCCAACACTGGATGCAAAGGAAAAATCAAAAGAGGGGACTGACAAACCCCGTGGATTTAAGGTGAGATTCCAACACTCCTCAGCTGCATACAGTTTTGGATCTCATTCTCTAAACTGGAGCTGGACCTGCACGCAATGTAAGAAGCACTTATATCTGAATTCTAAGAAATTTTTTTGGACCCACCGATTTTGCCTTGACTGCAGTGCCAGCCATGGGTTCTTTTGAGATTTATTCTGTTAGGCTCTGTATTCATCCATGAAAACACTGTTACCCAACTGAAAATCTTTTATAGACAAAAACTGTCCTGTTCCTTCCCACAGCTCTGGCACAAGTGACATGCATGGGTCTGTCCAGAGACAAACAGAACAAGTTTCAACGTGACCTACAGGCCCCTGCAAAGGTCACAGGCAGTCCCTTGGTGAAACCCTTGTCTATCAGTTACAGGACTCTTATCTCTGTCTCATTCAGGAAAGAGTTAAATCCTGCCTATCAAACCTAACTGAGGAGATAGGCTATTTCAAGACAGGATACATCTGGGGAGGGGAGGGAATAAAATAAAAACAACTACTATGAATGAATGGGAGGTAATTTAATTTTATTGGAGCCCTCTCTAACCCAAGAGGCAATATTGACTGAAATATTGTTTTTAGCAGATAATCTATCCTTGTAGATAACAAATGAGTTGAAAAAACATCTGAAAGCAGATGACCATACAAAAGCCTGTAACCTAAATTTTCCCCTCATCCTTTTGGAAGATCTCAAAATAATAGACTTCAAGGTAAATGCAACTGCTGCAGAAATAATGTTATTTCAAGAGTGTCACTGAACTCTTACAGAGAACTGTAAACAAAGCAGTAGAGATCATTATCCTGTTCTCTAAGTACTCTTTCAGTTCTGTCCAGATGTTCATTTGGTCACACTGTTACCATCCTCATGTCATAGCTGTAGCAGCAGAGGCACATCCAGTTGGAGAGATATGCCAGGAGACAGTAAGTCAGTGAGTTGCAGCCATAACAATTAGCTTTGCTAAGTACTAAGCATAATTACCTGCATGGACACTGTGATACCACTGTCCCTGTTACAATGGGCATTCAGAAACTTACTCACATTAGAATTGCACTCTTCAGAAAATAGTTACTTTAGTTATTTTCCCAACTGCAGGGTGTTTTGATGGACAGGTCAAGGGAATGTGAACACCTGCCTTTATTTGATCCCAAAGCAAGGCAATAATAAAGACCCAAAAGAAAAGTAAAAGGTGCACTATAGTAATACCTGTGTCCCAGTGACTTGTACAAAGCAAGATGGTGCAGGAAATGGAAGTGGTAGAGGGGCTGGAGGAGAATACACTACCAGATCCCTTGTCTTAAAGGAGCTGTGCATTTGTTGAATGAATGACTCTTTTTCTTTCTTCTAAAAAAATCACTCTTCAAAATACTGGTGTATGTCTGGGGAAGAAAGAGCACTCCCAACCTCCTATTGCAAAGTAGCCACCCTACTGCTTTATTTTGGGGACAGAAAGCTAGTGTACTGAATTGTAGAAGACGGAACTGCAAAACTGGTAACACAGCAGGATGGGAAAAATCCCAAAAGCACTTTTGCAAGAAAAGCTCTCTGAAGTGCAAACAGGAGGAATTCATCAATAGTACAACAGGGACCAGGAACAGAAATTACAAGTTCTGATCCAATAGATCACACTGACCTAAAAAATACAGATCCTTCAACATTTCTTCTTCCTCCTTTGTATTCATGGTAAATACACCAGCTGTGACTTTTCTGGCTACAGGACATGGACTAAAATCCCAAGAAACTCACAGGAGACAGTTAAAAAAAAAAAAAAAAAAAGGTACAGAACAAGAACATTTTCCCAACAAGTTGAGCAAGACTGCAAGACTGTCATAGAAACTAGTAGTATGTGTTAGACAAGTGTTTGGGTTGGTTTTTTTGTTTGTTTTTTGTTTGTTTTTTTACTACAAAGGCAAGCAACAAAACTTAGATTTTTATCATCTCTTAGCAGAGAAGACATAAACCAGCTTGTACTGACCCACAGAAAACACTTCATTAGAAAGTACAGTTCCTAGCGACTCTCCATTGTCTCATCTCTAGGGGTTGGCCAGGCACAAGTCAGGAGGTAATAAGGAAAAAACAACAGTGCTTTCATCAAGTTTACAGCAGGTACAACAGCAGCAAAGCAGCATCCCTGAGGAGCTAGCAACTTTCTAACAAGAGGTGACACAAAGAGTATGGACTGTTACACTGTTAGAAGTCAGTTATTGTACAAAATGCTCTGTATTTAAATAAAGGCTGCTGCTCACTTTGTCATCTAAACTATCTGCAGAGCAATAGATAGATCCTGCTCAGTATCCGCTGAGGGAAAGAGCTTAACCCTTTAAGTGTCTAACCCTAATAGCCAGAATAAAAAGAACTCAGAAATGAGGCTGCATCTAGGAAATGCAGCTGTCTACCAGGGGGAGGGAAGAAAAAAAAAAAAGCCCTTCTATCTAAAGAAACACAGATCAGAGGGGATATCACAATGCAGATCCAGAAATAAATGTATGGTCCTTTCTCCCATACAACATTATACTACTGGGGATGTTATAAAGACTTTCTTTTCTCCCGTCTCCTTGATAAGACAGGTTACAAAGTCAATTCATTTTATTTTCTTTGAAACTCAGAGAATGGATAATTTCTTGTAGTAGAGAGTTTCTAGTCAAGCATCAGTAACTCCAAGAGAGACTAGTAACAGTCAAGCATTTTCCCTGTCTGCTCAAGTTGACAAAAGACTTTTTGCCATTTGCATAAATTACATGTCCTCAATTATAGCTTTGGACACAGTGTTATAGCAGAAGCCACTGATGGCACAACAACAAAGTTCTGATCCTGTGGTAGCTCTTGACATCTGTTCCCCAAGATAAAGCTAACAAGTTGCTGTTATGCCTTGTTAAGCATTTCTTCTCTCTTGCCTCAGAAGTAGCAGCAAAGAGCTCACTGTACAACCAACACATAACTCTCCACTCTATTGCAAACATGTTGTATAAAGACCAAGCAGAAATGGCTGCTGTTCCAGAAACTACATAAACATTAAGTACAAGAAAGAAACAAAGACCAGTGTAAAAGCTTGAGAGGCAGTGAGAAAGTATCACAACCTCCAACCTCAATCATGAATTCACTGTTGCATTTTGTTGTGTTGTTCCTTACCAATATAAGTGTAAATAGCATTTTAAAGTGTGATCAAATAATTGATTCTTTAAGTTCTCTAAAGAGGTGCCTCCCATGTGCAAGAGGCTGCCCTAGTGATCATACAATGGAGCTTGTTTGAAAATTCAGCAAGTTTGAGCAATAGATTAAAGTGGACACCTCACCAGAACAGAAAATTCAGTTGGGAGATTTACGCTTATAAGAAAAGTAGGCACAGATTTGGTATTTGTTCTAACATAGCAAAAAACAGAGTAGTGACAAGATCAAAGCAATTGAATGAGGAAACAGTCCCCACAGTATCACTCTGAGTAGAGATAAACATGGAAGATAGAACATGTCCAAAGCAATTAACAAATGGATGCTGCAGTTATCAAGAACAGTTAGACTGAAGTGTCAGCTTCAGATATGTGACAGACAAGGCCAGAAACGTAATATTGTGCAAAAAGAAACTGCAAAACTATAATATAGGCTGAGGAAAAAGACCAAGAATGGGGTACAAGCTGCAAAAGATGCCAGTTTGTAAAAATAAGGACAAGAGGGTTTGTTTTTTTCCAGTTCTAGAAGAAGGAAAGGAAATATCTGTAGTATAAGCCAAGATGGCTGGGGACTCAGTCACAAGACAGTGCTGTGTGGTGTGCAAGACAACAGCAGCTGGACTCCAGGAGGAACAGCCTCTCTCTGGTTCTTTCACAGACTTGTAGAATGAGCTTGGATTTAACCTTCAGAAGCACTTTCTTAACATAAGATAATAAATCTCTTTTTGAGGCGCTCAGATACAGTGCTGTGATATGAACATCACAAAGAAGCCTGCACTTCACAGGGATGAACTTAAGTTAATCAGTTCTCTCCAAGCTTCTGCTGCACAAACAATGGTTTAAAAATGGGACCTTTCCCACCTTGAAGTGGATTTGAAACAAGCCCAAGAACTCCTCAGCTTTTTGTAAAATGCAAAAAGCTCAAAGCTGTCCCTGAACAGGCTAGCACATCTATGCAACATGGCACAAAGACAATTATGCATACCTCAGAATGATGATAGCTGAATCAGTGCTGTGCCGAGATCAGGCTAAGAATCTCTACCTCTCAGCTAAACTAATTTACTCCTTATGGATGAAGTTACACCGCTTCTGGAATTGAAACTGTTGTTGCTGACACACTGTAAACATCCTCCAGTTTCAGAACTACCAGCTCCCAGAAGCCAAGAGGAACTATGAGATGGGACACAACTTCTTGAGCTGAAGAACTCCAAATTTCACAAGGTAATAAAGAAATCTCTTTGTCCTATGTTTCCACATAATTGTACTACTTTCAAGTAGTGTACACCAGCAAGTATCTTGATCTGTTGCTCTTGCTCAGAAGCAAAACCTGTTCTGCATAATTCTGTAGGACTACCCGTGAGCATTCGAACAGCCAACGTGCCATGAACAACAAATAAGTTTCCTTTCCAATTTCCCAACAAACTTCAAGTTCCAAAGGTCAGAGAACAGACAGTTGAAGATAACTGGACTCCATAATTCTGATAAAGCCTTCTCCTGTCTGCCCAAGCTTATAAAGCTGCACAGCCTCGAACTCTGAATCTCCACATTTTAAGTTACTATGGCTTTGGTTTTTTTTTTAGTTTTTTTGTTTGTTTGTTTTGGGGCTTTTTTGGACAAAAAGTGGTTTAAAGAACTAAAGACTTCCTCCAAAGTAATCAGGAACTATCCTGCTAGCACAAAAAAAAAAACAAAAAACAAAAAAAAAAAACCTGAAGATGACTTACCCATAGCTACATTGTCTGTTCAGTATTATTAAGAGCAAAAGATGCTACAGAACATGTCTTCAGAGCTAATCATCTGACAACTCTCTCTGATAAAGGTTCTCATGCTCACTAGCAGAAACACCACCATAACAGCAAGAAATCTAAAGTTCCAGCTGCTAGAAAATATTTTAACTGAAAACTTACAAACTGCTTGGAGACTTGGCCATGAGCTGTCACATAAGCAGTCAGCTGTGAGAAAGAGAACATCATTCAAGATGGAAGAATTGACTCAAGACCTCAATAAGAAACAAGATCATTTTCAGAAAGCTTTTTCAACCCTGTTCTGATCAAGTTGTTAACACCTTATAAAAAACCAGTAACAGTTCCAATAAGGAAGTTGGCTTTATTGCCCATGACATTTAAATAGTAAAGCACTTGCTTGCAAGAGGCAGCCAAAGGTCTGCCCCAATAAGGCTTACAGATTCATGAGTATAAAAATAACTTAAAACAGTGCAACCAGAAGCAGCCACAGCTTGTGAGGAGTCTTCTAGGACAGCCCTGTTCTAAAGCATTTCAGAGCTTCATCTAGAAGCTAGATGAAGACTATATATATATATATATTGAAAAACCACCATCTTGAAGAGATAATTGCATCTGCCACAAATCATATGAAAATTTGTGTGCTGAGAGGAAGCACACGTTTAGGATTGCTTCTACATCTGAAACTCAATCATCCAGTCCACAGTCACCATCATTCTTTCTTCCCTTAAGCCTCAGAACACCTGTTTTTTAATGACTGGCAGCATGAATATGTTAAGTTAAGGCACAGATACAGCCATCAGGTGAGTACACATTTTATTTCAGTGTCTCCTGAATGAGGTTTAACATGAAAGTTGCAAATCAAGCCAGAACATGAAACCAAATTTTTAGTTGGGTAATTAACCTGCTCTGTGACTTTCACATGCTGCTGTTTTTACAGAGTGTTTTTACATTTGTAAAGTGCTTATGCTTACCAAAAATAAAGACCAATAGAAAAATGAAGTAAATGCATGCATTGTCTGCTAGACTTTAACATAAAGTCTTCTGAGAAGCTGTTCCTAGTTCTATTTCTATCATTACAAACCAGACCCATACCAAACGGATGGCCAAAGGCTAACCTGGAACAACAGTTGTGACCAGCAACACTGCTTAACCATGGCATCTGTAGGAGTCATTTGGTCCACAGTCACGATTCCTTACAGGACCCTTACTTCTACTTGATCCTGTTCCTAATAATCAGATGAATTTACTGGTGGTGTAAGAGGTAGTGGGGTGCTTTCATCTTCCCACTAATGCTGCTTGGTACAGTGCCCACTCCTCATCATATGTCACATCTGCTGCCAGCACTCCCATTTGCAGGGTACCTACTGCAATCCTCTCCACACAATTTTGTTCAGGAATGATCAACACCTTGCACATAGAGTTCTTATTTTAGTTGTGTGTGGCCCAGTACAGTCAATTCTCTCACCAGCTTCATTTGCCAAGTCTCAGAGGAGGCTCTTGCCACACAAAAGACCTTCATGAACTTGCCATTCAAGAAACCAGTGAGCAAGGTCTGCTCTATGCACTGGATCTCTTTGGCCCCAGACGCTCATTCAGTGCCAGGAACCAGCCATTCCCAATTTGTTACTGTTGCTGCCAGTAACACTTCAAGCATTAATCACTCATCTCCCTAACACATCAGACGAAAATACAAACAAAGGATCTCACCTGTCAAACAAGCTACAGTAGCTCTTACCTGAATCTCCTCAGTTTCATCCACCAAGAGGAAACTCACAACTTTCTCAGCCATCTTCCTTCTCCTGGTCTCCTCATCCATCTCCTCCTCTTCCTGCTCCTGGGCTTTGCCAGCATGGTACACGGTGACAGGGTGCTTCCTCCTGTTCCCCCCAGCATGCGTTCTCTTCTGACATTCTATGCAGAGGTTGATTTTGCACACCTGGCACCTCACCGCTGCTATCTGTCTTGATCCCGTCATACTGGCATGCATGATGTTCCCATTGGCACCTTTGCAGGAGTCACAGTAAGGGACATGGCCAGGCCTTATGCGGGTCCGTTCATGGTTCCGCAGCCTTTCTGGCTGGTGCAGCTCCTCTTCGCAGCGCTGGCACTGCAGGCTCCTGCACTCATCGCACTCAAAGACCGCTTCATCTGTCCCACTGCAAACGTAGCTCTCCTGGCAGAGCAGGGCCGTGTTCTGGCCTTTCTCTGCAGTCTGTGTGTGGGCGCTCATCTTCAGATTTCTTTAAAGCAGCGATCTTCCCTCCTGGTTGTGCTTTAAGTAACAATACGGGGAAAAGTCAGTTCCAAATTCAGTATTTTTCACAGGGGAAAGAAACACAACAGGAATTCCATCTGTACTTAATTCTAAGTTACTAAGAGACGTTTCTGTGAGATTCACACATCAACTTGCCTTCCTGGGAGCCCTCTTAGGCACAGGTGAAGCTCTTCTCCCACCTAAACTGAAAGCATGCAGTTGGTTTAATTTGTTGTTATACCCAAATGCTGGCACCTGTTCTTTCACTCCATGATGTGCTTTCAGTGGTACGACAAAACCAGCCAGGTGCCCCTGGGCAGATAAGGGCAAAAATTTCCCTAAAGCAAAGAGCAGACAGAGACATTAGTAATGCAGAAGAAAGAAAGGCATTAGAAATGCATAAGTACATATATATGTACACACGGGGTTGTGTCAATACTAGAAAATTCTTTCACCCCGAGCTAAGCTCCTCCTTCAGAGTTCACAGTATTTATTTATTCGCCGGGAATTTCCCGACGCTCTCCGCCAGCCCCGTCTCTCCGCGCACCCCGGCGGTGCCGAGCAGCCCCGGTCATAGGAGGCTTCTCTCCCCCTCCATCCCATCCCATCCCCCCCCCCCGCTGCCGCACGGCCCCCGGGGACGCGCCCGCCGCCTTTGTCTGTGCGCGCCGCGCTCCGGGGC
>JAOWBP010002559.1:21890744-21910162 GCA_028571105.1 Tragopan temminckii | reverse complement strand
GCTCCTGACAGATTTTGTTGTTTTGTTTGCTGTTGTTGTTGAAACAGCATGGAGTAGTGATACAAAGATGAATAATATGGGAGTTCTAGACCGTTCCATACCATTCAAGCTTCACATTGTAGAGGAGAGTCTGCTGGTGTGTAGAGCCTTCAGTCTATAAACAATGTTTTTACATTGTATGAAATAATCATTATTGAACTGGTGGAGGAAAGATTTGCTGTCTTGGTATGAGGAGGTAAGAAACAGAGACCTTGTGTAAAAGGAGTGTGTCTTTTCTCTTGCTGTGATGTGAATGAATGCTCTTTGGGGCCAATTAATGAATGCAGTCATCACAAACCTCTTGGAACTGATGCAATACGTCTTCAGGCAAATTATGCTATGGAGTCACACGTGTGCTCTTATACTCGAGTAAATAACTTCTGCAGTTCCAGAGATATTAGCAAGTACATCTAGGTTTCTCTTAAATCTTCTCCAATGGGCTGTATGCACTTGTCCCTCACAGCTGTTTATAGGCTCTTTGGGAATGTGATTCTGCTACAGGGTTATCTTTTTGAGCTCTTTTAATTGCATCTGCTAGTATGGTAAAGGACTGATATTAGCTCTTACTTGTACTATTTAAGATTGTAATTAGGTACTTGCTCTTGCATACGTGTGGAGGTCACATTTGTATCTAGCAAACTCATCTCCTGTTTTGTATTCAATGATAGGAAACCGGGTATGCATCTTCCCATCTGCAGATCTGTTTTAGTTATCAGCATTTTATTCCTTGTAATTCTTGTTCACAAGGCCTTCTGTGATGGTTTTGACTTCCGTTTGCCTATTTGGAAAACAAACTGCGCTGCAGTCTACAGTATTGCTCAGTCTTTTAGGAAGCGTGGATGCGTACATGGGAGGCTTGCTGGGCTCTTGTTGTCTGCTGCTCTTCGTGACTTCTGTCTCTATAATCCAGGGTGTTTGAAGTTTCAGTGCTTCCTCAGCATGGTATGGATGTACCTACGTGCTCATGGGAAAATACAGGCATGGCACGTTACTGCTGAGTAATTTAGTGTGTTTTAACAAGGGTAGCCACCAAGATTTAAACAGTATGGGTGGTATGATATTTAAACTGTATGTGGGTGTTGGCAACCAGTGCTCCTTTTGGTCTTAAGGAGTGAATGCCAAGACTTAACTATGTAAGGTTGCTGGTTAAAAACTGGGAGCAAGAGCATTAGTTTTGTTAAGAGTGATCTTGAGTCTTACTGGGGGGTGTCTGTTGTAGGGTCAGTAATATCTGCGTAACAATAACTGTCTGAGTAGAAAAATGATGTTAAATGTTCTATTCTCTGTGATAGCATGTTGACCCTCAGCTCCCAGACTATCCTCTGTGATGAACTCTAAAAGGTCTGTGAGCTGGGAAGTTAAAAATAGATCAGAGGACCCTCTTCCAAGTGTTTAACTGCCTCCATTCTGGAGCCTGGGGTTTTCTCCAGCATTTGTGATGTTATCTTCAATTCCTGTTAGTGCTGTACATGAGGATTCCCCAGTTCTTTCTCTGAAATTGTGCTATGGTTGTATTATGTATGATCATTTCTTGTTCTGAAGAACTACTTGCTTTATTGAAGAGGGTATTCCAAGCTTGCTTCTGCTTTCAGATACTGCAAAGAAAAAAAGCTTCATTTTAAAGAAACAGCATGCATGCCATTAAATGCTGTTTAGTTCACATTCTTTGTAAAACATTGATATGAAGGGGCACATAATGGTTCTTGTGTTTTTTTCAGTGCTATTTTTCATTGGTAAGGAGTACTTGTATTAGAGGAAACTTCTCCCCAGCTTATTGTTAAAAATAGTTTTAATTTGTAGGTGAATCTCCATATAAAGCTTGAAAGTCATTAGATATGTATCATTTGTACTGCTTTTGTGATTTATCTTTGGGAAGTGACTAATACAGTTTTCCTTTTCTATCCTTTTGACAGATTGCTTCTGTAAGAATGTCTTTCCCACCTCATTTGAATCGCCCTCCAATGGGAATCCCAACTCTTCCCCCTGGGATTCCACCTCCACAGTTTCCTGGCTTTCCTCCACCTGTACCTCCTGGTAAGTTGGTAGTGTATGAAGCTGTTGCAGAAAGAAATTCCTTTTTGTTATAAGCTGGTATTTTCCAGAAGTTACTGTGTTTAAGTGTATTTCAGTAACACTGATTTGTGTGCATTGCAATCGAGTCTCTAGTTTAGCTACACGACAGGTGCACAAACTCTGTTTGGTCTGCCATTGTCTGCTTACTTTTGATCAGAAATCAATCTGTTAGACACAGTACCAGTTTTACTGTCCTTTTGTTTAAGCCTGAAGCTAGATCGTCATTTTTGTTAGGTATTTTAAGAGTCACTTCTTTGACAATGTGCAGGTTTTGATTACTTTCAAATAAGCCATTGTAATAGCTTTTGGAAACACTTATCTACACCAAATGTGCACAGTGTGAAAATAGAGGAATAACTTTCAGAGAAGCTTCACCTTCTTACATTGTTTTCTGTTTTTTTTTCTTATAAATCCATCTCAGAAATATCATTTGTTTGTATTCTCTTTTTACATACTTTCTTCCGCACATCTTGTTATCTTAGTTGTGTTGCTCATTCCTTAGAATCTTCCCAAAACTAAATCTTTTTTTTTCCTTCTTCATCTTTAAGGTCAGTTTTTCTTTTTTGTGAGTATGTTGAAACTTTAATTTATGAACTGGGACCACCTTTTTTTTTTTTTTCTCTATATGTTGCCAGTATAGATAACAGTGTCTGGAGTCTGGACAGGGAGATGTAGGGAGGAATACTTCAGAGAATTATCCCTTTAAAATTCATAATGAAAGGGCTGCAGAAAATAATTTCTGTCTGTATAGTCTTGAGCTGTGTAATGCACAAGCATTTTCTAGACAATAAAGGCTTTCAAAAACCAGATGGCTGGGTGCAGAAATGGTTTGTGCACACTCATTCATCGTGCTAGGCCTTACTAATGGGTTGGTTCTTTTTTTTCTTCTTCCTCTTATATCCATGAGATTCTGTTTTTTGCTAAAGGTAGAGTTGTTGATTAAGTCAGCATTTTGCCATCGAAGACTTCAGGCTGAATTTTAAAACTGTACCTCTTATCTTTATTAGTTTTGATTTATGTCGTGTTGTATAAAGAAACAGATGCTTTTTAAAATAGCTTTCTGAAAAATATTTTACATTTCTGTTCTAAACACTTGCTTCTTAACATACACAATTCATGCACAATTTTTGTGCATTTGCTATTTGAATTTTTATAAAAATTATCTTGTTTTCAGTACTAATAATTCAAATAGATTGTGAATTAGAGGAGCCTGGTTTTAGGAGGGAGCTTAATTTTTCTTTTTGCAGTAGAAGTATGACTTGCTTACCTGTTGACTTAACATCATAGAATCACAGAATGGCCTGTGTTGAAAAGGACCACAATGATCATCAAGTTTCAACCCCCCTGCTACATTGCAGGCTTGCCAACCACCAGACCAGGCTGCCCAGAGCCACATCCAGCCTGGCCTTGAGTGCCTCCATGGATGGGGCATCCACAACCTCCTTGGGCAACCTGTTCCAGTGCGTCACCACCCTCTGAGTGAAAAACTTCCTCCTAAACCTCTTCTGCCCCTTAAAAGATATGGGCTTAATTTCTCAGCCTAAGTGTATGAATAGAGTTGAAAATGCCACAGTGACCTTTTGGAAGTCTACTCTAAAGTTATTCCATGTGTAAAATTGCAATTAAAATAGGTTTAACTAGGTGTTCAACAAAAAAAAATCTAATTATCCAACCTATAAAAATAAGTCTGCTAGAACAGTGTGCTTGTGCAAAAATGAAGGCGGGAAGAGTGTTTTGCTTTGCTTAAAAAGATGACAGTTAGAAATAAGAACTCACATTTCCATCTTGAAATGTGAAAGACTCAAAAGGGAGGTGATTTAGTATCTCTCGTCTTCTGTGAAAATCAGATACAATTAAGTTATAAAGCTTAAATGTCTTTCCGTAGATAAGAAACGTTCTGTGAGGTCGCATCAGCAGTCCGTATGGCCTTATGTTTTGTCTGAGCTGTGGGAATAGATGATGATATTTAGATGTATGCGTGCACCTGTCTGCTTTTCATGTCTGAAACTGAAGTTTCCACAACTGATAAATTGAAGATGTTAGTGTCATCTTTTTGAGCTTCCTTTATCTGCTTCTGGTGTCAACCATTCATGAGCATTTTTATGCTTTTTGAACATTTTAATACTGTCTCAACTGTCACCTCTTGTTCCAAATTCCAACAGTTCATTACCAGCTGTGTAAAACTGCTACTTTCTTATGTCTGTTGTTAAACCCCCTATCCTCCTGAATTGTGATGTAGGCATTTGGCAAATGGCATTTTTTGGTCTTCTTCATCATGTTCCATGCAAGCATTTACATTTGGAGTATCTCAGAGTGTAAATTCTTTCCTTGCCAAGAAGTTGCTTCAAAACTCAAGTCAGGTATTTCCTCTTCTCTTAGCAGTTGGTATGTAAAAGTAAACAGCCTTTATTGTGACTTGGTATTAGCTAATATGATAGTGCTTAAAGCCATCAGTGAGTATTGTAGTGGGAAGAAGGATATTACATATAATTTCACACTATTAAATAGTGGTGTTAATTAGAATTTAAAGACTTAAGCTCAATAATTAATAAGGTAGCATGCTTCTGAATTGTTTTTTTTTTTTTTAATGCGACCTTTATTAAGCTATGTCATAAACAATAAAGAATGCCAGCAGGCTTCATGCTATTGAACCTCAGCTCTAAACAGTATGAAGGATTATGTTGTTGGAACTGAGCAAGAAGGAGTGAGATTACCATCTTTTGGACTTAGGATGCTTTTTTGTCTATAGAATTCTCAACCTCATTCATCTTCTAGAGCAATACTCTGGTTTGAATGTGCTTTTAAAATATGTTTGTGAAGAACAAAGCCAAAATGTGAATGCGTAAAAAGTGGTCAGGACATTCACGTTCTGCAAGCATGCACAGGCTATGCTTGAGTGCTTAAGGAATTACTGGTAATCAGTACTCTAAAATTCTCATGTCACCAAAATTGCTGTCTGGTTTAGTAATCATGACTGCAAGCAATTCATCTGTGTTTATCAGTAATCTTAACTGGACAAATTAATATTATGTCTTGTCTTTCTCAGGGACCCCCATGATTCCTGTGCCAATGGGCATTATGGCTCCTGCTCCAACTGTAAGTGTTACATTAGGATGAGTTTCATGCATAGATTTCAACAGTATTTTTGTCTTTTGAACTATTTTATTAAAAAGATATACTGCAAAAGAAAATGTTTAATCTTTGTTTCTATTATTATGCTAATTAAAGTATAAAAGCCATTTATTGATGTGTAGGTGAATTAGCGTTTTAGTGATTCTGCATAAGAAATCTCCCCAAAATACTAATTTTTTTTTGATAGTTTGCATTATCTGTTAGAGAAAGATATGTTTGTGGTAACCAGTGGTGTTCAACAGAAAAATGCTGGAACAAATATGCTGTTATCAGGAAAGTGAACATTATTAAAACTGACACACTTAGAAGGAGTTTTGAGAGGAGAGGCTCAGAGCATATCTAATCTTACTTTAGTGGAAGGAGATGTGCAGCAAATTGGAACAGACATTTGTGTCTGTCTCTGTACAGTTTGTTCTGCAAGTAGTTGCTCCTTAACTGAAAGCAAATGGCTATGAGCTGTGTACTGACCAACTAAACAAGTAGTGTTTATTTGCTCTGAAAGCTTTTAAGACCTGTCATATGTCCACTGAAGCCTTTTGAGATTTAAATCAGAGTTACTGTTATGCTTGCAGCTTTTTTTAAGCATCCAGTACACTGGTAGGTGCAGTGCTTCAACTTCCAGTGACTCATATGTCACAAATGAGTAATTCATAAAACAAATAATGTTTAATATTACTGTATGCTCACTGTGCATACAGTAACTTCCAGTAGCCATATTCAGGTATACCTTTTTTCTGTCTATCTTTATCAAAAAATGACATTCTCTTGATGTTGTAGGAATATGGAAACATGAAATGTTTGTTTACTCACTCTGTAAATTTAACCAAGGGCCATATAAAGAAAGAATTTTCAAATTCATGTCTATCCTATTTTGATTTTAAAAATTTAAATAGGGGTGGGGGGAAAAAAACAACAGCAGCGCTTTATTTTATATTCTCTCCTCTTTCTAGGTATTAGTTCCTACCACAGTGTCTATGGTCGGAAAACACTTAGGAGTGAGGAAAGATCACCCTGGCTTAAAGAACAAAGAAAATGATGAAAACAGCGGTCCCACGACCACCGTTTTTGTAGGCAACATTTCTGAGAAGGCCTCGGACATGCTCATCCGGCAGCTTCTAGCAGTAAGTGTAGTGGGCTGCCTGTTAACTTTAATCCCTGCCTAATAAATAAAGTTGTGAGTACTGAAATTGAAACTAAACGCAGAGTTGGTCATACTCACTGAGTTAGCAGTCCAGTGGGCTTGACCTTATAGCTGGTAAATAAGGGAAGAGTAATTTTTTTTTAGCTGGGTATGTCAGTGAATATAGACATGGCTTGTTTTTAGTAGAGCTTATTCTCTTCGATTATCTTTGTGTGCACCGAGTGTTAACTTTTTTTAATGTTTCAAACCAAATACTCAAATGTTATTTATCTTTAATGCAGAAATGTGGCTTGGTTTTGAGTTGGAAGAGAGTGCAAGGGGCATCTGGAAAACTTCAAGGTAATGTTCACGCTTTTCAAAATCTCTGATCAAAGCAGTGTTTTTATTACTTGGCAGATTTTGAAATGTTTGACATGCTGTTATTTTAATAGCTATGTTTTAAGATATTAAATACAATACTTAACTGGTAAATGCTTCCTGATATAGAGTTAGTGTTTTCTGTCCTTGAAATCAGTGCAGAGAAGGAAACAAAATTGAGAAAGACTAAATGTAAAACAGTATTTGAGGGGGCGAATGTTCGCTTTTCTGAGACTAAATCAGGTGTTTATAGACCATCTCTGAGAGATAGTTATCAGCCTGCACTTAAGTTCCAGGGGAATGGATTTGCAGCGCTCTTAGTCATTTCCATTACTGTGTATCATCCTTAACCTCCTTAACAGGAGGCTTTCCTTATTAAAAGTTTTTCATCCCTACTCCCAGATTGTACTGATTTATTTTTTCCCTATAATCTTTGTCCATTGGATGTATGAAACAGTTATGGCTATTCTTCGCTGTTAATGTTTTCTTGTATTCTTCTATTTTAATATTTCTTATAATTTAATGTTATAATAATATATAATTTTTTCATCTCTCGTATATGATTATTTAATTTTCACAATGTTTTTTTCCCTCACAACTTTCTGTAACAGTTGTGAAATGCTCTAGATTAATGCTGTACTGTTGAATGATGTCCTTGATCTTCAGACAGTTTCAAATCTGAGATGTCTCTTTGTATAGGCTACATTTGTTAGCTAAGATCATTTTAAATGCTTTACAAACTATAGTGTTGTGCATTGCTTTGACGTTATTCATGAGGCTATTCTTTATATCAGAAGTTAATGCAATTAATTATCTTTCTGTATCTTTGTTTTGTTTTAAATAGAGGAGTATCTGTGTTCAAAGTTTGATTCAAAACATAATATTTGTTTGTTTAAACAAAACTAATTACCTATAGAGCTTTAACACATTTGCTTCTCATTTTAATCATCCATTTCAGCCTTTGGATTTTGTGAATACAAAGAACCAGAATCCACACTACGGGCACTGAGACTACTCCATGACCTCCAGATAGGAGAGAAGAAACTACTAGTAAAAGTTGATGCAAAGACAAAGGCTCAGCTAGATGAATGGAAAGCAAAGAAAAAGGCCTCTAATGGGGTGT
Source organism: Tragopan temminckii (assembly GCA_028571105.1). NCBI lineage: Eukaryota > Metazoa > Chordata > Aves > Galliformes > Phasianidae > Tragopan > Tragopan temminckii. The sequence continues at coordinate 21,902,297 of JAOWBP010002559.1, read as the reverse complement.
GTATATCATATATGACTTGTATTATTTTGACGGGAGGACAATGTAATGTGCTTTTTAGATCAGACTGTGAGCTGGTCTGCTAGTTTCTTTTCTTGTCTCTGCCACTAATTCACTTTAGGTTTTTGTGAGAATTGAATTAATGAGTCTGAAGATGCAATGAAGGGAAATGAAGTGGAAGCTCTTAATTCACAAGTACTCTTGGAAACTTGTACTGTGTTTACAACAAATGATTGAACTAACCCACTTAGAGTTTAAGATTTATTACCCCTTTTAGGTTAACTTACACAGCATTGTGGATTAACACAAACACAGTTATGTACAAGTTAGCTTTGTTTCATTTTTACAGCCATAGAATCATATCTTGAGATAGAAGGGACCCATGAAGATTGAGTCCAACTCCTGATTCTGTACAGAGCAATCTAAGAATTAAATTATATATCTACAAGCACTGCCCAAATGCTTTTTTGAGACTGACAACTTTGGAGTCGTGAACGCTTGCCTTGGGGGGCTGTTCCAGTGCCTTTTTCATCCTCTCGATATAAAAAATTCTTCCTTTCTTAAGATCCAATCTAAATTTTCCCTGATGCAGCTTTAAACCATTCTCTTTTGTCCTGTCACCAATGCACAAATGAGCACCTCCCTCTATGCTTCCTCTCACGAGGAAAATAAAGACAGCAATGAGGTCATCTGTTAGGCCTTCTGTAAGTTGAAAAAAACAAATGTTTTCAGTTGAGCCTCCTTGATGATGTCCTGTAACTGTTTCACCACATTTGTTACCATCCTTTGGACACATTGTACTGTTTTTTAAACATCTTATGTGCTGTAGCTCAGAAGTACATGCAGCACTGAAGGTGCGACTGCACCAATGCCGATTAAATTGGGACAGTCCCTACCTTTGAGCAGCTAGCTGTGCTGCTGCGCCTCAAGTCGAGGTTGGCCCCTTTGGCTGCTAGGGCATATTGTTCATCACAGCTGAAGTTTAATCTGCTCATACTTAATTATAAAATACAACTGAATCTATAGAATGAATTAAAAATTAATTCTAAAGTTCAGCTGTACCATATGATTCTGTTTCTTCAGTTTTGTTTTGAAATTCTTAAGTTTATAAACTCCAGATTTGTTACTTTGCCAGAGTTTGCAAACTAACTGTCTGTTCTTTCCCTTTTATTGACAAATCTTCTGCAACAAATTAATGAAAAGGAAAGAAGTTCAGTAGATGATGCACGTATCAGGCAGTGGGCAGTCATCTGTCAAGTTTGTGTGTTAAAATTAATCTTCTCTATTTCTTAGCTGAAATAATGCATCTTGTGTCACAGGTTGTTGAGCTTGCTCTGTAACTATCTTAAAGTACCATAGATGCCTTAAGATACTCAGTATTTAAAACAGTTACTTTCCGTAAAATGAAATTGAATAGGCTCTTGTTCAGGAAACTTAATCACATTAGAAATCAGTTTTTAGAAGGTTTAGGTTTGCTGATAAAGGTCTGTAAAGTGAATTGCAAGCACACAAGTACTTTTAATTCCTTTTACTGAGAGTGTTTTTTTTTTTTAATGAGAACTAGACACATAGTCATCACTTGAAACACTTGATTTTTTTGAGTACATACCTAGTGTATAGTAATAAACACAGTAAATGCTCAGTAAAGCAGACTGAACATAATGAGTTTTGAATGAAGTAATACATTAACTGTGAACCTAGATACAGAGTTGGTTGCCCTCTTCCATTCAGACTTCCTTCTTTCCTCTTAGCATCACTTGTAATACTACTGGGTTTAAAACATCAGTGAAGCTTTTGTGCAATTAATGAATTTTATTTTCCATGAGCTCCTGTGGGTTTGGGGGCAGTTAATTTAATAAAGTAGAGAGTACTATTTGTGGCTTTGAAATTGTATTTTTATGATGATAGAGTGGGTGCCAGTTTTTTTGGGGAATGTAGAATTAGTGATACTAGCTCCAAACATCTTTTTCATGGTAGTGCTGTGAAGAAAGGCTGAGAATTGCCAAGGAATGTTGATAAAGGGTATTTTAATCATGCTGCTTGAGGTTCTTTTCATACCATCATTGATGTGCAGGTGCTGCATCTTTCCTCCCATATTTTAAAGAAATCGAACATACACACTAACACAGAATTTCTTCAGGGCACATCAAACAAATCTTTATCTAGTTACCTTCTCTACCCGATCACTTCTGCTTCAACCTTTTCAGTTCCACTCCTTGTTATTGCCTTCTAGCTCTTTTCAGTTTGCTCCTCCTTGGCCTGGCACTCTTACATCCAAATGAATCCTCCCTTCCCCCCCTCACTCTTAGCTGCTGCTCTGACCATTCTTTTCCCATTCCATTTACCCCCTATTGCTTAATGATGCCCAGCTGGATTCTTGCGTGAGATTCTTTTTTTAAAAAAAGACTGAAGGGATTGAGAGGTGAGCTGTCTTGCTCAGTGTGCAGATTGCTGTTTTACTTCTCATATGGAATTTAGTTAAATGAACATTGTGTTTGTTCCCTTTAGTCACTAAGGTGGAAAGGGAAAAATAGATGAGAGGAACTGTGCCAGTTCTGTGGAACTAGTCAGCAATGCTAAGAAAGTTTGCTGTGCAAGGAATACTTCATCTAACAGTGTTTTTTCAGTATAATTCTCTGTTAATAAGTTGCAACTTTAAAGTTATTGATAGACATTTATATTGCATGGCACCTCAGTAGGCACTGAGGAACTGATTTTGAAACAGCTTAAAGGTTGTGAAGGAAACAGGGCATAATCTTTTGACCATGAGGGGAACTGTGATTGCTTTTCTGTGTGCGCTCTTTTTCCTTAGTCACCCACTATCTGTTCTATTTTATTTTGCAATCCTACATCTGCTCTCAACTGTCATTCCACAAGTAAAACTGTGATCCCTTTATTACTGCAAGTGAGAGGAGGTCTGAGTAAAAATAAAGCAGTTGGTTACTACTTGGAGGCTGTTTTAGTAAAAACTGTGTAAATTAATGTGATGACAAAAGGTGAACTTCTAAAGTAAAGCTAATATTATTCTTAATTTGTTGATTCCTGTTACTTTGCCATTTTTCCTTAGAATTCCAGACCAGAGACTACAAATGATGATGATGAAGCACTGGATGAGGAAACAAAGAGAAGAGATCAGATAATTAAAGGGGCCATTGATGTCTTAATACGAGAATATTCCAGCGAGCTCAATGCCCCCTCCCAGGAATCTGACTCTCACCCCAGGAAGAAGAAAAAGGAAAAGAAGGAGGACGTATGTGTTTTGATTTTGGACAAAGCAGATTTTTCTTCAACTCACCTTTATATAATGGCCAAACCTTGTGCAAACGCTTTTAACCTAAACTCATGATGAGAAACCAGATCAACAAGCATTGATGTCAGCAACAGTTTCATGTTTTATGCTGAAAACTAGTCAGTTATAGAAACTATCCTTTCAGGATAGTTCAGGAATCTAAGCACCTAAGCTTCTTGGAACAACAGTCTGGGCAGGTTTGAATTGACCTTTCATCCCTTTGAAGGTGAAAATACTGAATTAAGTGCAGTTTAAACTGCATGTGCATGTAGGTTTTTCAGATGAGAACTTTAAAAACAACTAAAAACTTTCTGCATACTTTGCATTTCCTTTGAATAATGCCAGGGCACTTTTGTAATGTACAGGATTTGCTCTGGTAGTTTTTAACAAATTTCTCTCTTTCCTTGTAGTATGCATTCTTTTAGCGTACCTTGATCCAACCTGGTTGCAGCTGTTTCTCCACATGTGGATGAACTTCATTAGCTATATATGTGTGATATGTGTGTGCCTCACAAAGTTTGGAGGGATCCTTCAGGGATGAAAGGCATATTATAATCTTCCTACTTTACAAAATCACTTTTACACGCATGTGTCAGTTTGGCTGGAATTTTTCAGCTGGTTTTACTATATTGTGTAATGCAAAAAAATTGTTAAGCAGGAATGAATGTTCTGGTTTAGACCTGCTTCTGTGAATGACCTTTTTGTGGTTTAAAACAAACTCTGGAGAAGAGGGATTAAGAATGAACAAACTCAGACTTAGCTTTTCCAGCCAAATTTCTAACCATGGGAAAATGGAGTCTTACACTTGCCATTCTGCACCTAATATGAAAGATTGGAGAATTGTTTGACCAAGATTTTGATGCACTTAAGTCTTCCGTAAAGTACCTATTCCAAAGTCAATAATGCAGTTTCAGATATTTATGGGGTTTAAGTGTGGTGCAAGAAGTAACATCTCCCTCAGGGAGTGAATGTATCTTCCCCATAACATTATTAGCCATGGCTAACCCAAGGCATAAGAGTGCTGAGCTGAGAATTTGTCTTTCTTTTCTCTCCCTTCCTTTGGGAGAAGATGCTTTATTGGCTGAGAATTAACAAATGAGTCACTGTCTAATGCTATCAGCTATGTTTTTTGTTAGATGCATTGTTAAAATGTAAATTGTCCTGTGAGTACATTTATATGGCGATGAATAAGGACAGGTAGTTACATGCTGTAAGAAGGCATCAGTCTTGAAAGAGGCGAGTACTGAGTATGTCACTGGGACAGAAAGGCACTCTGCTAGTTTTCTGTGAAGTAAAATTTGACCAATCTGAGCTAGTCAAGTGGATAAAATATGCTCTTAGCACTTGTGGATTGAAATTTCACTCCATAATTCCTCCCGTATTGGGAAGAAGGAAAAGAAACTTGAAGTTGCCATCATTGGCCTGTGTGGATAGAGGTGGGAGTGAAGAGATGGTCCTAGCTCATTGTTCTCTTGGCTGTAAAAGAGAAGAGAGAGGAGGACTGTGGTCTGGTGGGAAAGGGAAGATGGATGCAGATATGTATGTGTGGGGGGCGGGGAAGCTTGCTAGCTTTGGGGCTTTTGTGCCCTGAAGGGCAGGGGGGCGAAGAAAACTCCCACCAATGTTAGAAACTGAGTCTGGTGTTAGTTCTTATGGATGAAGGCGTGTCTGATATGGGGGAGTTGAAAATGTGTGCGGGGAACTGAGAATGAGTGGAATCTGTTTTTCAATTTCAAGCACGGGGGAACCTCGCTAATTCGCACTACTAGTTAGTAGGTGCAACTTACCAAATTTTGCGAATTAGCGAGTAAATCAAGACTCGTGCACCACAAATATACTGATTGTATTGGCAAGTGTAGCTTAGTCTTGTTTATGATGTTTTCGTAGCATACTAATATCCTGTAGTATACTTGATGATTCAGTGAAGTCTTAATAATGTGAGACCTCACTGTCTATTGAAGTAGTTCAGAGAAGGGAGAATTAGCGAGGTTCTTCTGTAATTTTGTTGAATCAAGAAATAAGATCACAGCAATACAATATTGCTTTATAGTACAAACATACAAAACATTGTTTTTCAGAGTAGTATGCAATCTATTTTTAAAAAAAAAAATCTCCGTGGATTTTTCCGCAGATTTTCCGCAGATTTCCAGTGGCCCCACTGATACCTTATCCACTCATCACCAAGGTTCGTTTACATTGTAGGCTTTGACAATGACTGTGTTTACTGCTAGTTGCCAGATTTGTGACTCTTGTCCATCTGATTTTTTTATTTTTATTTTTTTTCACTCATTAACATCAGACTGTCAGGTTTGGTACTGCAGAAGGACTTTATTTATCTCTTACAAGACTGGTTGAAAAATTCTAACCTTCAGCTTTTCTCTTGTTCTCCTATGTCTGTACAAACAGCTCTTAATGCTTCTCCTCCTGTCCCCCTTGTTTTTTAGGAGGATATAAATGCTATAGAAATGGAGGAAGACAAAAGAGACCTGATATCAAGAGAGATCAGTAAATTCAGAGACACACACAAGGTAGTATTCTTGTTTTTGCGCTTAATACAAATTAGAATTTTTCAAAATCCAAAAAAACACTATTATAAAATTTAGCAGTACATTGCAATATCACTTAAAATGATGCTTATATTAGGTTTAATATACATGTAACTCTTTACCAGTCAAAAAAAGACAATTACCACGTTAAAGTGGCCCTTGACATCTTTATGCTAAGGCTTTTGATTGCTACTGATTATTTTTCAATCTTCTCACTTTAACATGAATAAAGGCAACTTAAGTTTCTTCACATACATTAAGTCAAGATATTTATAGCTAAAGGCTAAATGGGGCTGCAGTATAAGACATACACTTGAGTGTGTTTCTGTAGGTAGATTTATAACATAATCCAAGATTTTATGAAGAGTTGAAAATTGAATTAAATTTAAGTCTTTTATTTTAATAGTTCTAAGTTAAGAGTGGGGGAAAGATTAAAAATAGGTCAGTGGTTACCAGACTTACCAAACTTTAGATGCATGGAAGAACTGTAAATTCCCATAAAGCTAATCTATTCATTGACCCCCACCATTATGATAGAGATCATATGGTGACTAATGCAAGATGAAACTCACAGCTTGGAAAGTAACATGGAATAGGATGTAAGTATGAGCTTCTGTTTTTTATTATACTTATGGATGCCCCCTCAGAAAAATATGCAAAGGGGTAACTGGCTTGGAGATGTTTGTGTACATTAAAGCCCGCCTTAAATCTCACTTAAGGAAGTTTCCATTAATGCTATCGCATCTGTGAATGTTTCTGCTTTGTAAAATGAAACTTGATATATCATAAAGCACAGCTATGCATGTAATGTTCTTGTTTTAATATTTAGCTGAAAGTTGATGTTATTTTTCCCCTGCAAAACTGGAATGGCCCTTGGTGTAGGGAGATAGCAGCACACACCTCTTTTGAGCCCATGCCTATGTCTCAAAATATCCTGTAATCAACGTTAATGAAAACGTTGAAGCTACATCAAGGTGGAGTCCGCCCACGTTACTCAGCTTTACCATGTGTAGTTACTGAGGCTGGTACCATGTTTTCATGCAACTTAATCTATGTAAACGCAAGTGACTGCACATTGTTAGATGTATATGTATTCGGTTTTTCACTTGATCAGAGTTGTTAGAGGTGAACATGTGGGGAAAAATTCTAGAAGAAATCACCTGGAGATGCTCAGCAATTCAGCGTGAAACTGATTCACAGTGGAACTTCAGTAGAACTGTGTTCAATTCCAAGCCCCAACAAGCCACTGTTATTAAGATACAAACAAGTAATATGCTTAACAAAAACAAGAGCAAACAAACAAAAAAAGTGCTTCATTGTTCCAGATGCTTTCGGGCATATTCTGCCTTTAATCTTTATTATTGGGGGGGCTATTCTTGTTACTTAACATCAAAGTCAAACTGAAAATAGTCACTGTATATATTGGATACCTTTAAAAGGGGCTGTTGAATCTTTAGCAGCTGGTTAGTGAGCACAGTGAACCTTTGCATGTTTTTGGTATGAGTTTATAAAACAATAACCATAGACTGTCAGGGTATCAGGATTGCAGGGGGCGTCCATTTACAGCACGGACGAGTCTGAAGAGAGCTCAAGGTAAGATTTTATAATTTTTCTACCTGTTCATTTCTGTTCATTACTTCAATATATCAGATACCGTTCCCATCCCATTACCCTTTGAGATCCTCTTGTTTAGGCTGATAGAAGTTGAGGTCAGATTTAGATTGTGAAGTAAGCTGATTTATTTTTTTTCAATTGGATTTTAAGGAAGCGGACCTACATAATGGGTTTTTGTATACAAGGCTGTGTGTTTGCACACGTGTAAACATTATTTTTAAGTTTAAAAAAAAAATAAAGAGAATTTTTTTCACCACAAAGTTTGAGTGGCAAAAAAGCAGTTCTACAAAAGAAATTTCTATTGGAACATCTAAGATAACCTGTAAGTATCAACCACTTCAGTATATAAACTTTTTTAAAAGTATATGAAATTTGAGGTAAGTTGGATTTTTAGAAGTTGGCAGCCTAGTTTAGCATCTGACTAGACTGAGGTTTAATACTGTAAAGCTCCTGTAAAATATGGTCCTTTAGAAATTGATTTTCAGCCCCATGTACCTCGTAGAATCCAAGTTTTGTTTTTCATACCAGTTTTCTACCTATTTCCTACCATTTTTAGTCCCTTTTTCCTTTTGTGATTTTAATGTATCCAATATTGGTTTGCCTGTATGGTGCTATCGATGCAGAGTAGTTTCACTGGATACATTAATCACTAGTGAATTAGCTTTATTTCTGTAATCCTTTGTTGGTTCTTGGTCTCCGTGCCTATGGCAGAAGAACATTTATCAGGTAAGATTGCTTTTTAAAGTTGTCTTACATGCTTTGTTTAAAAGAAAAGAAAAAAAAAAAACCAGAATGCTGTTTGATTGTTCCAGTTTTTAATTTCATTTCAGTGATGGTAAACGTGGAGCCAAAGGGGATAAACATGTTTATTCTGCTCAATATTTTTTCAAAAAAAAAAAAAAGTGGTATTCTGGCATCTATCAGGTTGAAATTTGGTATATTTGGTTGTTATTTGGTATATTTGTGAACCGTGTACTTGCTCTTCCTCCCAGAAACATAGCTTGTAGGCAAGGTTAATCCAGTGTTGGCGGTCCATGTCCTAGCACAGCATCTGTAAGTTAACACATAACAATTGCTTCCAAGGATGGATTTATCTATCATTCTGTTGATGTATTTTCTATTGTCTTATAGGAATTCTGGTCATAGGAACTGTTTCTAATTGAAATTTTAAAAATGGCAATTTTGCACAATTTTTAGTAAAACTGTAGCAGGTAACCCTTTAGTTTCTGTGTTTCAAAAGAGCTATTTCCAACCTTTTTTTTTTAACTCTCTCCATATTGCAGTGGTGGAAGTTAAGGATTCCATTCTGCAGAGTCCATTTTTTACCAATGAACTGTTAGATTTTTTTAGGGAGGTGAAAGGTTGCAGCTCTCTTCACTGTTAAACCACATGCACCATGTGTAAGTGGAAAAATTTCTTTACCCAACTTTTCATATAGGGTTGTTTCGGTCTACCAAGACTTCTTGCAAAACAGTGTCCCAGTAAGCGTTCCACTGAAATATATTCTTGTTGAACAGGATTAAATTTTGTCAGCTAGAAGTTCACTCTGCTTGTACCCAAGTGGCTTATAGGACCAATGGAATCTGTGGCCCATTTGAATCGTGACTGGCAATGCACTGTGTACGTGCAGTTTAGTCAGCTTATTGAGGCCAGCCCGGCTCTGCTAAGGTTGGAGATTGCTGGTCTGTGTAGATCTATGCTTTTGCACGAAATCTAGTCTTGTGATTGCTGCATTTTGATTTCATACTTATGAGTTCCAAAAAATACCCACCAAACCCTCTTTAATATTTTAAAATCAATGGCGGTTTTGGTATTTCCATTACCAGCCTTGTGTGTTGCGTCGGGAGTATCCGGTTCCTGTAACTACAAAATTAACTATGTAAGTTCTCTTGTTGGTTTTTAGAAACTGGAGGAGGAAAAAGGCAAAAAGGAGAAAGAAAGACAGGAAATTGAAAAAGAACGCAGAGAAAGAGAAAGGGAACGGGAGCGTGAACGAGAAAGGAGAGAGCGTGAAAGAGAAAGGGAACGGGAGCGTGAACGAGAGAAGGAAAAGGAACGGGAGCGTGAACGGGAGCGAGATAGGGATCGTGACCGAACTAAAGACCGAGACAGAGACCGAGAACGGGACAGAGATCGGGACAGAGATCGTGAAAGAAGTTCGGATCGCAACAAGGATCGGAGCAGATCAAGGTAGTACACTTAAGGTTGCTATCTGTATCAGTCATTTGTAGTGTTTGCTGAGTCTCTAGTTCAGCCCAGAAGCTGCCATTCAAAATAAGAATGGCCCTTTTGGAGGAATGAATGAAAAAAAGGAAATTGAAATTTTAGAGAAGATTCTATTTACACTAGTCAGAAGAGTACTTGATCTCCTGCACAACGTAGGAACATAAGAACTGTAGTAAACAGCCATCATCCAACCATGACAAGTATACAGGTTTTATCAAGAGTCTTCATTTTTTCGTGAGTAATTTTGTTTGTCCTTGAAGTGCTCTGATGTTTTCACCATTCTTTGCCTTAAATATTTTCATCTTTTTTGCATAAGTGGATGTTTGTAAAGCAAGAGAATTCCAGTCTTAAACTATGATTCATAATGTCAGTCTCTAGGTGCTACCATTTTCATCTTCACCATGGGAGAAATAGCAGTTACGCTTTACATTTTCTTGTAAGCGGGGCTTATGTTATCTGTAAGCCATGGAAATGTGAAGGATTTATTATGCATACTTTTTTGTGTGGCATTTTTAGCTGTCACTTGTTTATAGAGAACGAACGTAACCTAATAAATGAGTTGCTATGTGCTTACGCTTAATTTCTGTAGATATTCCCATTAAATAGTTGCAGTGCTCAAACAACTACTTACATATATTCAAGAACTATTTATCTCAAAGTCCTGATTTATGCCCACTGCTGTATTGGCTAATCATCCTGTATAATTGCACAAGAAAGACAACTTGCAAGATGGTGTAAGTAGTGCATTATACACTTAAAAGTACATCGTTTCATTGAATGGACAAGAAGGGCTCTGTACATAAATTTGGATTTCTTGCTTCCTTCAGAGAAAAAAGCAGAGACAGGGAAAGAGAACGAGAAAGAGAACGAGAGCGTGAAAGGGAACGGGAAAGAGAACGGGAACGAGAACGGGAACGAGAACGAGAAAAGGATAAAAAGAGAGACAGAGAAGAAGATGAAGAAGATGCCTATGAACGCCGAAAGTTAGAGAGGAAACTGCGGGAAAAGGAAGCTGCATATCAAGAGGTAGGTTGGAATTTCTTAGATTCCTTAACTACTTCTGGGTCTTAGTAACTGTTTTTCTGCAAAATATGCCATTCCTTCTCTCTGTCCTTTTCTAAATATTCTTTTAATCTTCTGACAGTGTGAATTGGGGCAGAGTATTTCAGTCAGTCAGAAGAACATTAGACTCTTTGTTCCAGAGTCTTAAACTATAACTGATTTTGCTTAATTTTAATTTTAATATAGTTATCTTAAAAGTAGTTCTGCTGCTTTTAATTTGCTTGAGTCTGGATTGTATGCTTTTCTTCTGTTGTAGCGTCTTAAAAACTGGGAGATCAGAGAGAGGAAGAAAAGTCGAGAATACGAAAAAGAAGCTGAAAGAGAAGAAGAAAGGAGGAGGGAAATGGTAAGGCTTAGTTTTACCTGTAATTTTTTTCCCCTTGTTCTTTGTGTCCCACTTACAGAGGAATGTTCTCTTGTGATCTTTATGCGGTGTTAGTGCTTTCATTTTGTATATGCACATATACAAAAATTTGAGTTAATAGACTTGAAAAAGATGTCGAATAGAAGCAGGATTACTATTGAGAGTCCTGAGCAATTCAGTGACTTGATCTTGTGAAGATAAGACAATCACAGAATCGCAGAATGGCCAGGGTTGGAAGGGACCACGAGGATCATGAATCTCCAATCCCCCTGCCACATGCAGGGCCACCAACCTCCCCATTTTAATCCTAGGCTAGTTAATACTAGACCAGGCTGCCCAGGGTCCCATCCAATCTGGCCTTGAACACCTCCAGGGACGGGGCATCCACAACCTCTCTGGGCAGCCTGTTCAGCTGTCCAGCACCTCACCACTCTCTCTGTAAAAAACTTCCCCCG
>JAOWBP010002559.1:21879641-21890644 GCA_028571105.1 Tragopan temminckii | reverse complement strand
AGTACTCCAGATGGGGCTTCACAAGAGCAGAGTAGAGGGGGACAATCACCTCCCTGTCCCTGCTGGCCACCCCTCTTTTGATGGAGCCTAGAAGACAATGAGAAGTAGGCAACTGTAAAAGCACTGTGGTTTGACCCTCATGCACAACTCTCTCTGTAACCTATATTTTTCATCAAATTTTTTCAAAATCTATCTTCTCTATGTTATACCAATGGAACTAGAGCAGCATTTTTGCTTCCAGCCCTCTCACATGCCTTAACCTTATGTAATATCTAAGCACTGCTAAATTTCTGTGGTTATTTCATAACTGATGATCTAAAGCCAGTTACCAGTATAACACCTGGAAATGTAGTCTGAAATCACAGCTTTAGAAGGTGGATACTTCCACAGTTTAATACTTTTCCTTGTTTAAAAAAATTTTAAATAATTATGTTCCTATTTCACTTCATAATTATCGTAATTATCCCAGAGAAGGAGAAAATACAAGAGTAGGAGTAGGTAGGAGATGGAGTGGAATTTGCTACAAAACAAACAGAAAATGGAAAGTGAGGAAGAATAAAAAAAATGAAAGACATTGTTCTACATGAAATTAAATCCCTCCGTTCTCCCCCCCACTCAAAAAAAAAAAAAAGTGGTTGAGAATTGTTGTTTTAACTCCAATAGGCAGTTAAGTCCCACGCGGCTTCTTGCTCCCTCCCCCCCCCAGTGAGATGGGGAGGAGAACTGCAGAAGTTGAGGTGAGAAAACTCTTAGGTTGAGGTTAAAACAGTTTAATAGGTAAAACAAAAGCTGCATGAAAGTTGCACAAGCAAGCAAAATAAGCAATTAATTTACTGCTTCCTAACAGCAGGCTAATGTTTAGCATTTCCCAGGGAAACTAGGCCTCATCATGTGTAGCAGTTACTTGAGAAGACAAATGCTGTAACACTGAATGTTTCCCCTTTCTCCTTCTTTCCCCTGGCTTTTATTATGAGCACAATGTCATATGGTATTCCCATTTTCTGTGGAAAAATCTTTATTTGAAGCATTGACTTACTAAAAATATTACTAGATTTTAAACCAGAAATAATACTGTTTATGCTTTGATGTCTTGCAGGCAAAAGAAGCTAAACGGTTAAAAGAATTCTTAGAAGATTATGATGATGACAGAGATGATCCAAAATATTACAGGTATGTCTTTATGTTGATTCCAGGCAAGAAAATATTCATCGACCATTTTAACAAAATTGTGGAGTTTGTTGGCAGTGGTTTATGGAGTTTCACATTTGAAAGATTAAGTGGTAATTTAAGGCTCATATAGGTATTCAGATTATTTCAGCATTGCTTAAGTGCCGAAGGGAAAAGGCCAAGTCCTTAAGTGCTACTTACTGGTGACTGGGAGTAGCTATTCCTTCCTATTACTTAACTTTCAAGTCAGGCACAGCACAGGTCAATGTAAGTACAAAATAAGGTTAGGGCAGGCAGGGAGACAGGATGAAGCTTATTTCTAAATAGTTCACTACAAGGAAGGTGTAAATTGTATCAAGAACAAGCATATTAGGGATGAGATTCAGCTTGGGACTAACTGAAACTTGCATCAGACAAAGATATCAGAACTAGTTCTTATCGCGTACAGCTTTATAAAATTTGGTTATTTTCCTGGAGAGATCAGCAGTCTCATTCTCTGTTTAATGTGATGGGGGGCAAATTCTATACTGGAATGTAGGGATTTTTTTTCCTGTTTAAAAAAAAATAGGGGACACAATGTGCTTTTATGCTCTAACTTATTAAGTGCAGTACATCAATATCAGGTACTTCTTGCATTGTCATACAAGGTTATAATTGGAATGTTCTTATAAAGTACAAATTTCGTATCTTTTGTAGGGGTAGTGCTCTTCAGAAGAGACTCCGAGACCGAGAGAAAGAGATGGAAGCAGACGAGCGGGATAGGAAGAGAGAAAAGGAAGAATTAGAAGAAATCAGGCAGCGCCTTCTGGCAGAAGGGCACCCAGATCCAGATGCAGAACTTCAGAGGGTAAGTAGCTGGTAGTCCGACAGGAAGAAAAAGATCCTTGATAAGACTGCTCATCTTAAGTGATATTAAAATGTGTTTAGTAAGCTAAAGATTGAATGATTAATACCTGATTCACTTTTTCTTAAAAATAAATAAATTCAAGCAAGCAGTAAAAGGCTAGAAATGAAAAATTGCTTCGGATGCATCTCTAGATGGAGTTCGAAAACTAGATTAGCCAGTAATTCTCAATAAAATGACAGTAGTTATATATATTAATTCTTAACTAACATTTCTGTTCTTGAACAGTGCTGTTTTTAGAGGGCTATTTGCTAATTCTGTTTCATTGTAGATGGAGCAGGAGGCTGAGCGCCGTAGGCAGCCACAAATCAAACAAGAGCCAGAATCTGAGGAAGAGGAGGAGGAGAAAGCAGAAAAAGAAGAAAAAAGAGAAGAACCAGAGGAGGAAGAGGAAGAGCCTGAACAGAAGCCCTGCCTTAAACCAACATTACGACCAATTAGTTCTGCCCCTTCTGTTTCTTCTGCTAGTGGAAATGCAACCCCTAACACACCTGGTGATGAATCTCCCTGTGGCATTATTATACCCCATGAAAATTCACCTGATCAGCAACAGCCGGAGGAGCATCGGCCCAAAATAGGACTTAGCCTCAAACTAGGTGAGTTTACAGTTTTATGTTAAGGTTCAAATGGGCTTGCAATGAAAAAAAAGGCAAGATGGCAACATAGTTTTCCCGATACATTGTACTTTTTGATGTGTTTTGTCAAGTGTTGTTATCCATATGCTCTGCATATGGAGTATATAGATTTTTCTTTTGAAATGTAGAGTGGAGACATCTAGTCATCCTAAAGGATTAGCTCTAAACTGAGATTAGTTATTTTACTTTGAAGGTTTCTAAGTGTCCCTTGTAAAGATCTTTGTTAGTTTTCATTAATGTAAGTATATGTTAATTAAGTCTTAGATACTTTCCATATTTATTCACAAAGACCCTTTCAAAACAAGGAAACTGGAAATGAGATTTTTTTCCCCCCTTAAAGTAGTACAATGAATTGATGACAGTTGCAGTTGGAGCATGAGCATAGAGTTCCTTAGCTCTTTAGCAGTTTCCTAGTGTTTAAGAAAACAAAACATTTTTGTTCAGAGCACTAGAGCTAACGATACTTGTTTTCAAGGTTTGTTCATTTATTATTTTGAACTATACTAAGGCTGTAGTTTGAGGTCACACTAATGCTACAACGTGAATGAAGAGCAACTGTGTGCTATTAGTCTAGCAGTTTCAATGTTCTTCCTACTATTGGATTCATAGTTAAGTTTAAACTTGTTGCTTTGCCTCTGCCAAGGTTTGAACTCATGTTACTGTCTCCCTCTCTCAGTAAGGGATGCTAATTGGTTTTAGGGTAATAGGGGAGAGCTGCCTATTTTTCTGGAACCTTGAAGAAGCTCAGTTTGAGCTAGACATTTAAATAGCAAATTTTGAGATTTGACATTTATATAACATAAACTGATATTCATCAAAAAATGTGTGAAGAGCAAATTAGGTTTAGTTACAGTTCATGAATATGTAATTCTGTCTTATGGGTTGTAGGTGCCTGCAATAGCCCTAATCAGCCCAATGCTGTAAAAAGGAAGAAGCTTGCTGTGGATAGTGTTTTCAATAAATTTGATGATGAAGACAGTGATGATGTGCCCCGGAAAAGGAAACTTGTCCCCCTGGATTATGGAGATGAAGATAAAAGCAACATCAAAGGCAGTGTCAATACAGAGGAAAAACGCAAGCATATTAAGAGTCTCATTGAGAAGATTCCCACAGCAAAACCAGAGCTCTTTGCATATCCTCTTGACTGGTCAATTGTAGATTCGGTAAGTTAATTTCTTAACCGTGCTCAAAAAGCGTGATTTTTCCAAACAAACCTTGGAATTGAATAGAGGTGTAGCATTCCTAGTACCTCAGTGGATTGAAGCAGCGCTATTAAATGGAATTGAACTTTAAGTATTATATTTCTTTTCCATGTTTTGTTCTTATTCTGAAGTATGACTGTTTATTTTTGTTTGGTCTCTTGAGTTGATAGCACTCCTGAGTTGTCTAGTAATATTATGAATGGGGAGAAAAAAGTCTTATTAAAAAAAAAAAGTTTCTGAATGGCTGTCAGAAATACTGATGCCCAAATCACTGTGTTTTCAGTTGATACCTAAATATTTGTAGGTTGCTCTGAGAATAATGCCTCCTATTTATTTCTGTAAAAACTACAACAGATACAAAGAGCATAATAACACTATTTGATGTAACAAATTCTCAGCTACAAAACACTGTTCTTCAACATAGTCATCACTATTGGATTTGCATTCTCACCAGTGATGAACAAGAGCCTGCATGCTGCACTTAAAAAATAATCAGTACTAGCTGAGATAGTCTACATAAATGTGCAGCAGGTATCACTGGGTGCAATTTTCTTCTCATTGAGGAATTCAGTTTCACATCTTTGCATCGTATGTACTTTCATGTTCTATGCTATTTTGCCGGACTGCCCCTTTGCTGTCATCTGTTGCATGTCAACAATATATAATGGAATACTGGTGGGAAGGTTCAACCTTTACTGCCATACCACCAACATCCACCTCTGACATTGTGAGCCAACAAAATATGAGACATTTACTTTTGGAGCAGTCATCTTTCACTGAGCTGTTGTTTTGGGTCTTCTTGCTGCCTTTCTGGCAGTAATTTTTCAAGGTAATAAAATTTATGGAAATAATGATGTGATTTTTCTTTCAGACGCTAATGGAACGTCGAATTAGACCGTGGATCAACAAGAAAATAATAGAATATATTGGTGAAGAAGAAGCTACACTAGTTGACTTCGTTTGTTCTAAGGTTAGTATCTTCTAGGTCTTTTCAAAGTCTGGATTTTATTGCCAATTAAAGCTGCAGGAATAGTAGCAGTATCTGTTGTTTGAAGGCAGTCTGTTCTTACCTGTTTACATTTAGCACTCTACTCCATAAGGGCACCTGAAGTGACCAGGTGACAAAAGCAGTTGTACCTGATAATTTTACCATTTAATTTCAGATAAATATTTTAATTTGCTGTGAACATTTTTAAGTTTACAGAATAGGATGTGTGTGAATTCAGGGAAAGACAGTAGGCTGACATCACGTGAGTTTTAAATTAACTTTTAAAAAAATCTTTTTAGTTACTGTTATTTCTTTGGTAGTAGACAAATATCGAAGTATTAGACTTAGCACTAGAAGACATTCTCCCATTCCTCTCAGTCATATGTGTCACTTGTTTAAACTAAACTCTGCTTAGATTATTTCATCAAATTAAATACTGCTTTCATGGTATATTCATAAGGGCTTGCCTCAGTTTATGTTTTACTGGCTGTGGAATCAAGTCCAGAGAGTGGTGGTCAATGTTTCAATGTCTGGATGGAGATTGGTGATGAGTGGAGTCCCCCAGGGGTCGGTGCTGGGGCCAGTACTCTTTAATAACTTCATTGGTGATATTGACAGTGGGATTGAGTGCGCCCTCAGCAAGTTTGCTGATGGCACCAAGCTGTGTGGTATAATTTACACACTAGAGGGACCTAGATTGGCTTTTGAGCTTTTTGAGTTGGGCCCAGGTGAACCTCATGAAATTCAACAGATCCAAATCCAAAATCTTGTTCTTGGGTCAAGGCAACCCCCATTACCAGTATGAGCTGGGAAGATGAAAGTATCGAGCACAGCCCTGCTGAAAAAGATCTGGGTGTACTGGTGGATGGGAAGCCAGACATGAGTCAGCAGTGTGCTCTCGCAGCCCAGAAAGCCAACCATATCCTGGGCTGTATCAAAAGAAGTGTGTAGCCAGCAGGTCAAGGGAGGTGATCCTGCCCCTTTACTCTGTGCTGGTGAGGCCTCACATGGAGTACTGTGTCCAGATGTGGAGTCCTAATAGAGGAGAGATGTGGACCTGTTGGAGTGCGTCCAGAGAAGGACCACAAAAATGATCTGTGGAATGGAACACATCTCCTGTGAGGACAGGCTGAGAGAACTGGAGCTCTTCAGCCTGGAGAAGAGAGAGCCTTTCAGTACCTAAAGGGAAGCTACAGGAACAAAGGGACTGGACTCTCTAGTAGGGTCTGTGGTGACAAGACAAGGGGAAATGGTTTCAAGCTCAAAGAGGGTAGATTAGATTTAGGTTAGATAGAAGGAAAACATCTTTTACAGCAAGGGTGGTAAGACAGTGGAACAGGCCGCCCAGTGATTTGATTGATCCCCCGCTCCTGGAGACTTTAAAGATGAGGCTGGATAAGGCCTTGTGCAGCCTAATCTAGCTGTGCATATCCCTGTTCATTGCAGGGAGTTGGACTAGGTGGCCTTCAATGATCCCTTCCAACTCTAAGGATTTTATGCTTAAGGGCTACTGCATGAAGCAAATCAAGTGATTGTTTTGTGGCGTGAGTGGTTAATGGAAAGTAAAAAATAGAAAATATTTGTCAAGTTTAAATTATATTTAAAAGAATGTAATTTTCTAGTTTTGAAGGACAGCTTTATGATTCTAGAAAATTGAAATCCTTAAAATACTTCAAGACAGATGGAAAACTGCACTAGAATGATAGAGCAAATTTTGCTTCACTTTTCCTGCAGGAATTCACTGCTGAAGGAAGAGGAGTTTACCAAAGGTGCCAGATAGCCAGCAAATAGAGACTGTGTTGAATCTCTGGAGCTTATTAGAACTTGTTCCTCAGTAACAAGTCATAAACTTGCACTCACTGTAATTAAATCTAATGAACTTTTAAATTTTGCCCTTGCTAATGCTAGAAACTAATGAATTGGAAACACTGTTGTCTGTGCAAAGTATTAATTCTTAGGAAGTAGCAATTTTTTCCCCCCAAAGACATTCATATAGTTTACTTTGAGTTTTCAGACCAAAAACATTTATTTCTTTCAGGTTATGGCTCACAGTTCACCACAGAGCATACTGGATGACGTTGCCATGGTAAGCAGAAATTGTCTAACTGATGTACCTTCTGCATTGCACAGAAGCTAGTAGTCAGTTGTGTGAATTAGCAGGAGTCCGTAACAGAAATATTTGGTGTTCATAGAACGTGCATACTGTAGGTACATATGAAAGCTGTTTTGATTAAATAGCTTATGCTAGTACAGACGTGATATTCTAGTTACAGGCTCTAAGTAGAAAATAGTGATCTCTGCTGGGAAACTCTTTGTATTTGAAAACGTAGAACAAAGATTCTGTCCCTAGCAGTAGAGGTAAGACTTGACAATAGTAGAACTGTACCAGAAATGTGAACTTCTGTTTACTCTCTTGTAATTACATTTTCTGATCTATTTTACGGAGAGTCTATTCCTACTTAATGAGTATATCCGAGAGTGTAACAAAGGTCAAGTCAGATGATAAGTGCAGGACAGGCAAAACCCCTGGAGGTTTATCCAGTCCTTCACTCAAAGTGTTAACTTTGGTTATATTACCTCCACTGCATTGGAATTGGGTATTAAGTGATCTTTCTTGTGGCTGCAGATTGTGTGATATGTCTACTAGAATTAATCATCATTACTAGAATCCCTAACCTAAAAAATAATGTATAAAATGTGTTTCTTACAGGTACTAGATGAAGAAGCTGAAGTTTTCATAGTCAAAATGTGGAGGTTGTTGATATACGAGACAGAAGCCAAGAAGATTGGTCTAGTGAAATAAAGCACTCTCCTTGCTTCTTCTAGGGTTCCATTTCAATTTTTGCTTTTTTTTCCCCGATCATCCAAGGACTTCAGATCTTCTCTGTTCTCAGAGACTTGAGACCTGTATTTTTTTATGTAGAAAATGTGAATTTTTTTTTGTCCTCTGCTTAGAGGCCCCTTCTACCCTTCTCAGTTATTTGAAATCCTGCATTGGTTCTCTTTGTAATTCACCAGGTACAATTACCGGTATGTTTTATAAGCTGCAGCTACTGTACACGCTCTCTGGTAATCTTATGTTACTTTGATTCTTGTAAATATTAAAAAAAAAAAAAAAGCCCCTCTTTTGCAAAATATTTGCACTTAATATGGAACTATTCTCAGTTACAGATTTAAATTTAATTTAAACTAAGTGGTTAGAGCTGCTTTCACAGAACAGTTCTGTGTGTTTTCTGGTCTCCTTACCTAATTCTGGAAAAGGAGTTTCCTCAGACTTCTGGTTCTGACATGAACCATTACTGGTCTTGGTATATCATTGCCCATTTAGCTACCAATAAAGTTGAAAGTTGATTTTCTGCAGATTACTCTGCTTCTTTCCTAGGAAGTGCAAATTGCAGGAAGCTTTTAATTTGCTCTCTTAAAACAAGAAGAGGACCTCAGTAAGTGCTATTTTTTTTTTTTTTAAATCTTGCATATCTTTTGCTCAATTTAATTTTTATCACTTCTCTATAGTCCCTTGTCTCCAAAATAAAGTAATTGATTTTTTTTTTGTTTTTAAGAAATAATTTTTAAAACCTTTTTTTAGAATGTAAGGAGGAAAGAAAACGCATGTGATTGGGAAGCTTCAGAGTTGTAACTGAGTGTAGTAGTTGACAAAAACTAAACCGTAAGTTTTCAAACAAAGCTGAAGTCTTGTTTTTATCCATACTGTTAAAACTAGCCCTGACTTTTGTTTTCTACTGTAACCAGTCTATTGTCCACAAAAAGAGGGTTGTATTTTACTGCCTTGTTTGTATGGATTTTTATAAATAGGCTGATGTGATATAAATGATGAGATGTACTGTAAACTGCATTTTTTATCTCATACCCAGGTAAGAAGACAAATCAATAATGTGCTATGAACTGTTTTGATTGCAGGAGGACTGTGTTCCAGGGAGCAAACTATCTCAAAAACACTTAATTTTTAAACGAAATTCTTAATAGCAAATTAAGTAAAGTGTTCCAGCATCTCTATATTGTATTTAACTGAAGGATACAGGTTGACCTGTTCAGAAAACATAACTGTGACCTTGAGTTACTAGTTCTTTGTATCTGGAGAGGAGACTTGAAAACACTGTTCTTAACAAATGGGATCGTGTAAAGGTTCCACCATGTAAATATTTCAAATATTAAAAATGTATATATTTGATTTGAGGACTGACATTCTGAGTCTTGTGCAGCATGCGATCTTTTTTTTTTTTTTAAACAGTGCTTTCTGGAATCGGTGAATCAACATGTGCTCACAAATTAGGGTGTTGGGGTTTTTTTAAACTTCCACCTCATTTCTGTGAAGTCTCTAGAATCCTGCAAATGCAGATGTGATCCCTATGTGTTCTTTCACATCCCTGTCATATTATACATTATGTGCTTTTCTTAACTTGAACTATAATGCTCAGGTGTTACCATTATGTGCTTAAATTTGTTACACGCTCCATCTTCCCCTTTCTCCCCTAGTTCTCCAAATTCTCAAGAAGTTCAAAACTTGCCTTGTTTTTAGTAAGTAGAGAGAAGAGGGTGAACTTCATGAGTTCTTTTTGTTTTGCTAATACAGCATTCTATCAGTATTTAAACAAGCAAAATACAACAAGTTCCCCTTAATGCTACCATGAGACAGATCGCCTCATGTCCTTGTTGAGATTCTTAAATGAGACTTCTAGTTGTGAAATGTCAGCATATTTTCTTTTGCCCTACATTAAAGTTGTATATTCGTCTATTACATTATTTATGGAATGGATGTAAGCTTGTATACTCTCCAAAGAGACTGAAGGTGGCATCTGGGTGAGGAAGATCTAGAACTTAAACTGGAATGTTAACTATCCAGGTAATTGAGATTTGCATCTGTAGTGGGAGGAAGTAGGAATGATCACTGTATTGGGTACAATGTCATAGAATCATAGGCGGATTTAGGTTGGAAGGGACCTTAAAGCCCGCCCAGTCCCAACCTCGTGCTGTGGGCAGGGCTGCCACCCACCACATCAGGCTGCCCAGGGCCCATCCAGCCTGGCCTTGATCCCCTCTAGGGTTGGGGCATATATGACTGCATATGCCACAATACATTCTGTGATCTAAATAAAGTATTTCAGCTTGTGCGTAGAGGAAGAGTAGCAGTGCATGCCTACCAGAGCTGGATGTACATGGCACTGATCTGGACTTCATTGTGGAGCTGGGCTTTTCCACTTTACCTGCCTGCATCTTGTGAGAACCACTGTAACTGCTGCTCAGTGGTATTTGGGACGTGTGAGTACATCATGTAATTGAAGTACTGTTTCTACTACAGTGCGCTGGAGAGAAGTGAAGAAACCACAGACAAATTCATTACTGAGAATGATCTACTTTTATACTCTTATTAATTTGAGATTTTTTTTTTGTTACAGTATTTGCATATTCGTGTAGTCCTTTGGTGTTTCTCACTTAGTGCTTCCTGTCATCTCTCTGCACTGAAGTCACAGGCAACATAGTGGCCCACCTGTGGGCTGGGGAAGGCCACCAACTTCGTTTAGTTTTCTATCTTCTATTTCTTATTACTCTTAGAAAAGCATTGGATTTTATGCTTTTATTAAGGGAGGTGCTAGGGAGGTGGTATGTCAGGGGTTGGTTACGCTTAAAACTGGAAGCTGTGCCACCAGCATCACTTCAATGTTCTGTACGTTTTCTTTGGCAGGAGCACAGGATGTCATAATGCAAACTTGCACCCTGTGCAGCGAGGATGAAATGCGGTCGCGGGGCATTTCAGCACAGGTGCAGGCGAAGTGTGTCTATCGATAGGGAAGAGCCGGGAGCTGAACGCAGCTCACCTGTGCTGCTGAAGGAAACCCAGCTGGCGCCCAGCAGCACAGCTCCGTCCTCCGCGCCTCGCGCCCCCGCGCGCGGACGTTCCCGCCTCCTCCCGCCTCGCGCAGCGCTGAGGAGAGTCAGCCGGCCCCCTCCGCTCCCGTCCCGCCGGGACCCAAAGGCCGTGCTCCGGCCCCGCCGCCACCGTCGGAAGTGAGGTCGCGGCCCAGGCGGGGCCTGGGCCGGAAGCGAGTGGGGCCGTGTTGCGGGTGTCGAGGAGCCGGTGGCCCAGCCCG
>JAOWBP010002559.1:21868325-21879285 GCA_028571105.1 Tragopan temminckii | reverse complement strand
GCCGGGCTCCGGGAGCGCCGCTCTCCCGGCTCGGCTGCGCGGTGGGGCCGGGCCGGGGGCGCTCGGCCGGAGCGCTGCGGCGTCGGTCCGGGCGGGCTGCAGCCACCTGTTGCTGTGCGACGCACGGTGCGGGTTAACGGCCGCACCGCGCCGTGTTGGCTCCCCGTTCGCTTCTGGCTCGAGAAAAGGCTCTAAAGCCTCCCTGCGCGTTGCGGCCCATTATCAGATGGCTGCGAATAACACACGGAAGCTACGTTGTAGGAAAAGCAAAAGGAACGAGCGAGATTTGTTTTTAAGACAGGCGTTAATTAACGGTTTATTTAGAAGACAAAGTTTTGCTAAGTCCTTTTCAAGTGAAACAGGTAAAAGCGTAATTTGCTTCTTGCACCCAATTTATTTCTAGATTTCATTCAGTTGCAGTTAAGTTTCAAACTTGGGAGTGTTCATTTAGAAAAATAAAATCGTCTTTGACTGTTCCTGAAGATGTTTTCAGGGTTCCTGAGTTTTAAAAAGGAATTTCTCTAACAAAGCTTGGCTTCTGGGGCCTCTTAGTGCCATTCGCTCTCTGCCATCACTTCTGACACCACCCCCTCCTGCCCTTGCTTTTTTTCTGCCCCTCAGGGCTGGATCCGTGTTTGGTGGATTTGAGGTGGTTTCTGTCTGTACTGGCCCTTAAGTGGGACTCTGTGAGGGTGGTGGGTGTTTTTTTTTTCCTATTTATTAAATTATTTTACCTAGTTTAGGATTTTGACGTGATGCTGTGTAAAAGCCTCACTCCAGTAATCCACGTTTGGAGATGAAAGCACAAGCATTTGTAGTGGCACTGAGGGTTTGCAACAGCATTGTGTATATTCTGTAGTCTCACTAAAGAATTAGAGCGAAGACTTTAAAAGTAAAAGCAGTGCAACGCCTATTTATTTTCATCTAGTCTTACATTTAATTGCATTTTAAACTAGCCATGCTTTACTTTTAATTACAAGCACAGAATAGAACCATTCTCCTGGTGGATGCTGTATTGGCTTTCCAAATGGTTTGATGTTCCCACTAGACTGCTAAATTGATGTTGCATTCTAATGGTCCTTCCACGTAAGCTGCATCCTTGCAGAAGTCAGTAACCACTGTGAACTGGTCTTATGAGGTGTTTTATCTTGTATTTGGAGAAACACCTTCTGCATCTTTGCAGATATGAAGCTAAACTGAATGTACATTTAAGTAAGGAGCTGTCTTGCGGCTTGCTGCTGCCAAAAGTGAGAGGCCTTGCTTTGTGCAGCATGCAGATGTCATCCGTTTATAAAGTTTTCTAAATTCCTCCAAACACTGGCTGTAAATGTACTATAACAGCAGAAAAAGACTGCAGTTTTCTTTTCTTGGCTTTGTTTTCTGCAGTGAGTTAAACGTACTGGAAAAAGACTGGAGAGCAGGAGCCGCTTGCGGTGGAAGCAGGAACTGGCATTGCCCTGTTAGCAGCAGTGACTGTTAATTCTGTTCACTGTTTTGTGCAGCCAAACCTGTGGCTTATCCGGACCTACCCACTGTTTCTTAAAATTGTGGGTTTTTTTCTGAAATACATCACTCTTCTACCTTTTTTTACTATATTTGCTTATTTTTTTTTATTATGGAGCAGCTGTCTAGTTCTAGTTTATTCACATTTTCTTATGAAAATATTAGCATGCAGTTTGTTTTTTTTTAATGTAAGGATATATTAAGTTTTAAAAGCATAGGAAACTTTCAGGTACACTTAGCTCATACTTCAAACCTACCACTAGGGTTATGCAAGCGAGTTTCTTGAGGCTCAGCTGAAATATTTTGTGTGGCTCTTGGTTGCTTTTTGAGTATTACAGTAAGAAACATGTCACATCCAGATTTTAAATGGTCGAGTTAAATTGGATCATCCTTGCTTGAAGTTTACTGATGACTGAGCTTAGTAGTAATCCAAAAATGAAGTGGGATCAGTTGTACTCTGAGATGAAAACATGCAAATAACTCTTTGAGCAAGCATACAGTACTTCTCATTTATTGCACAAGATAGAATGGAGAGCTGTTTGAATATTTAGTTTGTGGCTGACTTACTTCCGTGGTTGATGAACTAATTTGATAACACCCAGATACTCTTTCTTTTTGTTCTGGAAAATCCCTGTTATGACCTGTCTGAAAAGATGTGCTACAGTTTGGTATTGCTGTGAAGAGAGAAAATGGTTATCTGTGGTCTGTGTGAGCTCTAAGAATTGGGCTAGGGAGGGGATGGTGAATTCGGTGATAAAAGAAAAAAGGTTTCTCACACATCTTTTTCCTTTCAGCATCAAGATCCATTTTGGGTAGAAATAAGTGGTTCTCAGAGAACAGCCTCAATGACAGAACTGTCTGCACATTTACCCCAGTTCCAGCATGGGCAGCTGACAGAAAACTTCCCTGACAACCACCTCAGCAACGCCGTATGTAACAAACAATTTTATTACCTGGTAGCAATTAAATTAGGAAGATTAATCAGTGTGGATGAGCACACGGTTCAGAATTGTGGAAATCTATTCACTGGGAGTTATTTTCTCCATCTGACTGTTGTGATCAGCAGTGATGAAAGAAACATTCTGTGAAGTTTCTGACGTCCTAAACTCATTTTTTTTACACACAGTCTTCTCCCGGTTTAACGTGATTCTGGAGTGACCAGACCCTCTAGAAAAATAAAAAAAAAAAAAAAAGAGATGGGATGTTCTCATAGCAGACTTCCAGGTGGGGAGGTGACTTTGAGCTCTGGATCTAATCTGCTTGATTCTGAGGTTTCAGTCATAATAGTTAATAGTTAATTTTTTCAGACCTGGATTTTTTCCTACTACTCAGAACTACTCACTACACAGGACTCCTGTGCAGAAGGAACAGCAGTGTGTTGGTTTAATTTTGAATAACTGTCAGGGTATTCTAAGAGTTCTTGAGGGTTGGGTAAAAACTCAAACCTTTAACTTTTAAGTCATTGCTTTGAAAGATGTAATTGTGCAATTATTGCCAAAACTATTGTACGGTAAAACCAAGTCTTGATGATCTACTTGGGTGTGGTTTTCAGGCTCTGGGATTTGTCACACTCAGTTCTTTGTTCCTGCTGAGTATCTGTTTTCCTTACGATAAAGAAATGCTCTGCAATTAAGTCACTCCTAGCCGTGTTTATGGCAGTGATTCGAGACGATGGTATTTTGATCCTTGTTCTAATTTCTCTGTGCAATCCAACACATTAAGTAGAAATATCAAAAATCGTTCTATTTGTTTCTCAGAGCAACATTGTGCTATAAAAATGTAGAACCTTTGAAAATTCGTGTTGAAATTAAGAAGTCACAATGACTTAAGACCTTGCTGATTGTAGCAACTGTTACTAAAAATAGGGAAGTGGAAACTGTCCTGTTGCATAGGTTGTGCTTGTACTTCAGAGGGAAGGAAAAAAGTTTATTTTCATTTTTGACAGGTGGGAGATTAACCTTTATTGAGCATTTCTGACACAGTGAAAAGGCAGAGCTCTGTCATTAGCTCTGGGCTCACTTTCCTTGCAGAATGCTTCTTGGTGCTCTTTCCCAGCAATGGGGACAGATATTTTTATTTACTTCTCACTGCCAGGCTATACCAATCAATAAGTACAGCTTTTGCTTTTTTTTTCTCAGTATTTATTAAGTGTAACTGAAGGTGTAGCTTCAATACTTAAGTGTAGTGATTTTTCTCCCCTACATCAATCTGCACTGTTTTTGTACACGAGTGCAGAAATTATTTCTTCCCTAAGTATCCCTAGCTTCTATTGGCTAACAGTCAGTATGAAAAACCTCCAAGTTAGCATCTGCCATCCCCTTTTAGTTACACACTAGGAGTTCAGTCCAGGCTTCAGCATCTGTCACTGTGTAACACCTTTAAACATAAACGGTGAATGTGAGAACTAATGAAGAAGTCTATGCCTACTGTCAGTCAAGACGGCCTGCTACCAAGAAATAAAAATATTTTATCAAATATGCTAGCTTTCTACCTGTTGGTTCAGGGCATTGATCTGGGTTTGCTATTAACTATTTTCCTGATAGGAAAAAAAGCCGATCATTTGCTTTTGCTGTTGTTTATTCGTCTGAAAGCGCGTAGTTCATAACTTACGTTTGCTTACGGTATTACAACAGGTGTTACTGACATTTTAGCTTCAGAATTTTCACTTTTAACTATGTCTGAGGAAAGTGAAGAGTCTGTTCCTTTGCTCGCACTTCAGCAGGAGTCCATGGCCTCTGCTCTGTTTAATACCGATCAGGTAGGATATGAGTGCACTTCGTTCTTTTAAGCAGAGGGGCACATGCATGTCACGTTTAGTAGCGCTTTAGTTCAGTAGACAGAAAGTACAACTTTTCTCTAGTTTGATGAGTGAGACATTAGTTCAAATAATAACGTACAGTATCTGTTCTAATGCTGTTCAGATTTTTATGGACTATGTTTTAATGTGTAAAGATATTTTGTGATTGTATCTTTGTTCCTTACTAGTAAAGGGAACAGAATGGCACACACACACACAGTGGTCCAATTTCTTCAGTTTTCCTTTGAGTTAAATTCTGGTGTAGTGGTGTAGTAATGTGTAATTGATCAGGTTTTCCCTTTGGTGGTTTTCGAGTTTGCGTTGCAAATTGTAGATTTTTATTTTCATTTCTATGTTTGTGTGCCTAAGACAGCACTAGGTACTGCCTCATGCAGAACTGCTGTTACCACAGAGAAAGAGCAACGTATTCTACAGGTATGCAGAAACCTAAATACTAATTCTGCTTTACTTGTGTTCAAAATATCTGATCCTCTCCAGTGTGGAGTTACCTGTGGTCATCTTAGGCAGTTTATTTAGACTGGTAAGCTTATTGTTTTCGTGTTGTAGACTGAGAGAAATGAAGCACTTTCACAATGAAAGTGAAAAATGTTACATTCAAGCGATGGTCAGTATAGAAAGAGGCTCACATGCAGGCAGTCTGCTGAACATAGAAGCTTTAGAATGATTAAACATTACATTTACTTGCGTTCTCCACAATTCCTGTTTCTAGCTCTACTAACTGTACATAAGGACCTCAGAAAAATACCAGGTGGTTTATAATGAATCTTTCAATTTAGTAAGAAATAATCTTGAATCTGAAATCTTTTTTAAGGTATGCATTAAGTTAATGATATGAAATTCAATTTAAGGCTAAAATCTGAGTTAAAAAAATCTGGTTGCCCACTAATTTTACTTGCTTATTTCAGACAATTTTAGTTGTTTTGTTTTCTTATACTCAGTATCCTCAAAAAAAAAAAAAAAGGCATTTGGTTTGTATTCCTACTGTGCAAGGTTTTGTGAAAGTTACTTTTTCTTGAGTTAGGGAAGCTGTAAAGCTTCAACCAGGATTTTTGCTTTGTCAGTGTTTGCAATTCAAAGTCCAGGGACTTGTACTCCTTAATCACTGAAGTGGTTTTGAAAACCACGCTATCAGTTCCTGGCTACACGTTTAACATCATTTATAAATAGGAGTGAAACTGAGGCAGTTCTGTATAAAGAATCTCCAGAATAGCTGTTACTTTATCAAAAAAGCTTCAGTGAATGCTGTTAAGAATAAGTAATGGAACTTACACATTGTGTGTTTAAGGAAAAAAATTACTTGTATTTCTATTTAAGAACTGTTATACATTAGGTTATGTTCAGTGCCCTATCCTATGTCTGGACCAGTTTTACTTAGTTCTATTATTAAGGTATTGCAAAATGTATCTCTCTTTAGTTTGTTGTACTTTTTTGATATTAAGCTTCTCTAGTGCACTTACTGACACTGAATTGTTTGTAAAGGAAGTAATTCTGAAGTTTTAAGGTTCGTTTTTTAAGGAACCAAGTCTTCATATTACAGCTCATTTATGTGAAGCCTCTTAAGTGGCAGAAATTGGAACAGTACAGCATCAACTACAGATGATAACAGATGGGGTGGAAAAAAAGGCTAGTCTGCATAAACTGTTGCATTTTAGGGCTTTGTTTAGATTGACTGGTAAACATTAAGAGATTCTCTGTAGTCCAGAACAGATGAAATGTAGCTCACTCTTCTACTGTGTTCTCTGTGTGCACACAACATAAAATTCTAAATGTGCCCTTGTTAAAGAATACAGGCTTGATCATTTACTCATAGACAGTATTTTAACTCAAAATTCTTTACAAGTTGAGTTCCTGAATTATGCTTTTGCTTTTAGTTTATCTTAATTCCTCCAAGGATGATGTGGAAAGTCTCTGTCGTTGCGTTTGAATCATAGCATAATCAGGAAGGCTTGGAGGCTCTTTTGCATTTGTTGACACAAGAGTGGTGGAATTTCTTCAATGCAAGCAAAGGGATTTGTCAGTAGTATCCTTGGGGAAGGAGAGGAAGAATCTGCTAACTTAACTCATTGCATTAAAACTTTCTGATGGAATCTCAGTATAAAGAGTAAGAATTATCTGAGTTCAATCACTGTTTATATGTTGTTCTCGCTAAGAATGCGTGAATGCAATACCTTGCAAAACTCATTTTAATACGTTGTATTTGGTGTACTGTAGTGAGAGCTACGTGGCAGGGAAAGTAGAAATTTTCTTGGGAGTTTCATGGAATAAGGATAATAAATGTCTCTGGCATTATTTCTGAAAGCAGATATAATGAATTGTTGTCAGCTATAATCTGCTGTCACACAACTTTGTATCAGCTGTAGTTTGGTCAAAAGGAAAAAGCTCTATTTTGTTTAGTGTTTCCTTCAATTTGAAGAAAAGGTGTTATAGGCTATTAGATGCAGCCAGAATTACTATCAACTGCTGTTGTTTTTTAGTATAAATGTGAAACAATTACTCTGGTTTAGATCTTGTTTTTGACAGCAAATGTCACCTTAGGCATTCTTCATCTTTAGCTTAATATATGGGAATATGATTATGGATGGTTTCTGATAAAACTGTGCTTTATATATTGCAGAATGATAACAGTGAAAGACGACGCCATGATAATAGTGAGCGCCGAAGAAATGACAATCCTGGGTCTGAGACCAATGGGCAGCCACAGAACAACATTCAGCAAGTGGTGGATCAAGATGAAGAAGAAGATGAGGAGCTAACACTGAAATATGGGGCAAAACATGTGATTATGTTGTTTGTACCTGTCACACTTTGCATGGTGGTCGTTGTTGCAACCATCAAGTCTGTCAGCTTTTATACACGCAAGGATGGACAGCTGTATGTATCAGTTTATTCTCTGTCTTTTCAATAGGCCCTCTCAGATAATTTTCTTTAATTTCCATTTCTTCAGGACTGTAATTGCAACAGTGTGCTTCCTCTTGTCTCCATTTTCCCGTTCACCAGCCCAGAGATAGTTTTATTTTATTTCTTCTAGAAACCAAACTCTCTGTCACAGATGCAAATTTGTTAGTTGGCTGGTGACCACTCAGGATGATATCTTGCTTTTTACTATTTGATTCAAATCTTGGTCCCTATTTTAAAACTGTGCTCTATTCATAAAATAAACTTAATCCGTAGCCACAGCCATTTCAGCCATACTCTGCTGGAATACAAAGCATTTGGGAAGGAGGAAAACCAGTATTCAATTATGCGAAGTGCCTTAGATGCCAAATACTGGTATGTGTGTAATGTTTGAGAAGGAAATTCAAATACAAGAGGAAGATAATATTCTGAGGTTCACTTCTGTTGCAGTCCTGGAAACTTTCATGGAAGGTTTCCTGTATATAATAATATTTTTGTCAAAATACTAATATTACAAAAAAAATAATACTTTCACTGAAAGATGGTTTAAGAGAAAGGAGGCAAAGGAAGAGCACTGAGCCTGTCAGAACCTGCAGCAAATCAATCTTAACGTTTCCCTGTAAAAACATTTAGACAAAATTATTCAGAGTTCATTTTGCTTTGAAATGTTTATACAAGAATGTCATAAAATGGAAGTGAAAAAGAATTTTGTCCTT
Source organism: Tragopan temminckii (assembly GCA_028571105.1). Taxonomy (NCBI): domain Eukaryota; kingdom Metazoa; phylum Chordata; class Aves; order Galliformes; family Phasianidae; genus Tragopan; species Tragopan temminckii. Next base: position 21,871,353 of record JAOWBP010002559.1, on the reverse strand, counting down.
TGTTGAGAGAAAGTTGTTGATCAAAAATTATTTTTCTTGGGATTTTATTTATGGTAAGTATTTATTTATTTTTTCCTGTCAAGTAATTAAGTGTTTTTTTCTCCCCAGCTCATTTCTGTAAGAGCTGAGTGCTCACGCACTGTTTTGTTGGAGTCATTGGGAGATACTTCATTGTAAATCCACTAGATGGTGTGCTTATAAAGGTCTAGCTGCACTAATAGTAATGATTCATAGCCTGTGAGTAATTTCATTAAGCAACATGGATTTCCGCTTTTTTTGTTGTTTGTTTTACAAAGCTGAAAAGCTTTGTAGTAGTAGTCTAAGAAAATAAGAAAGGCAAGTCTTCTAAAGAAGGAAATACTACGTTGCCTTTCAAATTTTGGCTGAGTAGAAAATATTTGTACAACTTTGAATTGAAAGATTACTGCAATTTCATTTCATGTTGGCGTTGTGTATCAGAATCATCTGTGGAGTATACAGTGGTATTTCAACTGACTCTTTGTTGTTGTAGTATCTACACTCCCTTCACAGAAGAGACAGATACCATTGGACAGAGGGCCCTGAATTCAATTCTCAACGCTGCAATCATGATCAGTGTCATCATTGTCATGACCATACTCCTGGTTGTGCTTTACAAATATAGGTGCTACAAGGTGAGTGTAATTGACTTGAGTAAATCTGTTGCTTTTATTAGTACAGATTATCAAGGATGAAAAAAATGAAATGTTATCAAGGGCAAGTGAGGAGAAGTAGAAGCAGTGATTTTTAGTGTTTCAAAATTTTGTGGCTTCTCTTCCTTTCACAGAATGAGGAGACAGCAACCCAATATTAGCACTGCTGTGTTATCAGCTAGAACTAGGTTGGGAATTGTTTCTTATTCCTGTTAAATGTACTGAAATCTTCCTGTGCTTAAGAACTACAAAGCACAGACCTGGTCCTACAACTTGGAAGCTGTTGAAGAATTCTGGGACTCTTTAAGGGATCTCCTCCACCCCACCTTGCCCTCGGTATTTAAGCCTCCCAAGAGACAAGAGGCTCTCAAGTGTGCATGGCTGTACATGTCAGGTGATATCCTTATAGCAAATGCAAAGACTCAAAAGCTCTTCTGTGAAACACTTCAATCGAATAATGATGCGATCTAGGCAAGTACAGGCTTAGCATAAATGACTGCAAAGTCACCTGCCTGAGAGGTGTTCATGAAAATTTGTGATTGTCTTTTGGTCTAACGGCCCAGTTGGCAAAGCTTGACATAATAGAATTTCCCAGTATGCAATTAGTCTGTTTAAGAATTGTAAAACCGGCTATGGGATCCTTGCTCTGGAGCACAACTTTGCTTCTATTTATTTTGCTTTCAAGAGGGAAAGGTTTGTGATCTTCATGGCTGTAGGTGAAACCCCTTTACAAAGCGTGCGAGGAATGCCTCTGGCAGTGATTTGGAGTAGTGTTTTTTAAGGTATGGGCTACCTCTCTTGTGTGGTGTTAACTCTGAATTGACCAAGTTTTCTTTATGAAAGGTCACTTTTGATTATTCTGAGGGAGTAGAATAACTAATGTGCTTCAGGTAGGTTCCTTAACTGCCCCTCACTTCTCTGCTGCTGATTTATCCAGTTTGTTTTTACTAAGCTTTTCACACTTCTGGCTTCCTTCTTGACCTTACAAAGCACTGGACATTTTCATTACAAAGTATATTACTGTACTTAAAAATTAGACTGATTAGACAACAGAAATTTTCTGTGTTTGTATTTTATACTAATTAAAATAGACTGTTACATTTAAGTCGTTATATTTTTATTTAATTGGTAACAGTATTTCTGTGCTGCTATATGAGAAGGCTTATTTAAATTGAGTTACCTGTGCAATTTTAATTTACGTGCAGTTCTGTGTATAGAATGTATTGTATATTATAAGGAATTTAACTTGTAATGAAAGAATGTTAGGCCTCCAACTGGTAGTGATAATTTGTTTATCTTCAAGACTTCATCTGCAAACTCCTTTGAAGAAAGGAGCTTTATTGCTGTTTGCATCCCTGTGTTTCTCTTCCACGTGAAGAGTTAAGCATGATCCCAGTTAGAGCTCCTAAGTCTAACAAGAAAAAAATATCTTCTTCAGTGTTTGTATTTGATTAGCTTTAATTTTTAGCCCATTTTATTATCTGCATTCTGCACTGGTCTGTCTAACTATTATCTGGCTGTTGTAATTCTCCACATTTGTCAATCCTTAATTTTCTTCAAGTAGGCAATTGGCTCTGTACCAACAACCAGCAGTGTTGGAGCCACTGTCATATGAAAAATGAAAATTCTTTAATTAAAAAACATAAAACTGTTGTGATATGCTGTTAGCAAAGCGGTAGTTGAAACTTATCTTAGGAAATACTTCGTCCTCTTTTCATACAAGTGAGTTTTCTAATGGTTTAGAAAATGTGTGTGCGCAAATGTGGTGCAAACTAAGAATGAAACAAACACCTGTACATAAAATGGTGACCTATGTCAACTGTGATGGCTGTATTCCTTAGTACCATTGATGGTAGTTATGCAAAAGTGTGTAAATGTTTGCTGAACTGTGGCCTTGGAGTTTGATATTTTTTAGCATTTTACACTACTAGAATGAAATGTTCCTATTACGGTATTTTCTTAGGTGGTGAGATAATTTAAGAGCTTGTATTGAAGAACTTCAGATAGAGGTCAAGTTAATAAAAGAAGTGTCTCAGCTAGTTTTACTCTTTTTTTTTTCCCAAATGTTTTCAACTCATTTTATGGAGAAATAAAGTTGCTGTCAGATGACTAGTTATATACATAGGTAACCTTACAAATTGTTAGAAAGCTGGATTCTGTTTCAGATATCTGTCAGTCTTCAGCTTTCGTGTTCTGTGTCCCGTTGCGCTCATTGATCTTCATTTTTAAGTCACACAATAATATACAAGACTGTTATGCCCTTTGTTCAGTGCAGAAGTCTGAGCTGATATTATTTGCAAGTTCAAATCTGTGTGCTTCTCCTCCAGTACAAAACAGAACTGTTGTTTGGTTTTTCC
>JAOWBP010002559.1:21845665-21868314 GCA_028571105.1 Tragopan temminckii | reverse complement strand
GCTTTTGAGTATGCTGCCATATCATATTGAGAGGTTATATGTACAGATAAGTGGTAGAGAATAAAGAAATCCTAATATAGTCATCATCAATGAAATTACAGTTCTGGCAGATAAACACTGAAGGTTTTCTGTGTTTTAGCATTTAATTCTATAGCTGAATTCTGAAAATGTCTTGGAGTGAGGGCAAGGTTTTTAATAGTGCAAAAGTTAATCATTTTTTCCTATCTTTGTTAGTGCTGAGTGTTTCTGCTCTGTTACAATGCTGTTGTTATTGAAGTAACCTTAACATATGCAAGAAGTAGTTTGCATTGTGTAGAACCTCTGCTGAAACATCACCAAATGCTTAAAATTAACAAATGTAAATTGAGACTCAATTTTGTGTATGGGATAAATGTAAAATCAAGGAAAGATCTGAATATCATTTTCCTGCTTTAATCAAAAGGGAAAGTAGTATTAAAAGAATTTTGAAGTAGCTATTAACTTAAAAATACCCAACCTAAAAAAAAATTTGGTATGTATTTTTTCAGGTGATCCACGGTTGGCTTATCATTTCTTCTCTTTTGCTGCTTTTCTTTTTTTCATTCATCTATCTGGGGTAAGTGAACAAAAGCATGGTGATATCTTGTTTTTCATGTAGTATTTTCAAACTAGCCCCTGAATCTTAACAAGAATGACACCAAATGAGCTATTGCTAGTGAAGTAAAATTTTTAGTTTTAATATACAGCTTCATAGAGAGATTTATGGATTTTACTGCATCTTAAAGTATACTGCTCCTGTCATACTGATTACCTAAGTAAGGTATGTTCCTCAGATTAGCTTATAGTGCTATAATTTATGGTTATTTGGTTTTTCATAAGCATATGACTGAAGAGTAGCTCTTTGTGTCATGGCTTTGTAAGTAGGAGACAGGTAAGTAAGGACGGATTTGTTTTGTGTGCCTTTAAAGATTCATTATAATCTCACAGATCTCTATTTCCAGAAAATCACGAGCATGACCAAATGACCGTTTATTTAGTAATGTCCTCTCCTGTCCATTTCTGGTTTGACTGAAAAGTGAATGCAGATGAAAATTTGTGGAAGAGTGAAATAATTTGAATTGAGTAAACACCAGTAAAACTGTCCCCTTTGTGATGACTAGTTTCTAATTAAGTACTAATTGGAGATACTTATTGACATTTGTGTTGTTACATTGAGTAGGAAGGTGAAAAGAAAAAACAAAACTGAAGACTTGTTCCCATTGTTTTAAGCAAATGCAGTCTATAGGTTTTTTTCCTTCCTTTTCTTTCTCTTTTTAGTGAGGTTTTTAAGACGTATAACGTTGCCATGGACTACATTACAGTGGCACTCATAATCTGGAACTTTGGTGTTGTGGGAATGATTTGTATTCATTGGAAGGGCCCACTTCGGCTTCAGCAGGCATATCTCATTATGATAAGCGCTCTCATGGCACTGGTGTTCATTAAGTATCTTCCCGAATGGACTGCATGGCTTATCCTGGCTGTCATTTCAGTGTACGGTAAGAACTGGGGCAAGCCACTGTAAGAGAAGCTATGGCAGGAATTTCTTCTATTTCCTAATTTATCATTTTCCACTTGTCTGACTAGGCCTTAAAAAAAGAACTGGGGAGAGGGGGATCATCCAAACTGCTGGGTAAGGTGATTACAGACTACAGAAATAAAGACATTATCTAAACCAAGATAAGTCCCCTGCAGCTAACGGCTTTGTGGCACTGTGTGATGCCATCTTCCTTCATGTCCTCTGAACTTCACACATTCTTTGGAGAGGAAGAAAGGTTAGAATTTAAGTAATTCAAGAAAGGAGTAGATAAGACAGGTCTCAGTGTGTTGTCACATTGTTCTTTTCTATGAAAGTGCAGAGGTTTTCTGTTTCCCATTTTACGCAGAATCCTTGGAAATGATCGTATATGCAGAGTTTAGGAGTTTCTAGTTTGGATATAGTCCTATGCAGGTGTAGATCTGCCCAGCCTACAAATCATTAATGTTTACAAAATAATCCATATCTAATAAAATAATAAAGGAAGGATTCAAGGCAGCTAGCATTGCTCAAAGTCATTTTACTTAGAGAAGGATGTATTTTACAGTTTTCTTCATTTAAGAGTAAAAAAAACTAATTTGAATTATTGAACATCAAGCTTTTACAGAACGGAGACTGGAAATAGTGATACCTCGATGTAGTTTTTTCACAAATCTTTAGAGGGCACTGAACACTGGAAAAAAGCTGTTGTTTTTTTTTTTTTCTTGCAACATGTGCTTTGAATACCTCACAGCTTTTTCTTTCTGCAGAGCTTTGTAATCCTGTTTTTTCTTTTTCACACTTGCATTTCTTTTCTTCTTTAAGTGAAAATAAATGAGCAATCACTTCTAATCCATAAAAATTACATATTTACCTGTTGTCTTAAAATTTCTTCTAGCTTTAAACTGGGGTTAAGAAAGAACTTCACTAATAGAAAGCAAACCTGAGTATTTCAGAGATGTTAACTGAATCATAGTTTTTGAGAATTATTTGCTTTCAACTTGTAAAGCAGCATAGATACACAGCAGCATTTGCAGTTGTATGACGTGTTGAATGAGAAATGTATTTTATAATTAATTCATATATTTCAATCATATGTAAAATAGGTTTTACAACTGAGAATATTAATAAACTGGTTTGATACCCTTAGTGTCAGATTTTTCTAAACCTCTGATTAAAGCGATGAAATTGTGGGAATGGCTGTTGCATGCTTTCTTAAGGTTGGTAAACTGTCTTAACTTCTGCAGAGGAAGTTTTTGTTAATCAAAAAATAAGCAGCACAAAAATAATAGTTTTGAGTGTTACTTAAGATTTCTGAAGCCAATATTGTAAAGTTTTATGTTCTTAGAAACTAAAATACTTGCATTGAATTTCTTTCAATGACTTTTTATCTGTAAATTTCCTGGAGAAGTAGTGAAGTTCCACAGTAAGGTGTTTTTAAATTTGTCCTAAGAACATTAGTTCACTGTTTTGTCGTCTGCTAAAGTTATGGTTTTGGAAAAAAAACAAAACAACCAAAAATCCTTAGGCTTGTTGAACCTATCCAAGCTCCTGGGGAATTGCGGGTGATGGAACATCAAACTAAATGTCTAGTATTGCTTCTAGGTTTCAGTTAGCCACAAAACTACTTACTACTTAGGGGAAAGATCAGCTACTTAAGAAAAAGTCAACATACCTAGAGGACCAGGAACAGGACCAATTAAATTAATTATTTTAAATTAATTAAATATTAATTACTTTAAATTTTATATGATGATCTTTGTCTAACTGGTCTCCATGCGTTACGTGTGTGCAAGACAAGAGACGAGGAGCACGTTCTTACATTTGTAACACATTGCCATGCAGCTAGGAAGGGAAAAGCAGATAAAAAGAAAAATGAAATAGAGGTCTGAAAAATAGTTGGTGGGCTGCAGTGACATATGTATGCTTTGACACTCTTTCTAAGTGTCAGTTCAAGGCAAAACATTAACTATCTTGTGAGGTGCTGACCTGTGACTGGTCACTGCCTCTCTCAGAAGCCTGTATTCATGGTGGCATTTTACCTTATTACCATTCTCTGTGATTGTTATACTTAAAATAGCAACACTTCCTAGAAGTATGTCTGCGTTGATGTTAGATGTGTTTACTCTTCCTTCCAGATTTGGTTGCTGTCTTATGTCCTAAAGGTCCTCTTCGTATGCTAGTTGAAACGGCTCAGGAGAGAAATGAAACTCTCTTCCCAGCACTTATTTACTCCTGTAAGTATATGTAGATCATTCCAAAAGTAATACCTCATTTTGGTTTCCACGGAGACTACAACAGATACAAAAAGCACAGTAAGACTATTTGATAGAGCTAATTCTCAGCTACAGAATACTGTTTTTCAGTGTAGTCACCACTATTAGCTATGCATTTTCACTAGCAATGAGCAAGACTCTGTATGCCATGCTTGTTTAAAACAAACAAAAAATTGCACCAGAAGGAATGACCTGCTGTTGCTATCGCTACTGCTGAAATGCATCACCCTCTGCCTCGTTGTGCTCACATCCACTGTTTGGTCTCCATAAACATTTGACAAGTGTCAGTGAATGTCAGTGAGTGCAGTTATTTCCACATGAAGGAATTCACTAATACACCTTTGCTTCATATGCACTTCCATGTCAGATGCCATGTGGTCAGACTGCCCCTCTGCTGCCTTCTGTCACACCAACAAAATGTATTGGAATATTGTTGGGAATGTTTAACCTCTACCATCATGCCAACATAATAAAAATAGTAGATATTACTTTCAGAGCAGCCCTTATATTTTATTAAATACTTCAAACTTAAAATCACACACTGAGTTGAAATGATTTTCTTTTTTCTTTGTTTTAACACATTGTTTACCAGCTGGAACTCCCAGTCAGTTCATCTGGGTCTCAGTTTTCCTTTATTTTTTTCTCAAAAATACAAAACATCTTCTGGCTAAGATTTTCAGAATAAAAAACAGCGTGTTTTATTCTTACAAAGTAGGAACAGGAAAAAAAAAAAAGAAAAAAACAGTAATACATCAAAGTAGCATGTAATTAGGCTGTGAATCAAGCAATTCAAAAGGAGCACTTCTTCAGAAAGTATTTATCAACTTCCTGTGCTTAAATATCCTATGTGTTGATAAAAGAAAAGGGAGAGATTGACACAGAAATTCATTGATAAGTGTTTTTTGTAAGGCTTGACTTTTTATATATTGTTTCTACTATCAGCTGTGAAAAAACAACGTATGGGACACAAGTTGCTGTTACGAACTGAGTATCAATCAGCAGAAAATTTTGCTATCTACAAGAATAAAACTTGTAGCTGGTACCAGTTGTGTTCCAGGTGTTATTGTAACTTAATGACAGTAAAACTGTCTCACATAATTAGTTATGTTCCATGTTTCTAGTTAGAATCATGTGGATAATAATGAAATGGGTTAATCCTAAATCATTCTCCTGGTACTGAAAAAAGGCACAGGAAGTGTGTTGTGTGGTAACCTTCACACTGGCTACTTAGGGAACAAGAATACAGTGGAGAAAGGGGGAGGGGCTTCTTTATCTTTTACTCTTGCAATGTTTTACTGGTAGTACTCATAGTTACACATCTTTCTTTTTTGTGGGAGTAAAGGTTAATGCTGAGAAATGGCATATAAAATATGCTTGGTATATAAAATGTACCATTAAAGTGTGACAGCATTTATGTATCTCAAGACTGGAGAATTCTTTGTGGTGGGAGGGAACACAGAACAATTAACTTTGTAGAGGCAGCTTCTGATTTCAAGTTACCTTTATACCAGTCTTTATAGAACTTTTCACTTGCAGTTGGAAGAACTGATTAATGGAAAAAAGTAAAGCCGTCATTGATTCCAGACTTTCAGAGTGGACCTTATATATAGAAGTAATGCTGCCATTTTTTTCAACATTTAGTAAGAATAAAACTTGTGTTCATCAGATTCTGTAAATGAATGTTGTAGCTGGTACTGGATGTGTTCCAGATATTACTGTGATTTAATGAGAGTAAAATTGCTTCATGAAAAAGACAGTTATACCAAAATAATAGAAAAAATAATGGGTTGATACCAACACCAGCTCAGAATAGCATACGTTACGAGATATCATTAGCTGTACTGTTTGCTTTTAATAGCAACAATGGTGTGGCTAGTGAACATGGCTGAGGAAGATCCAGAAGGGCAACGGAAAGCTTCTAAAAACTCCACTTACGATAAACAAGGTAAGTTTTTCTTTGACAAGCCTTTATAGTTGTCATTTTATATGTGTTAATGGATACATGGTTTTTAGATTTTGAAGTATTTTGACTATTGTAGAAGAGTGGAAAAGCAGAAGCCTTATGAGGAATGATGAATAATTAAGACTGAAAAAATTCCTCGCTTATTGTGCAGTGAATGCTCTTGCACTCATTATTCTGGAACAGAGGATATTGGTGATGATATGACTCTCAGTAGACAACTATTTACTGAGCTCAATTGGTTGTCAAATTGGTTAATCTAGTATACACTAACTCATGTTTATATTGGTATGAAAAAGAAATGCCATGCAACTAGTGTTTAAAAACAGAACTTGTTTACTCAAATATCTCAGAGAAGAATTTCCATGTTTGATATATAGTATGTAATTTTCAATCATGTTTTCTATTTTACTGGAAAATTAAACTGTCAATTCTTTACTGACTAGAGGAGCTAGTATTAGGTAGGAGTTAATTCTTTAAATTATGATCGTTGAATTAGTTGTCACAGGACTTCCAGTCTGTTATATCAAAGTACTCTTGAATTCCAGAACTTGGGTGCAACTTGTAGATGCAGTGACTGCAGAGTGCATGTTGACTCCAGAGTGTTTAAAGTATTAAAATCATGAGAGTCTCTTGTAATGGTGTGTGCAAATATTAGATGTTGTTAAATCTTATGGAATATCTCTTTTTTTCCCATCACTCTTCTGTTTTATGTGGAGAGAGCATTATGAGTTATAAGATGCATTAAAAAAAAAAAAAAAAAAAAAGTTTTTAAGTGCCTTTCTTCCTTTGAGCTCCGGCAAACCAGTCTCAGAATGAAGATGCTGAAGCAGATGATGGTGGTTTTAGTCAGGAGTGGCAGCAACAAAGAGACAATAGAATAGGACCCATTGAATCAACACCTGAATCACGAGCTGCTGTTCAGGCTCTACCTAGTAACTCTCAAACCAGTGAAGACCCTGAAGAACGTGAGTATGGAATACTGTCTCTGGAAGACTTAGTCTGAAGCTAGTTAATTTTAGTCATTGTGACTGCACGGATATGATATGCTGTGAGCTAATAGCAGGCTGAAGAGCTCCTCTTGCTTGTGATCAGTATTGTTGTGCTTCGTAGAAATAACATGTTTTTGCTGCAGAAGTGAGGTATATTGGCCAACCTGCTCTTCCATACGATACACAGATTTAAAACTTCAACAGCATAATCTGTGAAGTTGCTTTTAGACCATTACACACTCCATTGCATTAGCTTCTGTCTCTTTCATGCAGTGTTCTGCCATATATCACCTCTTTTGGGTTTTAGGCCCTGTAAATACTGTCCTTAACTTTTTTAAACTTTAAGATTAAATAACTATAATCTACTCTGGACAAAGCAGTGTTTAAAAACCTAATTGGGGACTGGAATGAATTCAGATTGCAATGGGCTTGATCATTTACTCCACCACTTTGATGAAGTGCAGTGTCTTTGGAGAACTCAAATATCTGTTTTTACAGAGTCATGATTTTCAGTTGGGATTTAAGCTAGTATTGCAGATATCTGAATAAATAAGGGCCGTTGTGCCTAATGAATGGCTCTTCTCAGGTGGTGGTGACATATTTAGCAGGTGCACCTGCTTTTTGTGATTCCCAGGTGCTCCTTTGTTTAAAAATACAGGCTTCTGTTTAAGAACACTTCAGTATTTGAATTTACTTTATTCTAAAACTTCCAAACTCCAGTTTCAAAATCTTAGGAGTTGTGTTGTTTTAGTTAGTTACCTGAATAACTAAAATTCTTGTTTGGACATTATTAATTTTCTTCTTCCTGTATTTCTACAGGGAATAATAATAACATGCAGTAATTCAGTCAGACATATTAGCCAGCATTAGTGTAATAGAAATTTGGAGAATTTGCTTGTGTGGAAGAACCTTTTCTAGCCATTTCCTTTTTACTGTTCTGTCATGCTGAAAGCAAGCATCTAAGTTTTGTCTCAGCAGTTACAGGATGTTTCAATTCTTAACAACTTTTTTTGTGAATGCACTGTTGTAGTGTTTGCTATGACTTTCAGTGCCTGCTGAAAGTCGCTTTCCCCCCCCCCCCCCACTAAATGATCAACTAGGCATGAACCTCTGTTTTGGTGCTCTGGGTTCTTTGCAGATCTCTGAGGAGTAAGTTTAGTGCTGGACTGTAATCAGGTGACGAAGCAACTCATAGGCCAAGCAAAAACAGCTGGTGAACTAATGTTTGGCCTCACTAGCTTAATAACTTGGACGAAAAGCTCAGAAACTGAAGTGACGCTCAGGAAATTATCATTCTTTTATTTACAGATGTAATTAAATATTGTTGCTATGGTGGCAATTACAACTTAAAAATAAAACACATTAACTCATCTTGGACTAAAGTTTTTGACTTTGATATGCTCTGCAATTATACACAAGTACTTTGTAGAACTACCTTAGTAAGAATTCTGTAGGAAAACTGACAAGGCAGAAGAATATTGTGCTATCCGTAGATTTCTAACTGGCAACTAAAACATAATCTGCAAGTTACTCAGTTGCTTTCCCCCTCCCATGACCAGTTTTATTTTATTTAATTATGCTAACGTGTTCTGCTGAAGAACCATGACACAACAACCAAAATTGGGAAAAAGTATCCCACAAACTATAATAAGATAATCTGAGTTTGTATATACTGCAATTGTATTTACAGCAGGCTAGGAATACAGAAAAAAACATCATTACAAGATGAATTGACTAAGTACTATAGTGTTCCTCAGCCATCTTGTTTCACTGGAGTTTTTCTTTATCACTTGATTCGAGTAGTACTGTTTTTGGAAAAAAAAAGAAGAAAAAAAAAGAAAAGAAAAAGAAAAAAAAAAAGCTCTTTTTAGTAAATCTTAATGTAAATGTCTTATTCCCTAACAATTACAGATACTTGATATTAATAGACTGTTTGGTGCTTGATTCTGCCATATATTCACTTATATGTTCACTTTTGCAGGAGGAGTAAAGCTAGGTCTAGGAGACTTCATTTTCTACAGTGTCCTGGTTGGCAAAGCCTCTGCAACAGCAAGTGGGGATTGGAATACAACTTTAGCATGTTTTGTAGCCATATTAATTGTAAGTATGATGTAGCAAGATGATAGTGATAGTTTCTTATTCTCATCAGGAACAAAGTCATAACTGTTTGTTTTTTTCAGTTGGAATTTATTTGATGACTTGACTGCAAACTAATGAGGAGTTTAGCTGTGATTTGCATTGATTTTACATCTATCACTTAGACCTTTTAGTTTAGGAAGTTATGAAACTTGATTGTATTTCTGTGAGATTTTGTTTGTCACAGTTCCCTAATCTCTCCCTGTCTTTTTCTTCTCCTCAGGGTCTGTGCCTTACACTTTTGCTTCTTGCCATCTTTAAGAAGGCCTTACCAGCTCTTCCAATCTCCATTACTTTTGGGCTAGTTTTTTATTTTGCTACAGATAATTTGGTGCAGCCCTTTATGGACCAGCTAGCATTCCATCAGTTTTATATCTAGCACGCTTGTTGCTGATACTTTATGTATGTTTGTATTTGTAGCAAATCTGGGAGGAGGAGAAACATCTTTCCCTCAGTTCTCAAGTGAAGCTGAAGTTTAATACTCAAGATTCTAAGCCTGAATCATTACAACTTCCTCCAGTTTTTTGGTTGTTTTTTTTTTTTTTTTTTCTGAGACAAGTGCTGCATTGGGCACCACATGAATTTTCCTGTGCAAAAGTGGTTTCTTCCTGATGGCCGGTCTAAACCGGGTGTTACTGTATCAGAGGTAATCTGATAAACATATCTCTGGCAAGGACCACCTGTGTGTAAATGGCTAATGCTTCCACCAGCAACATGATCTCTACCACAGGTTGATTATTTTCAAAGCATTAAGGGTGCTCAGGACTTCCTTCCTGTTGACAGAGGAAGCTTACAAATCACATGGAACTTGTCTCGTAAGCCAACTCAAACTTCTTCAGCAGTGGTTCTTTGACAGCTGATTCTGATTCTGCTTTGTGTAAGGAGAGAAGAACTTAGTAGCAGTTCAACAAAGGGAGAAAATACTGTCGCTCTCTAAGAGTGCTCCACCACTTCATAGCCTCTGTGCCCAGGTGTGCTTGGTTTAGTACATTTAAACATTTTTTTTCCCTCACACTGGAACTGGAACCTATTCTGAGTTTTCTTTGTATTCTCAAGCATGGAGTGCACCTTCTGTACACCTGCTTCAGTTTATGTAGCTATTTGGACTTGGACTGAATTATGTGGCAGAAGGGTTCACAAAGTCCTAATTTGGATCTAAGATTCTAAAAGGTAAACTACACTGAAAGTCAATTTTAGGACTTATTGTTTGTGCTCTTCCAAATCATTTTGCTAGATCACCACTTCAAACTCTGTTGTTGAGAGTAGCCACTAGCAGCGTAGACTGCATTGTTGTTATATGTTCGTTCTATTGAGATTTTCATGAAATCAGTAGACATTCACAACAGTTCCAGATGGAGTTGAGCTTACCAGATCTAGAAGCCAAAGTGCTATCAGTAGCACTTGTAATGTTTCACTGAAATTTTTCTCTTAAAATATATATATATATATGGTTTACAGTTCTGTTGACCTGAATATTGGTCATTCAATGATCTAAGACCAAGGTTGAGCAGGGAATTTTTTTTTTTTTTCCGAGGATACTTAAGTTATTTGAAACACTATTTAATGTCATGAAGGAACAAAATCTGTGGCCCTCTTCAATTTAATTACCTCTCTTGTGTGGAAAAGAAGACTGGACAAATGAAAGATGACAAAATCACTGAAAAGAAGATAGAAGATTTTGAACATCCTACCAAAGAAAGAATTGAATCTAACCTTCAAACTTCTAAACTCTATTTTGTTCTTCATTTGAAAGAACTCATGCATAACTGCTTGGAGATGAGGTCTGTATGAGATATTTTTTTTTTCCCTGTAGGCTCTAACTCTCTGAAAGTCTTTTTTTTTTTTTCTTTTTTTTTTTTCTCCCTGAGAGAAGCACAAGGAATTGGATACTCTTGATGGTCATTCTGTTTTACTTGCATCTTGATACTGGAGTCCTTGCCAGGTAGTACAACTGTTAAAATCCCGACACAAACTCTTTTTGCCCCTTTTTCTTGGGGCTTTGTGTCAGTGCCTATAGATTCAAAGGACTGAAACACCACAGATGCTCACTAACCATTGCCCAAGTAAGGGAAGAAAGACTGTGACATATAAGTCAACTTTAAAACCAAGAAAGATTTACTTTCTTTGATCATCTTTGGAAACATTTGTCTTTTCCAGTATGAGTTGCAAACTGCAGCGTTAGCGCAAAATGTATTGTCTAAAGTACTTTTATTCATCTCATTTGTGTGCTGATTCATCTTGGATAGCATTAATAAAGTAACAATATGAAAATTCCTTACATTGGCTTTTCAAGGCAAACTTGCTTGTTTTTTCTAGCTTAACTCACTGTTCCATATTTTGCTGAAATTAAGCCTATCTTAAAACAGGCTTTTATTCACTTGGAAGAATCGGAAAGGCTTTTTATATGATTGTAACTTGTTCTTTTCCTGAGCATTATATCTAAGAAAATTTCCCTTGTGTATTTTATTGGGGATCCTAGCTATTGCTTTATTGTACAGAACAGGTTTGCTAAGAGTTGGTACCATTAGCATCTGTTTGCATATCTGAGCCGAGTCTCAGTTAAGAGTTGTTATTGAAAATCAGCAGTCATCCTTATTATTTGTTTTTACTGTTTTAAATATATACCATTGGAGTACTGACTCCATTAAGAGACGCTTTAGAATTCATATAAATACACAGAAGCCTTCCCACATACTTGAATGGATTTTAGATGTACAGTCTGAGAAAGAGTGATAGATGTTCAGTGCAAGGAATCTTTGAACACTAAATTCCAGTCTTACTCTTCCTAGAGCTGTTTCTACTATTCTGAATTCTTAATTTCTGAGCTGGTCTGATGTTATAGTGCTGGAAACTATAAAATATGTAGTAACAGAAACTGTTGTTCAAGTTTATGCATTTGAATCTCAAATTCAGAAGGGAAATCTGATTTTCAAGCCTATTCCAATATATATGTTGCAGTATACTGCTTATTACCGAGCCTTACATACATTCTCACAAAAGAAATGTCAAAAACTATTTGAAATTTTCTGGATTGGTACCCTTATGCTGAGGCATGGTGCTTTGTGTTCCAAATGAGATTTGAAACTAAAGATCATCTCAGAACTTGTGTCCATAGGGTGCAGTTAAGAAAAGTGTTTGTTCACATTTGAGTCATTTGAGTTGTTAGTGTGAAAGTTGTATAACTTTTCTCTCTTTTGTCTTAATGCACCTATCTAATTTCAAATTATGAACCATTTCAACTTGGTTAGCTTGGTTTAACTGAAAGAGTTCTGATATTTAGTCTGCATTTTTGAAAGAGTTGTTTGCTATTATTAAATTAGTTGGGTAATTACAGCACATTAGACTGTAATTCTGAAAGAACTATTGTTTAACCCCAGTAGCTAGATTCATCTATTTTGTGCTGCAAGCAGAGTAACCGGTAACTACTGTGACTTCTTTCAGTAGTGGTACTTTGAAACTGAGTATCTTGATAGTTTTCTCTTCCCTTTCAGCTTAATTAATGATTAGTCTCCTTCTTCAGCAAAGCTACTGCAAATAAATACATGAAAAAAACATAGCACTGGCAAATTACAGATTTGCCTAAAAACAGCCACTTTCATTTCTCTTTTTAGCATTGAGGATTTAATCTGGAGCAAAAAGATGAGAGATCCCCAGGAACTGTTATAGCAAAGGTGTATGATGCTGTCATATCTATGAATGGCTATTAATATGACACTCAAATTCCCATGATGTATGTCAGGTGAGTCTGAAAGGTACACACTTGTATATTGCAACACATTCAGAACAGTTCTTGACTGAGCAGATAATTATTATGACTTTAAGCCAAGTATTCAAGGGCTGTGCTCTACTAAAAATGGCACATCTCCTGAATGTGCAATGTAGATTCAAACTTTTTCAGGCATAGGAGACTGGTGCTTCTTGGATATGTAGATATGTGTCTGTACTTGTATGCACTCTGGACCTGTAGATGACGACTGTTCTGCCATTACTGCAGTGAAGAATTAAATATGCTGGACAGTAAACTTTGGGTGGACGGTACTGTATGAAGAAAATTCTCAAAATGCTTTATTTTAAAAGTATTACTTTTGGCAGTTGCGCTATTCAAATGAGTATAATAGACTGTGGAACATGTCTGCACTGCGATTGCATCTTGGTGGTAATTTGGTCATTGGAAACACTGAAACATGAACTAGAATGGAGTTCTTTTACACTCAAAGCATTTGCTGTTATCATTTTTACAAACACTGGTTTATACATAATCTGAATTGAATGTGAATGTTTTTTAAACACCTTTCTGGTTCTTAATAAGATACATTTTTGATAGATTACTGCAAAATTTCCTGTATTTGTTTAATTATTAAAATAAAAATTGCATGGACCCTGACTTATCTTGTATTTTAAAGCCATCATTTAATGCTATTAGAGACCTAAACGTGGTAGCTATTTAATGAGTAAGATTCTTGTTTTAGTACACATAAGTAGCTTATTTATTTCCCAGCAGAACAGCTTCTTAAAACTGATTTCTGTAGAAATAGTTTGTTCTAAATGCTATCTTTCAAGTTAAACAGTTGGTCTAAACCTGTTGCAAAAGCAACTGCAAATTATATCTGTAGCACTATAAAAGCTACATGAGGTTGTATTCAAGCACTACCTTTCACAATGAAGTTCAGTGTTACCTAGGAAAAAATATGTGGGTTGTTAAGATAAAAAGCTTAGTGAACTGTATTGTTACTTTGGTTCTGACTTCATGTAGATGTGATAGGAGAAGGTCCTTTACCTTAGCAGTGTTTTTTGTTTTGTTTTGGAGGAGTTGTCACTACAAAGTTATATTTGTCCTAGTGGACTGACTACTGTTGAAGATGTTTCTTTAGGGGATTACCTTGTCTCTACATGAAAGGTTGATATGGAAGACCACAAGATGGATCCATTCTGACATACGGAAAATAAAGCACAGTCAGTAGGAGGCTTGCATGGAAGAGCAACTCATAACTCAGACATAAAAAGGATGAGTAGAGGAGATGAAAGCAGAGGCAGATGACCCAGGAGGAGAACAGAATTGTTGTCTGATCTTGCAGGAATAGGATTAAGAAAACCAAGGCAAATTGAGCTGAATATGGGAAGAATTGGAATGGGCAACAAGAAAGGATTCTCCAACTATTTAACAGCAAAAGGAAGACTTGAAAAAGAGAGATGCACACCAGGATGAAGAGGGCTGGGGAATTTGTGACAAATGATGTGGAGATAGCCATGTTGATGCTCTACTTCCCTGAATATTTATTGTTAAGACTTGTCTTATAGAATCCCATGCCACTGAGACCAGAAGGGTTACCTGGAGCAAGGTGGTGGAGAAGGACCAGGTTACTGAAGACTGGACAGGTTGCACATGTGAATGCTGAGGGAGCTGGCTAATGTCACTGCAAGATCATTCTCAGTTGTCTTTGAATTGTCTTGATAGCTGGAGATGGTTCCTGAAGACTGGAAGACAGCAAATATCTCTCATATATTCAACAAGAGCAAGAAAGAATACTTAGGGAGCTACAGACCAGTCGGCCTCCCCTCTGTCCCCGGAAAGGTGGTTGAGAAATCATTCTGGAAAGCGTTTCCAAACACATGAGGGGCAAGAAGTTGACTGGGAATAGGTAGCTTGGACTTCAAAGGGCAAATAGTGCTTGAGCAATTTCATTGCCTTCTACAAGGAGGTAACTAGCTTGCTGGATGATTGGAGAGTGGTTCATGTAATTAACTTTGACTTTTTTTACAGCTTTTGATGCTGTTTCCCAGAGCAGCAACATCAGACAAACAGACAAAGTATGTTTTAGAGAAGTGGATAGTGAGATGGACTGAAAATTGGCAGAAAGTCCAGCTCCAGGGGATTGTGATCAACAGCACAAAGTCCAGTTGATATGTACCTCAGGGCTCAATATTAGGATCAGTACTGGTAAATACCTTTTTTGTTGGTCTGGACGCTGGAGTGCATCCTCAGCACGTTTACAGATTATATAAAACTGCGAGAAATGACTGGTAGAAGAGATGACTGCCATCACCTGAAGAGATGGACAGAAAGGGATGTCACAGAGTTCAAGGGGAAATGGAAGGACCTGTACCTGAGGAGGAGTAACCCCAGACACCCGTACCTGCTAGGGCATGACCAGCTGGAAAACAGCTTGGAGGGAGGGACCTTGTGAGTCAACAGTGCACCCTTGCAGCAAAGGAGGCTAATGGTTTCTGGGGGTGGCACTGTGAGGATGTGTCAACAGGTCAGTGGAGTTGATTTTTCCTGTCTGCCCAGCACTGGTTAGGCCAAATCTAGTGTAGCGTGTCCAGTCCTGAGCTCTTAAGTTACAAGGAAGACTTAATGGAGGAAATCTAATGCAGGGCCACAAAAGAGGTTAAGGGAACTGAGTATCTTTAATATAAAGAGAGGCTGAGTGCTGGAACCGTTTAGTCTGGCAAAGAGAAGGCTCAGGAAGATCTTACTGGTATATATAAGCTCCTGATGGGAGGGAATGAAGACAAGAGAGCCAGACTTTTCTCAATAGCACTCACAGACAAGATGCAATAGTTACCAGGAAATTCAATCTCAGCATAAGAAAATACTTTTTTACTGGGAGTGTGAACAAACGCTGAAACAGATAACCTATTGCTGTTGTGGAATCTCTGTGGAGATGCTCAAAACCTAAATGATTCTGTAATTCTGCATGAACGTAAAATTTCCATTGTATGATAACAAGAACAAAATAAATAATTGTCATGAATGCAACTGTTACATCACAAATATAAAAAGGAAGCTCAAGATTTTTTCAAACTGTATGAAGAAAAGTATTCAGTAAAAATCTGCACTTTGTAGATTGTTTCCTTAAGAAACAAAGCAAGCACTCAAAATGGAACAGTTAGCTGCTGTATCTGTCTTTACTGAGTGCATTGTTTTAGCAAACAGATAAACCCTAAATTGAAGTTTTAAAAGAAATCATTGTTTTTAACAGGCTTCTTCCTTTAGTTACTGTAAATTCTAAAAGCATAGGGCTTGAATAGGGCTGCAGTTGATAGCAGTGCCAAAACATGTGGATTTATCTTACTGAAATTCAATGCTGATGTTTGAGATATGATTCCAGTTTTCTAATTTAATTACCAGTTTGTTTTTTCACTCCGTTACATTTTTAATGTAATCTTTTAGAAATAGATAAGTTTATGTGACTGACAGCATTAGCTTGCATGGAGAGTTCAGCTTGGTCTGAGTAGTCACTACCAAGTATTTTTTAATTACCTAGAAACTGCATTTGAAATATGCTTAAGGGCAAATGCTGGCCTGTAAAAGTCAGGAATTTGTGAACTGCAGAGAGAAAAGAATCACCGTTCAATGACTGGAGCTAACAACTCTTTTTACAATAAGGAAACAATCTATTGCTTCCTCTTTAAAAAAAACAAAAAACAACAACAAAAAAAACCATTTGCTGCAGGAAGATGATTTCAGCTTGGCACCAGTGTAATTGGATTAGACTTACTTTTTCTTTGTTTTAAAGTGTGCTTTAATCTACACTGACTAGAGTAATGAATCGGCTTCTGTGTTCATATTAATTTTCTGATTTCAGTAATTTCAGATAAGGGTTACATGCTTTGATCTGGGTGGTGCTGTAATTGGAATTAAGCATTGTTCTACTTACTATTTTTATTGTACAAGTCAGCATGAATATGCTTGGAGAATGCCTCAGAGCTCAACTAAACATTCATAATATGCAGTAGCTGCGTATCTGATTGAATCAATTGTTTATTTAGCCATACTCAACAATAAAATGCTAGTTGCTGATTGAATAGCGTACTCAAATGGAGGCCATCCAGTTACCCTCAGGTTATCAGCAGAATTATGCCCTAGGCACAAACTGTTTGCAAATGAACAGATTCTGTGTTCATTTGTTACCTCTGAGGAAGGAGCTAATTCCAAGTGAGATGCAGTGGAATACCTCTGGATGTCAAGGGGGTGATTTCTTAGATCAGAAACGGCTGGTGTCTGGCAGCACTGAGCATGTGGAATGACTGGTCCCTGGTGCATTCTGTTTAGTAAGGGACTTGGTTACTGTCAGGACAAGAAAAACACAGAATACATGCTATGTTGGAGCAGAGGTGAGAGAGCAATGTCTGTCCTGGTATCTATAGCAATAATCGCTTCTAAAACTGTAATCACAGCCACGTGGCAGCACAGTGCCTTTTGTACCGCTATTTTTAGTGCTCATAACAAGAGATTAAAGAGCATGATAAAAACACATGTTTAAAAATAGTAGGCTGTTATAAAATATGATTTTCTTTTAGAAGACTGCATTTAGTATGTGATGAATCCTGCAGGGGAGATGTACACATTCCCAGACACTGCTAAGGTTTCAAAACTATTTTAAGAACCTGGTTGTTGTCATAGTAGCAGTAAACCTCTTAATCCCACTTCCTCTGGAGATGAAGCTGTTTTGAACTTAATCTACTTAAAGATTGTCAAGGCTGTTTCTGTGACAGGGAACTAGGAATACAGCACTGACAGAGACGCTACTTCTTGTCACCAGAAAGTTTAATGTTTTTGTCTACTTCGATAGCATTCAATTATGATTTGCTGAGGGACAGATTTCATTACAAGTTAGTAGGAGGATCATCATCTGGAAAGCTCACCTCCATTTTTAGCAGTGTATTGACACCGTCAGTTTGTTGGCATGGTGAAATAAAACTGTTCCTAGGTCATTTGGGGCAAGAGCGTGCCAATGTCACTGATCTCTCATAGTTTAAAAACATCCTTTTTGAAGAAGTCCTTTCATCCTGAATGCTTCCATTCCTTAGGGTTCCTGAGGCTTCATAAACAGTGCTGAGTCTTTTTTGAATACTGCTGTAAAGTCTGTAGTCCTTGAAAAGTCAGTGCAGTTAAAAATTCTGAAGTATTTGGGTAATATAAACAGACTTATTCTTAAATGTACAACTAGTAGTGATGTGAAGAGAAACTTGTGGGAAATGGACAAATTCTTCAACTTCAAACTTCAGTTTCAGGTGGTGAGAATTTTAAATGTCAGATGAAAATAATCATTATAACAGAATTTTGCATTTGAAAGAAAGATGATGTAAGAGATTATTTATATGTATCTAGAACTAAAAGAGACCTTCCTTCTCACCAGATCAAATTTCCCAGTAATTACTGAAAAATGTTCTGTTGCTAATTAATTAAGTGTAGTCTGGCTACAGTACTGGATTACATAACCTCATCTCCTAAAATGAGAAGCACTACACTTGTTCTGTTTGTGCCAGTGTTTTGTTTCATATGTACCGAATAATGGCAGCAGTTTAAGAACTTTTGTTTGTTTTCCTGAAGTCTACGTGTTCTGACTAGATGGACCCTCAGTCTTTAGGACAAATTACATGGCTAAATAAATAAAAGAATGTTTGCAAGTTTAGTTATTTATTTGCCAGTGTAAGATAATAGATATTTTCCTCTCTACAAAGTTTTGGTTGTGGGTAATGGATTTTTGCTCCTTCCCCTCCTTTTCAGCAGCCCCTAGTTCATCATAATATGAAGAGATGTAATAGGCAAACCATAGACTGCTACTCAGGTCTTTGTGTCTGTGGATGAATTGCTGGCATTAGAAGGAGGCCAGCCAGTTACTATGGACACTCTGCAATACCCTCTTGACTGAAATGCCACTGTAGTTTCATCACTTTGGCATAAGCACATACCCATTTTGTGAGTTTTTTTTTTGATGCCTGGTGCTGCCACTGAACTTTTTGTTCAGGTTGCCTCACTCACTGAGGTACCTGAACCGTAATTTGATTCCTTTGCAATCTGATCTCCCCTTGCAGGTTTTGCCTGGCCACCATCCACACTGAGGGATGAGGGAAGATGGTTCCTTTCTCTTTCCCCTTCTTTTCACAGCATTGGCATCAGACACTGTGGGGAGGGGGCAGTGACCACTTCCCAACTGTGGCACAAGCTAAGGAGCATGGCAGGGAGTGAAATCCTCTCGGCTGGCCCCGAGTCATCTCTTGCCCAAACCACCACTTGCAGACTCTGCCATGCCCCATGTGCTCCTCAATCTCTTCTTCCATGCCTGCTTCCCTGGCCTCCTCAGAGCTGGCTGAGCACAGCCACTGGGAGTGTATTCTTTGGTTTGGTCTGTGGACTAGGATAGCCAAAAGAGTGACTGGAGGTCAGTTTTTGAGAGGTGCTGCGTATGCTTTCATCATGAAGGTCTGAGGCATACAGAGATCAGCACTGGCCTCCACAGAGATGATGCATGCTGAAGATTACGACTGGGTTTCATTTTCTTCTTCATGAATAGGGCTTCTCTAAGCTGCTTGTAAGACACCATATCCATATACCCCTCTCCAGTGGCTTTGCAGAGTTTGAGCAAGAAGGCTGGCTAGTGTCCTCATTAGAAGATTGATGAGGTGGAATGGAGGATGTCTTCCCAGCAGAACTCTGTAGAGGGGCTTTGGAACCTTTTCAATTTGATGCTCTGAATAAGGTATTTATTTTAAACCAGCTTTTATTTTAAATCGTTCTTAACATTTTTAAAACTAATAATTCAGATTTTATTTGACCTGAAGATTTCAACATTCTCACCCAATTTGGAACTTTTTTTACCCCAAAAAACTTAAGTAGTTTTTAGGCATGAGACAACATTTTCTTCCTCCTCTTAGGGTGATAAAAAGGCTAGTAGAGTAAGGTTCCCTTCAGTTTATAAAAACAATTTGTTACTGTTATACTACCCAGTTGATTTCTCAGATGTGACAATTTGGGGACAACTCTGCTAAAGGTATCAGTTTTTCTTTACTAAGCTGTATGAAGCTAAATTAAATCTTAAATGCTTTGATCTGAGTGGTGATTGAATGGAAGAAGTACCTCTATATTCAGAAAATCTTTTCTATATACATCTGTCATATTGAGACATCCTATTTTAATTTTTGTCAAGCATTTTGGTCAGAATTTTGTATGAGTATCATTTTACTGCAGTATTTTAAACTTAAACTTATAAATCATGTAATTTTACACCAAGCTAAACTCAACCTCTGCCAAGTAGTGTGAGATATGATAATTGCTAAAGTTAATTTCATGCATTAATATGAGCAGACTTTATCAATAGTCTGTAAGCTCCATGGTGTGAGATCATTGTTATATCAGTCTCATGCAGTAAAGTATTTTGACACTCATAGTGTTTTTCTTTTCTTGAAAATGAACAGCTAGATACGAATGTCTCCCATTCTCTCAGAGGAATGGTCAGTGCCTCCGGGTGCTACTTGGTCTTTAGTGTTGTGGGGTTTTTTTTTTCTTCAAATGGTTTTACTATAATTATAGAGATGAGAGGTCTTTATGCTTAATCTTGTAATGAGTTTGTTTGCGTAATGCATTTACCCAAATGGACTTCCTAGCTGGAGAAGCACAGAGCTTATGCATACTGCACTGGCTGTGAGAGACATTGCTGGGGATAAGCCAGGGATAAATGAAAAAGCTGCATGAGAAAACAGTACCGAGAGCTCTATCACTAGAGCTAGATATGCTGAACGTATGAATACAAATTGTTAAAATACTCATCATTACTAGCTGGAGATGATAAGCTTAAAACAGCTACTATGAGACAGTACATTGTTGTCTCCTGCTGCAGTTCTCTGATGAAACTAGAAGCAGATAGCGTATGCCTGAGAAGATGAGGCATTGGTTTGTAGCTGTACTTCTTATTCCTTGGGGTTTATATTGGGTGGTTGTGTATGTCAGCCCAAGCAGTAATTTAGAAGCCTTTATTGTTGAAGTTAGCAGTTTTTTAATTCCCATGTAAAAATCTAGGTTAGTGAATTGTCCTCCTTGTGTTGCTGAGAAAACCCTAGGGAGAGAGCAAGATAGGTAACTGATTTATTCCACAAATGTTCCAAGAACCTCTCTGAAATAATCTGGAAACTGGAATGTCTGCAGTCTGCTTTCAAACTGATATTTAAAGGATATGTTTTTGTGTCTCCTCCTGAGAGTCTCTCAGAGGTAGGCTCATGATAGAAAGTTGCATTTCTGGCTTGTGTGTGCCTCTGGGTAATAGGAATGGTTGATTCTCTTTGGCCCAGAGACTTGTGAGGAAGACTTGTGTCTCGCATGAACCATGTTCAGTTTGGCAACCTCCTACTCTCTCACATGCTTCTAGTGCTAAAATCAGCATAGTTGGATACAGTATTGCAGTCAGATGTGATAGCTCCCAGTCCTTGTGGGAAAGCACCAGAAGTTTTACTTCCACCAGTGCTTTCTACAATTTTCCTGCCATTCACAGTAGTAGGAGTGGGTATTCCCAATAGTTGATTCCTTGTTTTTTTTCTTGATTATCTCTACCTTTCTAGCTTTTTTATACCTCAAATCCATGTGTGTGTGGGAATGATGGGAGTAGGGAAAAACATGCAAGGGAAGACAAATAGTTTTTGGGAATGTTGTTTCTAAGTTTAGTAGACTCTGCTATAGTGAGAATTTGAACAGCAAGTTTTCCTGATTTCACATAACTCTGAAATAACTAGACTGGCACTATTTGCCTGAGTGCATAGAAATGATTGGTGTTTTGAGAGTGCTGAATACAGACTCAGGCCCTTAATAATTATAGAAGCATCCTTCCAGCTGAGATGTCTTCCCTAGAATATGAAGGGACCAGGGCATAACTGTCCTTGAAATATCTTGCCATTAGGTTTTTAGATCCTTTTCCCTAAACCTGCTTCCTAGATTCTACTAATTTTTTGAAATCAACATCTCTGGTCACTTGTCTCAGTTTCAAACTTATTTTTAAACCCTAATACTAAGCTGTACAGATTGAAGAATTATTTTACTTCTCCTGCGGGGTGGAGGGAGGGAGATGCTGAAGGTACTTCATTGCTCGATGGTGCAATTTTTCTATGTATTAGAGCCTAACAGTAGTTAATTTTCCCCTGCTATGTTATATCATAAATTCCCATCTGCCAGTCTGGTTATTTTCCCTCTGCCCCTAGCTCTGCTGTTTGCAATGTGTCATTGTGCACTGAATTCTTGTGGTTTGAATTGTTTTTCCCAGGTATGCTGCTCTGCATTCTTCCCAGATGAGTACAGTCTTGGTGTTTGCCTCCAGTTCTTCTACAAGAGTAGAGTCCAGCACTGACAGAAGGTTTAAAAAAAAAAAAAAAAAAAAAAGAAACCCTACAGCTTGTGTTAGATTTTCATTATTGTTTTTCTCTAGCTTGATTTTTGCATCATTCTGCAATTACAATTTAAACAAGCATGTTTTTAATTCCTACGTTCTACTTCGTCGAAGATTTTGAATCAAACTAACCCTAATAATTCCCATCTTTCTTTGTCAGAAACTTATGTCATGTTACTCCTTGTTTTCATGTTACATTGCTATTTCAGTAGCGTCTCTTACCCAGTTCTCTTGCCAAGATTGTGTCTGTATCCAAGGCAACTTAAATAATTTTGAGAGCAATATAGTGAAAGGTGGCATATCAATTACTAACATCCAAGTGAGTTACCTCTGGCACTCCCTTTATGCATCGTTGAAATTCTGCTTAATTTAAAATGCTTAGGTGCCTTGTGCACAGTTGTTTAGACAGGGAAGATTCCTCACTAATGAAGACCTGCTGTTTTGTAATGCTGCAACGTGTTCCAGCCTATTTCAGTGCCATGTGTATCACGTGGGATCTGGGCTGACAGCCAGTGCAAATGTTTCTTCAAGGACTTTAGGACATATTCTAATTATGTTTAGATTCTCCCACTCTTTTCATCTGAAGGATGTCAC
>JAOWBP010002559.1:21799485-21844307 GCA_028571105.1 Tragopan temminckii | reverse complement strand
CCAGCTCCTGATGATGATGATGGCAACTGTGGTAGCCACTGATTGTGATAACCAGAAGAATAAAGTTTGTGAACTCCTTTAGTAAAAGATGGTGCACAGGCTGTTGTCGGGTTAGTTGCTGGATAGAGCTGCTTCTGGAGAGAAAAAAAAAAAAAAAAAAAAAAGGATGATTGTTTTGTACCTTTCATCTGACCCAAACATTAGGGTTAGGAGAGAGGCAAAGAAACTGACACTAATTCTCTTTGCCTACACTTGGCTTCTATTGCTGTAAGATTGCTTACCTCAATATATCTAAGATGAAAGACTGGCTCTACTCTTGGGACTGGATTTGCAGGACAAGAGTAGGTGTCTGACTTGAAGACATTTCTTTGTACTTTAATGGGCTTCCCAAGAGAATTCTTCAGATGAAAGCTGTTTTTCTATGTCAGACTGCATAGTCTTATTGCTCTGGCTTTTGCTGCACAGCACATATGTTACTGTGGGGTTGTCAGCCCTTCTACAGTGCAATAAAAATAAGTAGATTAACCAAGCAAAGAAGATTAAAGACACTTGGGGAAGGAAAGAGAAGGGAGGAGGATGAGCAGAAGGGAGTATAAAAAGACCACAAGACTGTAAGTGCTACACTTCCTGGTGCATGTTACACAGGGTTGCTCTCTTTATCCCTTTTGGGTTTGGGTTAGGACGACTGAATAGAACTGATCCTGACACCATGTCAAAAGAGAAACTAGAGTCACTGGTCAAGAATATGGAGATCATGCTCTCTGAAGTAGAGCAGCTGAAGATCCACTGCACCAAGCAGACAGAGGAGGTGAACCAGGTGGTACAGGAGCTGCGCCGGGAGAACAAGGAGCTGACAGAGAAGTATGAGCACATCTGTCAGGACCTGAAGGAAGCCAAGGAGGCTATTGCCCAGTTGCAGGACACCAAGTTTGCGTTTGAGGCAAAGGAGCGGCAAGCACAGAAGCTCAACCGGCAGCTGTGAAGCAGTAGGAAAGAGAAGGAACCTGCTCTAAGAATAGAGAGAAACCTTCAACTGCTGCAACCAAAAATCCCTGGATCAGTATTTTAAAGCAACTCTTTCCCTTCCTCCTCAGACCAAACCTGTGTGCTGGAAAAAAAATTTCTTTGTGGAGGCAAGATCTCAGATGCAGCTGGAGTTCTGCCCCAGAAGGCTCTTTTGTTAATGGCTAAATGCCTTGTTATGCTGGGAGGGAAATCTTATTCCAGAATCCCTTGTCAGAAATCTGAGCCACAGGCATACAGCAACGGCTGCCAGGATCTGGGCACCTTCTCATGCCCTGTGGGGGTTGCACAAGAGCAGAATCCAGGAAAAGAACTGTCTCTGCCTTGAGCCACTGGAGAGAGTTGTGCTGTGAGACTTCTTCGAGACAGAGGGGAAGGATCATCGTCTTGACAGCCCCTGTTGCTCTGTTTCATTGCTAGCTTTTTTCTGTGCACAGCCAGGCTGTGATGCTGTCTTTAGATGAGTGTCAGCTTCCTTGCTGCCTGTCACTGAAGGGCGCCAATGAGAGTCAACATTGTGCCTCAAGCTTCCACATACTTGCTATCAAGGGCATGTTGGTCCAGAGGATCTTTTAATGCTGTTGCAGTCGATCTTGTCTTCTTACAATTCCAAAGTGAAGTAAAGAACTAGAAAGGTTTCTGTCTCAATTTCCATTTCAATAGAGCTAAATCTTAATGACTCCATGTTCACCATGCTAGAGTTAAATCTCTGCTGAATATAACACATTTTAACCTGAGAGCATGTTTTGGTATTGAAATTACTTTTCTTAAGCAGAAGTAATGTGTATAAGTGGACTGGAGGTTAGAAGGATAAATGTATGTGGGGCATGGGGGTGGGAATTGCTTGTCAGAAGTTTTGCTTTCAACTTTTTCCTTCTGTGTCTCCTAAATGGCATTTGGTGTAGTTGGTGCCAAGTCCAGCTAAGAGCAGGTGACTTCTGACTGCACAGTGAATAGCAGGAGATCTCTGAGGGGAGTCTGGAGAGATTACTGAGAGAAAAAGCTTGGATGTGTAAACAGAGAAGAGCTGGAGTAGTTCCAGGAGAGTCTTTCTTCATATTGGCCGTGTTGTCAGCTTCCTTCTTCCCTTCAGAGCTTTGCTGTATTGTTATCACTGCCAGGCAAGCTCTCTCTTCTAACAAGGGCTGAAATTTATGAGAAGCAGGGATGCTGTTATCTGTTTCTGAGGGATTCAGGGTCTGTGTTTTGCCAGAAACATAGGCACAGTGTGCTGGGGTGGGGGAGACTAACCATACTGAGAGCAGGCAGTCATCACCAAGGGGAAAGTGAAGCCTGTCTGCTTTGGTTTTTCCAGAGAACTTCAGGCAGGGGCAGAACAGTTTAGCAAGAAGTTTTAGGACTCAGTCCAGCACTGGTGAAAATAATTGTCATTTTGTCACTGATGATAAAACACCAAGATCAGGCCTATAATTAGCTAGTTATTGTTCTTTCTCTGCTCTGTCCTCTGCCACTTCAGTCTGAGCCTGATCCAAAGCCTTTGAAAATTAAAATCTTCAGATTAATTTGATGGAGCTGTGGTCCAGGCCTTCCAAGTAGAGGGCTGTTGTTTGTTTGGCAATCAAAGTGCAGGGACATCAATGGGAACAGCTTTGTGAATCACTGTGAATCACTGTAAATAGGAGCTGTGGCAACATGTTTTATTACATTTGTGTGCTCTAAACCTTTATTTTTGCTTTTTTGGGTGGAGCAGATTGGAATATCTAGAAAACATTTGGGAGATTGGAGTCTGTCCTTTTTGTTTTCAAATCTAATCTGAATATAAATGACCAGCCTTGACTCTTTGCTACTTGCTTACCAGTAACAGCTTGGGAAGCAAAAAAATATTTAATCACTGTATTTGTTTGTGTAAGAACTAAAACTGTTTTCTCTGGGAATTAATTTTCTAGCCCAAATCTGCTTACCACCTGTGCTTTCTTCTACTTTTTATATATAATTAAAATGTAAAATCAACAATAAAAAGAAAACAAACAGCTGAGGGATCGTCTGTTCTGGATAAGGAATTGCCTCATTTAATGCATATATATGTTATTTCTGAGTGTGTGCGCGTGCTTGCTAAAAATAATTATTCTACTGTAAATCCTCTGCAGCAAGGAGTGGACTAATGGAGACCCTCCAGATCTCTCTGTGTTCTGAGGTTAATCTTTCTAAATGAGATTCTCTGTGTGGCTGCCAAATTCACCCTACGTAATATTTAAATCCATGATGCAGAAAAAGAAAATGGGATTGAAGGAGCCTTATCTTAAGTTTCTTAATAATTAGTATTCTAAGTGTCTGATTTTAAGGAAGGCTGTGATTCTATGTAAATATTCTAGCATTTGAGATAAGGCTTTGAAAAAACTGGACACATTATCCATTGCTAGAAAGAGTTAATATAGCTTCCTCTACCTTTCCAATAGATGCAGTTATGTCTTGGTTTAGCTTATACTGGTTAAATTTGGGAATATTTGGTCTGCTTTGAAATCAACCTAAGTCCTACTATATGCCAGCTCTCTGTTTTCATATGCAAATATCTGTGTGTCCAAGTAAGGTCTTAGCAATGGATCAGTGCCTTTACTTGGATCCTGAGATGCAGTATTTTGTAGTGCCTTTCCAAACAATGTTTTTCTGGAGTTAGTCACAGCACTTGGAAGTTGTTATTACTTTTTGAACACCAGCACTATCAGTGTGTGCTATTATTCTTTAAATGGCCTAAGGATGAGGAGCTGAAGTGTGTGTGTGTGTGTGTGTGTAGCATCATCAGTTTGTTCAGAAAGTTGGCATGAATAGAAGATGTGAATAGAAGTTTTGCCTGATTTGGATGACAATCAAGATAAATACAAAGTGACAGGCTTACCATTTCCTTCATCTTGGAAAGGGATGACGAGAGGTATCTAATTCTTTGAATGCAAAAAGCCAAGTTATTTGAAGTCTGTCTTGGAGAGCACAGCACAGTAATTGGCTTAGTTGCCAATAAGAGTCTAAGAGAAAGAGACCCAATTAGACCATGTGTCTGTGAGTTGGTCTGTTCTTGGAACAGATTATAGCAAAATATTGATGACTTTTCACTGTTCTGAGCTGTATTAAATGGAAGTGCCCAAGAAGGGAGGCTCGATAGGAATGAAGCTTGTACTTTAATTACAGAAAGCCTCTTCTGACACTTAGCATGAGTGTACTTGGGTGAGCAGGAGGGAATGAAATGATGCCCATGAGCACACAGGCTGATGGATAGGAATCTCTGGCTGTTAGCTCACACTGAACAAGAAACCATATTGCTGAATTGAAAGCAATAGCAAGATGTATCCTGGGATTTTTAAGTGTATAAACAAAGAGGAGCGCAAACTCAGTGGGGAGAGTACTTGCTTATCAAACCTTAGAGCAAGCAAAAGTGGACTGCTTCTGTGCAGCCAGGAAAACAGAAGGAAAACCTAGGAGTCACCTACAAGACCCCAAAACTTCACAAATCACAGCTGTAACATTCCTCCATGAAAGAAGTGAAAGAACCCTATGTGATACTTATTTCCTTACATATCAGTGCTTCATGAAATTCTGCCTTTGGAAAGATCTGCAGATTTCAGAAATACAGTATCTCCTGAAGAACTTGTTGAGGTCAGAAGCTGCAGTTTAATTCTCTAGACTAAAAATCACAGGAAAATTTGAAGACAGTATAGAAGGTGACTCTTTCAGAAGTTTAGGTCTGTTTGTGTCCAGTTGCCTGTTTGCAGTTCTCAAAGCCCTGGATTAGGGCATTCAGAGTTGGGAACCAATAACCCTATGAACACTGGAGCCTATTCTCCATATGTCTTACTACAATTTACTCTCATGTACTCTACTGGAACTCAACACTGGCAAACTACAAAAAAAATGATCTCTACTAGTAACAGTGCCTATACAGAATATGTACTAGATCAGCTATTCTACAAAGTCTTGAAAGAGTTCCTGGATGGAGAAGGGAGAGAGGAGTGCATGAGTTATTACAAGAGCACAGCAGACTTTTATGCAGTTATATTGTAAAGAGCTGATTGGTATGCAGCCTTGCAACAGGCTTTCCCTGAAATCCCTTTTCCTGAGGGACTAAGAAAGGTTTTAATTCTGTATACTGAGAGGCTGTAATTCAGAGGGTTAAATGGCATGTCTAACCTGTGATATTGAGTAGGAGTCTGAGAAGAACTGAGTTATCAGTACTTTATTCAAATTTGAAGAAAAGTTCAGATTTAATCAAATTTTATTATTCTGCCTTATCTTTAAAAAGAAAAAAAAAAAGGTATGTCAAAAAATGTGCAGTTTTCAGACTGCTATGCATCTGATAGAAGGAATGATGGGCTGTAGTATCCCTGATAGCAGTGGACTTATTTTGACATCTCAGAGGCCCTTATTTCTTTCCTATGTCATTCAGTTATTAGCACGCTTACCTGAAGTGTCTGATTACAGTTCAGCATTAACATGTGCTCAGAAGGATTTGAAGATGTGCCTGAATAATATGCCCTCAAGTACTAGGCTGAAGTATAGAAATGGCTGTTGATTTCCTTTACATAGGCTACTGCAGTTATCTAAGAAATTGGGCATTAATGTAACTGGAAAAATATTTTGCCCAGCAAGTTATGAGATACCTGAGAATGGAACCTAAATCTCTTGACTTGAGCCCAACTTGGTTTTTAGTTGAAGAAACAGAAATAATGCTGCTTTCAAATAAAATTAAAAAAAAAACAACAACGAAATCCAACAGCTGATACTATGGAAGTGTTAGACATCCTTAACTAGTTAGACTGGAATCTTTAGATATCTAAAAACATCCTCTGGCAGTAAGGAATCCTGTTGGCTTGTTTCTGTGAAAGGTACTTCCTGGAGCATAATAAAAGAGAAAGCCGAAGTCTTGCTGCTGACCTCTCTCCGTATAACTTTGAAATCCCAGCATTGCAGCTCCCATAGAGAATGCCTGCTTCTTAGCAAAAGCACTTAATTGATAACTTTAAAAGTGATATCTTGTTCAGCAGTATGCATTTAATATGTGCTCACCTCAGTTGTTTCTTCTTGATGATCTCATATGTGACACCTAGATGCCATTGCCTCCAGGCCAGCCACTGGATAGGGCTGATGGCAAGAGTGAAATGCCTTGGGTTCTGAATGTATTCACTCCATCGTGAATTGTGGTTGTCTTATCAAGAGACAAGAATGGTCTTGAATAAGTGGATTATCATACTTTCGCTAAATGGTAGGTGATGAAAATGATTGCAGCATAAGGATAATGTTATTTCTCACAGAGAAAAGGCACAAACACAAAACATTCTTTAGAACTGCAGGGCAAAGGTTTGTTTACTCCATACTGCATCGTCCTTTTTCTGGCAAGGACTGGCCTTCATTTTGAATCACACATTAATAGCTTCTGATTTTTGTCATGTCCCTACTGGAACTAGGCTTAATTTATTTTGTTAATAAAAGGAGTTTCATCTATGTTTCATGCTGCTTAGTTGTGGTAAAAGTCTGGTCACTTCTTGGTTTATTTTAACATATTAGCAGGTTATCTATTAAGGCTTTATGGGGTTAAAATAAATCTAGATGTGTTTACACAGCATCTGCTTTAATGCAGTAGGCACAGCTGTTTTTGGATGTATTCTGGCTAGATTCCAACACGGGCAGTCACATTTTCCCTGTTTCTGAACTCCTTTGTAGCTTAAACTGTCAGCCAAGAACATGAGAACTGCAAGTAGGCTACTATACTTGGTATTTCCAAAAAATCATCTATTAAGGGTCTTACTACTGTGAGAAGAAATTTTAAGAATCAGGTTTTTATTAATTCATCTGGAATTGTGTTTCATTCTATTAGCTTTTGAATCTTTAGGATTCACTTTCAATTCTTCCAAGCAATAGAAGCTAAAAGCTTTAAAGTGATCTGCAAGAGTGGTTTATTTGTGTAAGACAAAGCATTCAGGCTTTTATTTGTGAAGGATCAAATATCATAAAGCTTAAGGTATAATCATGACAGCTGGCAGGATGGCAATAGCCAGCGGCCAGTTGGCAGTATGAGGTAGGTAAAGAAAAAGGGCAGGCTGAGGTAACATCTTTCTGAAAGAAAGAAAGGCTTGCAGGTTGGCCCCAGAAAAATTTGATTCTAAAAGGGAGCAACAATTATCTCTATATTTTTAATTAGACATGAACAGTATTCCATTATTGCTTCTTCTGACAAGGGGAGCATAGATAGTCATGCATCAGCGCTGGGGCGTGTTGTATCTTCAAAACTTTGAGGTTCTCCTGCTTGTTGGTGGAGGTGATGACATTCTGTGTTGGTTTTCCTGTTAGTTTATCCTGTAGACTTTGTTTATTATGTCAGAGCTAGCTTGGACAGGAAAGTACAGGATTTTTGCATGTGGAAAAGTTGTGACTTTTATTTGAACTGTCCCACATGGGATAACTGTAGAATTTGAGTACTGTGTACCTTTTGTAGCTAGTTGCCAGACAGGGATTGACCAACAGGGATTAAAGCAGCTGTAGCCTTTGAATAAAATTGCTTGCAGTAGTATTTGTGGTTCCGTGACACCTGGAGCATTGATGACATTGTTGGAAGCTTCTGTTTGGAGCTATGTGCTGTCTAGGCTTGTCAACAATTGTCAAGGTTATTGTCTCTTTTTCTCAGGTAAGGCAGTAACGTGGCCAACAAGAGACCAGCAATGCCAGCTCTGGATATTTCATTGCATACCTTGATGTCTTCCTTGTAGATCCAGTACATGGAGTTACCTGAAGGCAGAAGGTTCAGCTTTCCTTTTGAAAGTAGGGTTCTGTTCCTCACAGTTTCAAGTGAACTGCTGATGAAAAAGGACTCTCAAAATGGAAGGCAAACAAAAAGAACCCAAACTTAAGTTTTAAAGCTGTTGTCATAATCTTGGAGATGTCTGTCATACTATTTTTTAAGTAGGGTGAAAATGCTGACAGCTGTTATAGTTGCTGATCTAGAATCTATTTTTATAGATCAGTGATCTTTGTATTTCAATGTTTTATGCTTAGCAGGGGATAAAATCAACAGAGGGAAAAAGAATCTGTTTTCTAGATAAAACAACAGCATCATTTAAGCTGTTATGAAATGACTTCTCCAGTATCCACATGATTAACAACACAAGTTTTCCTTGTAATGCATCCAACTATATTTGTGTTCCCTCAACAGCTTTTCTATTGCTAAATTGTTCTTTCTTGGGAATTTTAAGAGGGTATCTAAATTGCATGACATTTGTTCGAGGCAAAAATAGAGAAACCTGAGCTGCCATTGTATTTGGTTAAATTCATATCTGTATCCAAAGTAATAGCATTTTCAAATCTCAGGGATCTGATTAACTCTGGTTATAGCCAGAACTAGCTGATATTGTATCTTAGTTCAAACTTTCTTTGGTCAAAAAAATATCTCTGAGCTGTGTTTCAAGCTTTAGTTCTAAAGGAAATAATTTTGGTTTAGAGTTAGGAGCTTACTAAAAGGAATACCAAAGTGATCTGTCTCACTTTTGATATGCTGCCTACAGCTAAAATGCAACTACTTATAAAGGGCTCCACCCCTTCAGTAACTTAAGGCACAATTTAGAGCCAATGTGTGTGCTCACACACAGACTACAGGAGCTAGAAACAATTCCAAGTTATGCACGTGCATGCTTAGAACTCTGTCTTTCCTGAGCAAAAGAAAACTCTTGGGAAGAAACTTGGAGGCTGAGGGGGTTAAATGAAACCCAACTCCTTTTCCTGTGTTGTGAGGCTTAGTAACCAAACAGAAGCTGGAGAGAAGAGCGGGTTAGGAGCCACTGTTTGAACGTGAACGATAGTAAAGTGATTTTTGGTACGTGGCTACAGAGTGGCATCAGTGTCTCCAGCTTTTACACTCACCTTTCACAGGTACACGCAGAAGGTAAGAGTTGTCTTTGTGTCCTGGGTGGTCTCCTTGTGCTTCCATCTGGACATCTATTTTCTTTCAGTGCTGTTTTTTGTTTGTTTGTATTAAGTTTCCTTTGATTTTCTACTGTTGTTTTTCTTCAGTTCAAAGAACACAGGAGAGAAGAGTTACCACATTGCATGCACTGCAAAATTGGATTTCCTGGTAGGGAGGGAAGAAAACACTTAGTGTGGTTGGTGAACATTAATCCCTTTCCCTCACAGTTAATTACACTGTAACTTAATGTAATCAAAACTGTTCCTGACACTGTGAGTGAGGAGAAAGAAAAGGGTGGAAGGGTCAGACGCATGTGCATCACAAGGAAAAAAAACACAGAAACCAAGACATGTAGCAGAGGTACAGAGAAATGTGCCTTTTGCCGGTAGAAATAAAAAAGCCTTGTCCAGGTGTTAGGACTCTTAAATCTGCTAACCACTATCCCTGGAGTGCTCAGCTGCTTCTATTAATGTTCTAGCAGAGGAGGGAGTGTCTCCTGATCAGTCTGCATTGCTTTCAGCTGTGGGAGGCAGGATCCATTTGGGGGTCTGATTCCAACTGAACAATAGTGCTTGAATCAGCAGACCTGCTTATGAAAGGGGAGGTTTGCAGGATGGGATTTCAACCTAGAGGAGGTCTGGTATGTGAGAGAGGCCAAGAAGCTGCTTGAGGGAACTGTGCTGGTGAGGAGATAGTAACGGTCTGGTGGCAACATGGTAGGGCAGTCTGATGTCTTGATGTTCCTTGCGGGTGGTTGGATGGAGGAATGTTTGCTTAATAACTAAGTTTCAAAGCTGTGATAAAGTTAACGATCTTGAATGGAGTTCCTGTTGCTAGAAATAACTAATCTTAGTACAAGAGATCAAGGAGATTTTAAGTTTTGTTAAGTCTGTTTACAGGGACTCTAAAGAACACCTTATTTATTACTTTTGGAAGGGTCTTCACAAGGCTTAAGAGTTTCTCTTATGCTTTCTTTATTGCACTTACAATGGCCCTTCACCAGCTTTTCTGCAAGCTGCTTGCAACTTATATGTTTTTTTCCTGGTCTCTTAAAGATACACTATTATCTTCTGTAATGCCAGAACATTTTCCAGGGTCTGTAAATGGAGCAGCTGTGAGAAATCATTCTTTCTCAGGTGCACTTTGTTGATGAGCTGGTGTGCTGCACAACCATGTGTGTTGGACAGCCTCACCCTTGGGCTTTTAGGATTAATGCTGTGCTGTTAAAAGGAGTAAAGAGAAGTGTGTGATGTGCTACAGAAGTAGGTGGTACTATGTATCTTTGGCATGTCACTGGCTTGAACTACTGTTTTTTGAGGTTAGTGAACAGAGTGATTGATAAAATGCAAAAATTAAAAGCATAAAGTAAACTTGAGGTCTCCAGAAGTTTTGCTTTTAGTATATTTTCTTTATCCTGTGTGAGATAACTTAGACGTCAAGTGTACTTCTGGGTTCTCACACACCAGAGAGAATCTTGGCACCTCAGAGGTATTTGTTTTTGAAATATTTTGTTTCATGAATGTAAACACTTGATGGTTTAGAGAAATGCTGCTCTGTAGTATGTGCATATTCCAAATCTCTAGTGAACTGTCCACTCAGTGTAGCTTTGGAGAAAAGGATTTTGACAAATGACTTGAAGGGATATTTGAGAAAAGGCATAGGTTTTTCTTTGCTGTTTTCTCTTTCTATATGATATTAAGACTAAAACAAATAATCTGCTTTAATTTTAAGGGAAAGAAGCAATCATGGTTGTAGAATGAATTATCTTAAATGCTGATCTTCAGTAAGTGATAATCTTCTGATGCAAATCCTGTATCTCTGTTTTGGGGATGGAGTTCTTCCTCTGATTTTGCTTGGTAAAATATCTTGTTACTTAAGGAATTACTTGCCTTATGAAGTTGGCATCAAGATTTGGTTGGAGTCAATGTGAAAGACTGTGCTGGAATGATTTAGGAAATAGGAAAAGAGGTATTTTGTTGGTACTACCAAGAAAAATGGTTGCAAGCTTAGTTATGAGCAAATCTTCTTTGAAAGAACACTTACGGTTTTTGGTTTTTTTTTAGAAAATAGGGAAATTGAAAAAAAAAAAAAAAAAAATCCAGTCTTGATTGAGATGTCCTTCTGACTATGATATGTATATATAAAAGACAAACTAATGTTCTGGGCCCTGAAACAGGTAGGGCTTAGGCTACCAAAAGGCTTTCTCATTTTTCAGAGGAAGGTCTTAAATGCTAATAAAATATTAACCATTTTATCGTATCATGTATGCACTTTATGATTCACAAATACACAGGAAAAAAAAAGCTTTTTTTTTTTTTTGTAAGAGGATGAGATCTGCTATTTTTGTGTAAGAACAACACCTAGAATGCATTGGATATAATTACAGGTGTTCTCACGATTGGTATTAGAGCCTTGTCCTTAGCTGATACAAGGAAGAATTGTTCTTCTGGTATATTGATGCTGAGTGAAGTACTGAAGAAATAAGCTGGTTTCCGTTTAGATCTCTGAGAAGCATTAAAACTGATGATAAATTCCTTGGAGTACCCATCGTAGCTACAAAGACTAGACATTTGGATGACTGACAGGTGATTGCTCTGATCTAGTACAGTCATTTGCAGTTATGCCCATGGTATGATGGACTTGTCAAAAGAACTTATCTCACTGGAAATTATACTCTGCTGAATGCAGCTTCACTGTCTTATTTTTTAACCTTACTATTGGGTTTGAAATAGGATTTATTGCGCTCCAGTATCTTTTCTTGGATGATGACTGACAAAAGTTACTAGATGTGAGGAGAGACCTTAACATTAAAGATTTGATTGGTCGAGTAGTTGTATGCATAGTCTCCGTACAAAACACTTGTTTATGCTTCCCTATACAGTAACAAGCTCAAGTTTTTCTGACATCCAGACATGATGTATGGAAATAAGTACTGTCAAAAGATTGTTTATTTCTCTGCGTAATTCTTAAAGAAGTAACTAAAGGTTTTGCTTTTGGCATCTGTGAGAGAAAACAGTTTTAGAGCAAGGAGCCAATCTATATTTAAATCCCACTGTTGTAAGTTTGCTGTGATCACACAGTTGAGCATGTGCTTCCTTTCAGATCTCTCCAGGCGCTGCCATGCAATCACACTCTCCTAAGATCTTTTTTATGAAGTTAATTTTTGGTGACAGATGAAAGATGCTTGGCTGGTGTCCTTAGAGACTCTGGTCCTATTTCCACTATTAGCTGAGATTCTGCCTCCTATGTTAGCTGAAAGTTGTGGTGTTTGATTATTATTATTTTTTTAAATTCTTATTTTTCCCTATCTTTTGTTTCTACTTGTGTTAATCAGCTTTGTGTTACATAGCAATGGAAATAAGCCCACTGATTTCTTTGAAGAATTTCCTGCTTCATGTCACCAAAGGTATGTCAGCATCATAGTCTGCAAGGGTAGCTGCTTAGGGAATAGATGTACCCACACTAGATGGTTGTGCTTGGCATATTTGCACCTATATGTAGGTAAAACTTAACTTTTTTTTTTTAAGTAATTATTTTAGATGTGGAGGTAGCAGCAGTTGAAACCTGTGTGAGAGTCAGGGTAAATATTTTTGGTTTTCTATCAACGTTGTTGTTTGTCACCAAACAATATAGATGTGACATGAATGTTTAGCAAGTACGCTGTTGAATGTAGTGTTAATATCCTTTCAGAGAAGAGATGTAGATCTTGCAAAGACACAAAACAATTTGTATTTTTAAGTTTCCTTTTAAGATAGCACTCACTTTTGTATTTTTTTAACCTTTTGCACAGATCAGAATTACCACATTTATGTTTAGGATGAAATGAAGTTAAATAAAATTGGAAGTTGTTCTCCAGCATCCCTTATAGTACTAAAGGATTCTTCAAATTTTGAATTGGAATGAGTTAATCTGAGCCAGCTGGCATGCTAGCAGTAGAGCTCAGTGTCAGGTAATATTTCAAATCAGGCTAAATAATTCATTTAAGTGAAGTCTGTGCTACTGAGGGCAGTAGTTGACCTAGAAGGTTGTTAGCCATTCCTCTACAATTGTTGATGTTTGGGACATTATATCCTTGTCATGCATTTTCCATACGCAGTGTGTGACTGCTTGTTGCAATATTTATTGTCTAAACTAGTCTGCATGCTCTTGTCTTTATCCATACGTGCTCACATGCTTAATTAACAACTAAGGACAGTGAGACTCCCAAGTAGAAGGCAGAATCCTATCTTCTCAGAATGAATTTCTAGCTGCAAGCCCAATAGTGGAAGGCTGGATGCAGAAAATTCAATCTCATCTGATATTAATAGGTAGAAAGATAGCTGTCCTCATGAAGCACTACATAATCTCCTGCAATATGGAGATTGGGAAGGAAGCAGATCAACCTCTTCCCCACCCCCTAATAGGGTATGGTGTGATGTCTTCCTAGGCTTCCTGTGTGTTACACAATCTAATCTTGCTCTTTCACCCAGTGGTTTTTCAGCTTGTTTTGTGTGATTGCTATATTGAGTATAGAACTGTATGAGATGGGCTGCTGTAGCTTCTGCAGGTGGTGCTGAATTGATGTTGCTATATGCTGGCAGTGTTTTTACAGAGGACTTCAGAGTCAGCAACGTTAAGCAATGCTCCAGTTCAGGTTTTGTGTGCGCTATGAATCAGGCGGAAGGCTGAGTTGAAAGACTGTTGATTTACCATTCTAGAAGAAGCTCATATGTTGCTATTATTCAGCTGGTGCTCTCTTGCTGTGCTTATTAGCAGATTTTTCTTAACTTTTTAACTTAACAAGGTAAATTTTTAGAGTTATTCAGCTGAAAAATTAAAATGCATAATATTGCTGAAAGTACGTCTCTGCAGGATTGCTTTTTTGATGAGGTTTCTTTACTCCTAGCACGTATGTAGAATGAATTAATAAATCTGTATCAGTGATAAAAATACCTCTGTAAAACTTTTACTCAATTTGTGTTTTTTTTACCTTCTTCTCCCTCCCTTCTTATCCCACTAAACACTTTCAACCGGTCTTGTATTTAAATACACATTTAATAAACGTTTATCCACTGCTTTGTATACAAACAGCTCTTTATAAATGTGGCTTGTTGTGTGGTCAAGACAAAGGAAATTCAGCATCCTCTCACTTTAACAAGCATATGCACATGAATAGTCTCATCTACCATCCAAAGGGCATCTGGCCCCAAATTTTTTTTTGAGAAAAGAGTAAAGTAAAAATTGTTTGCTGTAGGCAGGGAAGAGAACAGGTAGGCATGATGTTAAGATGTATCTTGGATGTGACGTTCTCTGTCCAAAGGAATATGTTTATTGGTTCCTCTGGGCTTTGTGATGTGATCCTCATGCTTTCCCAATGCTGCACTCAGCATAAATAAAAGGAGTTTTTTCCCCCGTAATTGATCCCTGTTCCACTACCTCCTGTCTCTCACCCTGCCCTTCTTACCACATCTGTAAATTTTCCATTTTTAACTCACTGAAAACTTGAAAGATACTTGTCAGTAGACAAGGGTAACAAAACAAAGAAAGATGGAACATGAGAAAGCAGAGCAAAAAT
This sequence comes from Tragopan temminckii, assembly GCA_028571105.1. Lineage (NCBI taxonomy): Eukaryota > Metazoa > Chordata > Aves > Galliformes > Phasianidae > Tragopan > Tragopan temminckii. The sequence goes on along the minus strand of JAOWBP010002559.1, from coordinate 21,829,830 downwards.
TTATAGTGTCTTCAGAAAAATGCAATGACTTAAAAACTTAGAGACTTCAATGAATGGCTAAGAAAATTGATGCCACAGGAAAACTGGACAACGTAATAGTCTTTCTGATTCCCCACCTCCTTTATTAGGCTTTATATTTTATTTATTTATATTTAATAATTGAGGAAGATATGATGTATAAAGATGTGGGAGTGGGGAATAGTAGTGGTACAAGTGGGGAGGAAATGCTGAAAATGTGCAAGTAGTAAAATCACACTGACAACTTTTGCTTTAATGTCAGATGTGCTAAACTTTACAATAAGCAATTTTGATCAGTATTACAGTGAGCAAATATTTATTGCAGTTGCTAACCTGTGGCTCAAGCTGTGCAAAGGCAGCTTCTCTCGAGATGAAAACAATAGATCCACACTGAAAACTCAAATCACTGACTGGGATGTGAAATTAGCTGAAGTGGCTGGTCAAGCTAGTACTGCTAGGTAGCTTTGGAACTTAACTGCAAGCCCAGCCTGGCTGTATCTTGTCTGGCAACAGAGAAGAGCCCACCCTGAAAGAGACATTTATCTCCTGCCTTTCAGAACAGCCTCTGACCAGCAAATGTGGTATATGCCTTTGCCCAAGGGGTGATTTAGAAACATGATTTGCAGGCAAAAGAAGATTGGTCTGTCTTATTTGCTAAACACAGAAGAGCCACGTACCACTAGAAGCACTGGAACTAATGAAACTCATTTTCTTCTGATTTCTTGATTCTGTAGCATCTAAACAGCTTAAGCAATTGTTTAAACAAGGCTGAGTTACTCATTACATCTCTTTCAAGTTTGGATTCCCTCCTGTTGAAAAGAAGTCAACTTAATGTTTTTGAAACCTTGAAATTAGTTTCAAAGTTACTTTTATGCACACAAGTATGTATATCTGCAATGTAGGTCTTGTTTCCCTAGGAGAATGGATATTGAGAGGTGATTTGGAAAAGAGGTCAAGTTTATGTAGGTGACTGTGACCATTTTTTTGTGTGTTAGGAGGATTTATACACATAAAGAAAACACATAACTCATTACAATTATCCTTGATTCTCTTCAGTTTGTGTCAAAGTGAATTCCTGGTTCTAAGGCATGATTCACTGATCTTGCTAAGCCTTCATGGCCCTTGTAACTAAATAAAATATTTTAAAACCAGTTTACTGTTGGCTTCACTATAAAGAAATCTCCAAAACTGCCTGTTTGTCTTTTCTAGACATTTTATTTGTTAAAGCAAAAGCTTATTTGAGTAAATTCATTGTTGAGCACTGAAATAAGGATGGTTATCCAAAGTTACAGATGTTACATCTAGATGAGTTTAAAATATAGTATTTCTTCATCTCTGCCCTGTATACTTTTTCCCTTCAAAGAAAGTTAGCTTTTCTACTTTTGAAACCTTGAAATCAACTGGCAGTTTCAAAGTCATTTTTATGTATATACGCGGACAATGTAGTTCTTGTTTCCTTGGGAAGATAAATGTTGAAAGATGAGTTATGTCCAGGCTTAGAAATGATAGCCATCACCTCTGTGACACTCTGTGCCTCCTGTCTGCAGTGCCAAACAGAAGTCAGGAGTGTGAATGCAGTTCAGGAAGGGGACCAGAATATGCTTTATGGGTATTGTCAAGAAGAAATTTCTCAAGTTTCCACAAAATATTGTTTGATCCTTATTGTTTTGGAACAGAAGTAAATGTCCTTAGTTGCTAAATTCAATTCCAAGATTAAACTTCTCCAGTGTTAATCAGGTTTGGGTTGGCCCCTGTTGGAGAAAAGAGCTTCGTAGTTCAGCTATGGACATATCCATAAGCTTGGTCAAAAAAGGGTAGCTGGAACCAGTCACCATGCTTTTTACTCATGTAATCTGGGCAGTTAGTAGCAGATGCAGTTGGCTAGAAAACTTGAATCTCTTCTGCTATATTGAACAGAGATTTCAGTTGGGCCTGTCTCTAGTTCTGGTTGAAGATCCTGGTTGCTCCTTACTTATTGTGAGTTGATTCTCATACTCCCTCTTACTGATGTAACTTCAGATTTTAGCACTATGGCAGGAATTCTTACTTGTTAGTTTTCCAGCAGATGTTCCATATCTGGGGTATATAGTCACGATTTCCCCTCAGGCCCTGCTACTATTTCTGAATGAAAGGGGGGTGGAGATGCTGATCTAACAGCGGGGAAAATGTAGATGGGAGAGTTGAAAAGAATTAAAGAAGGGCAGGAGGCACAGAGCGCAGCAGCTGCTGTTGTCACAAGTGAAAGCACTGCGAAACACTGTCCTTTTCTTTCCTTCCCCCGCACACTCAGGCTTTGATGAGAAGAATGGCAAAACAAACAGAATAACATATGTTGCAATATCCCAGGTCCTGCAAGGAGTGAAAGAGCAGTTAAATCCAGAAGCATAACTGTGTAACTTGACCATTTTTTTCTTGAGGGTTTCAGACAGATTCACGGGTCCCATCTGTGTAGTTTCCAGTTGAAATTAAGGCTAAAAGGATCAATGGTGAATACAACATCTTAGGAAGCTTTCAAAATAACAAGTTTGTTGAAGCTCAGAGAATCAGCCACAAGATTTGTTTTGCAGTGGAGCATTTAATGGGCTAAAAAAGTCCCTCCTCCTTCTGCTGACCATTTTTCCTGGAATATGTTGACTAGTTTAATAGGGCTGCATGGCCTAAACGTTTTAATGCTAAATTTGGGCCAGATGTTAGACATATGAAAGCAATTTCCGTGCTCATGCAATTGCACAAAGGCACAAGTGAGCGTGAGAGCTGTAACCTGTTGCTTTTTGCTAGGGATTGTCCCACATATTTGATGCTGTTTCTGGTTGTCTCCTCATAGAATGTTTTTACCCTGTCTGACTGAAACCCTCCAAGATGCTCTAACTACTAGGGGACTGGTAGCGCTGCCGGCTGCGCTGAGCTGCTTCTCTAGCCTCCTCTCCAGGAGCATCATGGTTTTGGCCCAGCTTCTTATCTACTTCTAGGTTCAGATTCAGGAGTGGGCAGTACATTAGCAGCAGTGCTGGGCTGCTGTAGTGATGGATGTGATCCCCACAGCTGTCCACGTGAACCTGAGAAGTGCCTGTAATAGAAGTTATGAAAGAGGAATGCTGGGGAAGAGATTTTTCTCTGGACAGTAAGAAAAGGAGCTGAGCAGTCTCAATTTCTATCTCTGTTTGACATCAATACCATTTTAAAAAAATGCTGTTCTTACAGTGCCCTTTGCCAGTGGTGTAAGGACATTATAAGCTGCTTCAGAAGAGTTTTGCTGTTTTATGTGCATAACTTGTAGCAAAAGTGTTGTTTTACCCCATCCTTAGAAAATGTGTAAGACTGAGTTGGATGGGGCCCTGGGCAACCTGATCTAGTAGTTGGCAACCCTGCTCAAAGCAGGGGATTGGAACTAGGTGATCTTTAAGGTCTTTTCCACCCAAAGATATTTTATGATTCTATGATTTCTAAGTTTCTCACGGCTGTCATACCTATCTGAAAATGTCACTGTTGGATAGGGCTATGACACAGATCTAGCTGTTGGCCTCAGCTGCACTGACGATGTATTTAGCCTGTTATGGAGGGCAGCTCTAGGTGGTTTTTTTCTTTGATTTTAATTGAAAGAGAATTAATAACGCATGTGTGCAGTAGAGGCTGCATAGTCTTTTCTCAGTTTCTTAAGGAGGCTAATCCAAAGTGAATGAAAGTCTATTCATAAATAAAGCTCCAAAAGCTTCATTTTCTTAGGAATCATATGATTGGCATTCAGAATGTAGTGGCAGAAGCTTATTTTCTCATTACGTTTCCTTTGCATTTCCCTGCTATTTTGCACAAAGAATTTGGTCCAGCTGGGTTTTCAGCACTTAATTTCAATAGTCCAAAGGAAAAATATTAGTGAACAAGTTTTTCATCCTCACCACTCTGAATGTTGGGAACGTAAAAGTCCATGTTTTGTCTGGATTTATGGAGCTGTAATGAGCAGAGTGGATTCAGTGAGGCATAGCACTGCAAGAAAAATAGTTGTCCATCATAAGGTTACTTGAAAGACCCAAATGCTCTATCAGGCATGTTTCATTTTATTTTTGATACAACGTTATGATTTTATGGCAATACTAGAATTGTGATATCTGTTTACATTTTATCTGGATTTAATAGGTCAGGTTAAAGAAACAATACATGACTTTTTAATATTAAAAGGGGTGTCATTTTTGCTTTTTTTTTTTTTTTTTTTTTTTTAAATGCATTGTGAAAAGAAGGCTTTTCCTTTCCTTTTCCTTTCCCCAGATTTGATAGAAACTTGGTCTAGATAAAAACTATGCTAGGAGTATCTAGTGTATCTCTTCTTTCTGGGCTTAGTCAACAGGTCATGAGAAAGGGGCCATAAGGAGTAAGAAGTATCTAGTGACCAAAGTACCATTTTTCACAGTTGTAAACTGTGGTGGGTGGTGGTTGGTGTGGGTTTGGTTTCTGCAGCTCACAGGAGGAAGGATAAAGTAGCAAGAGGCAACAGGCCAGTATAATGCTGAGGTTCCAAATTAGCATAATATCTTGATTTTTTAAAATTATTTTTTATTTTTTTAATTTGAAACAGTTGTATCCTGCCTTCGTAGTCTCTGTGGCCCTAATCGCCCTTCTAGCTCTGCAGAGGGGCTGCAACTACAGTTTGTTAAATCAAGTTATAGCTGTCTGTGACAAACTGTAGGATTTTAAACATGCAAGATCACACAAGAGACGTGGAGCTTCACCAAGCCACACAGGATGACTATAGGGTGCAGAAATGTTAACTGCGGAATTTCTTACCTTGGGTTGGTTGAAGTCGTTACAATCTTAGTGTTTTATCATGTGTATATGTAAAAGGGTGGGAAGGCAGGCAAGCAGCGGCATGCATCTTCCATTGTGCCTGGGGATGGTGTTCTCATAATACTAGAGGAAAGTTCAGGGAAATATTTGTGCTCAGTAATTACATTCTGGCTTTCTGTGCAAAGTAATTTCAGTCTTTGCAGTTGCCTTCATCTATCGAGGGAGCATAGTGATAAAACTGCTTTTCTTCTCTAATCTTGAATTTGTTCCACATCACTTTTTTTCTGTATGATATCTGAGCTTTGTCACCATACAAGTAGCAAAGAAGCAAGCAATTCTGATCAGTAATCCTTGTGTTTCCACAGGCACAGATGAAGAACTTGCTCCTTCTGTTCCTGCTAGCAGTGATGCTGCCTTCTGCATTTTCAGTAAGTAAAAGCTCTTCTGAATACCTTTGCAAGAAATTAAAGATACTTGTAGGAAATATATCCAGAAGAACTAATGGGTTGAAGCCATCAGGCCTACTGTGGTACATTAAGAAAAGTCTAATGTGGCAATTAAACAAGAAAATTCTGGTAGTGCCTTTGGCTTGAGAACTGTTATCTGCAAAGCAGTAATTGCTATATTCTGCTTCAAAGCTTTAGAGAACTGACACTGAAAGTAAGGCGAATGAATCTTTGGTTAGCTGATTTAAACCACTAAGGCTACACAAAAGTGAGAGATTGTATGGTTTAGGTTTTAAGGGGGGTTGTAATAATTATACTAAAGCAATTCAGTATTGTCAGAAATGGAGCACAGTTGTTAGGAAGTTCCTCTTCTTTTCTGAGGGAAAAGTGGGACCTTTCTGAAGTAAATGAAGTTTGAGAGCAGTGCTTCTGAATTGGTCTTCAACTGTATTAATGAGTTGGACAATCTGAGGTAAAGGGTGACCTGCTGAGTAGGTGGGAAGTCTTAGCAAAGGAAGAAGTGTTGTGTTTATTAGATGTAAAGGAACAGAAGAGGGGGGATGGGAAGAGGTAATTATCACCTGGAGTTAAGTGTTTAGTGGGAGTTGTGAGGAATTATAAATATGCCACTAAAATTAATGAGTCCATAACTTTTAATCTCTCAAGCAATTATGAAATTCTGTTCCTGTATTCAGTATTTGCAAGTGCTTTGTAGGCCTCCTTTGAAGAAAAGGAACAAGATGCCGGAAACCAAGCAGAGTTTTTAGCTGTCATAGACTTCTTATCTTGGGTTGGAAATATGCTTAAATAAGATCTTTCTATCTTACATCTTGAAGAAGATTATGCTTTATGATGAAAGAACCACAAGCAGAATATACATTATTCAGTTCCTTTGCTCACCTGCCTATCTGCAGCCTGGTGATGTTTTGGAAGGGAAATGTCTGAAACACCCTATATACAAATACAAATGCTGACATTTCTCTGACATTTCTCCCTGTATGCAGTCAATAGATCCTCTTGAAGGCATGCTGAATGAAGGAAAAAGGTTTTGCTTGGCCACCGCTTTATTTCAGCTTCCTTAATGTGCTGGATCTGTCCAAGCTATAAAAAGATGGGAAGATTCAACAGCACTGAGGCATTCTGCTGTGGTGATTCTCCATAGCATACTGTGTAGAACCAAAGGTTGTTTTGCCATGTATTCTGATTCCAGCTACGTCATAAGCAGATGTCTAGAAAAATCTATTAGAAGAGTGGTAAATATGCATAATTTTCCTCAGTGTGCTTTCACTGTCTAGTCCCGTGTGGTTTTATGAACCCTTCAGGCTGGAGTCATCTCTGTTTCTCTTCCCCAAACTTGTTCAAAACTTGCCTCCTTGAAACAATCTAAACCTCTAACAGCACAATATTTCTGTCAAAACCAAGATTCTGCTCTTTAGTGATTAAATCATATATCATCATTGTATTTGTTAGGATAGGATTTATCTTTTTTCCTTTGCATTGCTTATTTTATGTACGTGAAATCCCAATTTTCATTTTAGGAACCCGTCACTCATCCTGCAATGTCTTTCTGTAGTTCTTTGTAGTCTGTCTCTAGTTCTCTGTCTTTTATTACGCTTATCATTCATCTTTGTTATTTCCATGTGTATGATGTAACCTGAGAATGTGTTGAGCAGTTCAGGTTCCTTACAGAATTCTGCTGCTAATGTCAGTTTTTGCAGTGAATGGAGATTTCACTTCTACATTTGCTTTTGACTTCTGGCCACCTGTTTATTATCCATGCGAGGATTTTCCTTCTGGCTACTTAGCTTCCTTCAAAGCTTTAGGTGAAGGACTTTGTACAAAGCTTTTTGGAAATCTGAATGTATCAGACAGACTACCTTTGTTGGTATGTTTACAAATATCTCAAAGAACTGCAACAGCCTTAGAAGGACTTGTCTTTAAAAAAGCCTAGTAGACTCTTCCCCAAATATATTTATGCAGGTATCTGCTAATTCTGTTCTCTGTTATAGTTTCTATTAATTTATTTAGTAGATGCCAATTTTATAGTATGTGGGTGTGTAATTCTTTGGGTTCTCCTGGGACTCATTTGTAAACTGGTGTCAGACTTTCCACTTCTCAATAATCACATACTGAAGCAGTTTTAGCTGAAAGAGTTATCTGCCAGTATGTAATCATTTGTTTGTTTCAACCTTGAGTTCCTGTTAGGTCACTTGGATAAACAATTTCTAGTGACTTCATTCTGTTTGTTTTGACCACTTTTCCAAAATAAGTCTGTGGTCATAAAAGATTCTCACAATCCTCTTCTTTGTGGAGCTTTCTGAATGTCTCTTGTTTCTTCTTCAGGGATTTCAGTAATTAATTTAACTTCTCTGCAGTGGCTGTGTCTTTTTAGCTTGCTCTTACACTCCAGTCAGCTCCAGGCCACCCCGAGCCTCAGGAAGGCTTTCCATTTCTGAAAAGTAGCTATTACCTGCTCTGCCCACTAGCCAGTAAATTAGTCCTGAGGCAGCACCTACCTGGTTCTGCGGTAGGTGAGGCAGGTGCTACGCTCTGTCTAGCTGACAGAAAAGCAGCGGATGTGGAAAGAGACAGCTATATTGTGCTAGGGCCCATAGTAGGGTAGAAAGAGTGAGGTGTCCTGAGGGTGGTAAACATAGGGAATATGGGAATGAGTTGGGAACTGTAAGGGAGTGGGTTAAGTACTCTAGGGAGAAGCTAAAGTATCTGGAGGGGCTGAAGTTGTAGGGGAACAGATGGATTTTAGTGAGTTTGATGGAGAGGATATGCTAACAAGCCAGGGTTAGGGTGATAGAGGGCAATGGAAGATGGACACCTCAAGCCATTCAAACTGTTAAAACCTTGCTTTTTTCTTCTCTTTGAGAAACAGTTTATCTTAATAAGCTGCTCTCTTCTTCTGTATCATTTTGTGTTTCACTTCCTGCTGTCACCATCTTGTTCTCTTTCTTTTTTTTTTCCTAGGTTTGTTCAAATGCAATTCTTTGATTGCTTATTCATTATTCATAAAAATGGTACTTGGCATTCTTCACCTTCAAAGCTCTTTGCAAGCCTGCTGTGTCTGAGCCAAGATCAATGGTTAAGAGGGAATTATAAAAAATGCTTTGTTCATGTAGTTCTGATTCATTCGCCTATTTTTTGTTGCATTTTAAGCTAATAGCATAGCTGGTCACAGATGGATTTATCGTGAAAATGCATCTATTGGAATAATAGCATATAACTAAATTATAAATGTCTGAGATATACTGAATGTTCTCAGCCCCCTGATAGTTAGGTGTGAACACTGAATGCCACATCTTGCAGGGCGTAGCTGTGTGGAAATATTTTAAGTGGTCATCATTGTAGTACAGGACAGCTCTTCTGAACATAGAAAGGAGAAAGAAATAGCTCACATCCTGAAGAGCATGTGATTTTAGCATACATACCAGGTGTGTTGTTTTTCAGAGCCTTGATGGCATTGCAAGACTTTACTGGCCCTGACCAGCCTCCTTCCACCTTGCCCAGAGCCTGGGACACCATTTGAGCCCTCAGACCTGTCAGCCCCAGAGCAACAACATCATAACAGGGCTTGTTCCCAGCCCCAGGGAGGTGCTTGATGCCTGGGGATGGCCATGAGACAGGCCTGGCTGTAAAGACAGCTAGGCTGTAAAGCCTAGCCTTGCTCTGCTGCCCCTGGGAGATCCTGCCACTGGACCCCAGCTCCCATGTTCTCTTGGCACCTTGTCAGCTCTCTATTTTTTTTTTTTTTAGTCTTCCTCATTAATCTTTCTGTAAGAAGCTAACTCTTTCTAAGCAATTATTATTCAAACCTAGTAAAGCTCCACAGAGACTTCTATTAGCCCAATCTTTGGCAATGACACAATTATGGAATAAATGGCTGCAGTGATAACTTTCTTTTGTAAAACATTTGGCTTTCACCTTTCTTTCATAGATATTTCAACAGCAAGGCTAGAATTCAAGGTGTGTTAAGATAAGCCTTATTTCAGAAAATATAAACCTCAGAAAGTTAGTGTTTATCAAGCAAGAGTAGTGTAGTGTTATTTATTTGAGAAATACTGTGAAAGATTAAAGAGAAACACTCTGGTTTTAATTGTAGTTTTACACCACAGAAGTGCTGTATAAAATGACAGTTACATCTGGGGAATCAACCTCGTGTTACTCAAGTTATCATTGGCAGCTGTATCTATATTCAGTGGGTAACAATTGTACAGAGTCTTGTACTTCCAGTGTAAACTTATAGTGTATTTCCCACCAGTCTCAGTGTTGGCACTGAGATGTTCCTGGGTCTGAATGGAATCTTTTAACTGCATGATGCAGTTTCAGAAGTCAAAATAACAACTTTTCAGCATCCAGAAAAATCCTTCAATTGCAGCTCAGTGAAACAAAGATATGTGACCTGCTGAGCTAAAATTGAGCAGTAGTCTTGTCCAAAACTGATCATGATTGTTGGAGCTGTATAAAGTGGTATTTTATTGCTGCTTGCCTATTTGCAAAGGCAGCGCAAAGAGTCGTGGAACAATTACGGTTGAGTAGGGCATCAAAGGTGCCCAATGAATAGGGAAACACTAAATGGAAGATTTTGACTGAAATTTAGTTTGTTTGAACCTGTGATTGCAAATCTTCACTGCTCTTTTTGGACTGCGTAGTAAATGTGTGTTTGCTTTCATAGCTTATTAGTAATGTTGAAGTTGTGTCAAGGCACTAGGGGAAAATACTTATATTGACTGATAATCCATATTAAGTTATATGAACTTTGTAGATCATTGCACCCCTACAATGCACATCTGGGATGCACTCTCTGCCTGTGCATAGTTTCCTATCCATGTCATTGAACTGATTGAGAAGTGTTTCAGGGGCCCTCTTTAAGTTGTTCCTACATACTGCCAGCATTTTCAGGCTTTCAGAGTCAAGTACCACTCATAGCTTCTTTTCCAGAACATATTTCATATGTAAAAAAATATATTTTATTATATATATTATACTATCTAATGCCATTTTCCAGAGTTATCTTACTGTGTGTGTCTGATACATACTGAAATTCTCTTTAAAGACAAAGACTGCAGCTGTAGTGATTCAGAGACATAAGTCTTCTATTTGCTTGTTTTGTCAGAATCAGTTGGCCTGATAAAGCAGGTGCTCGAACTACATCACTAACACATCTATCAAGGAATTGATGAAAGCAATGCACTGTCCATAAAAATGAAATCATTGACCTAAACTTTTGGACCACTGCAGCTTGCTTACCAATGAGCACTGAGGGCGTGTGGTTCCAGGGTCATGTTTTCTTCATCAGTGTTGCCTGAAGATAAACATTTCCATTGCTTTAACAGGCAATAGAACATGACGGAGCAGCTAGGCATTAACTGTCTGTCCTTTCTGGAGTTTTCAGAAGTGAGATAGTTGTATACTTTCTCTGGCTTTTTCTGAAACATTAAAATATATACTTACTGCGGACAGAGGATCTACATACTTGAATGCATGCTAAACTCAAGCAGGGGGGGAATGTAGCCGATTGAATTAATAGCAATGATTAAGTTTTTAGGCCTTTAGTTCCAGGGTCCAGCAGGGCCTGGCATTTAGTGATTCTGGCTGACAATAGATAAAAGCATTCTGGAGTCAGAGCAGAGCATAAAGAGGCTTTGGGGACAGAAATTAGCTGATAACATCTTAAAACATCTTGTTATCAGAATATGTAATAATAATTTCCTTATTTATTATGTTGCTTTATATTTGTGCACACATGCATGCAGTCACATCACTGACATATTGGGAGTTGGGTTCCTACTAAAATATTTCTAACACCATAAGCTTTGGAAGGATTCTTCTGTCAGACACTCCTTTTGGGGTGTACGTAAATGGAGTGATACAGAGAAAATGATTGTTTCTGCACTCTGCAGATGTATAAGCCTTACAGCAAAGAGTCCCTGCAGATTTTGCTCTCTGTAGCAGGAATAAAGAATGCTACTTCTGTAGGAGGGATATTGGAATATTTATCATGTTGGTGTGTGTGTCAGGGAAGGGTTTTCTGTCCTAATTGCCTTCCAGTAATCTGACTTTCAAATGCTCCTCTGGATTTTTATCTACATGTTTTCTTCACCCTTATGTTAACTGAAAGATTCCTTGTTTCCAGGGTGAGCTAATACTGCTCCTAAATCAGTCAGCTGATATAGAAGAATAAGACTGCAGAGAATTAGAGTGGTAGCATGTTTCATTCTTTTGGGAGTAAGGGAGGAGGGATTACAGGGGGCAGAATTAGGTGCCTGAAAGAAACACTTGGGAAAATAAGACGCTTTTCTGAAAGCTAAAACTCTATTGATGGGATTACTCCCGGAAAGGCAAATGAGAATGCCAAAGGCAAACACTGAGCTGAATATTTGGAACAGAACAATGGTAGCTAGGTTTGGCAAGAGGTCAGAGTGACATTGACTTGGCAGACAGAAAATATGTGGAAGTGGCTGTAGCCTGGGTAGTGCCATTGAGTGAGCAGAGTGAAGGTAAACAGAGTTAGTCTGAACTAGAAAACTTCTCCTGAAGGATTTTGCTTGCTGAGGTGTTAGAAAGAAATGCACAGAAACTTACATGAAGAAAATCAAATAGCACAGGCCAAGAAAAATGAGCTTTACATTAAAGCAGTAGAGGCAGGATGAAAATGGAGTGACTCTGGAGAATGATAGTTGTGGGTATGGTCGTAGCAACTGCATAAATACGGTAAGGTATCTCTGACTGCGATGACCTGTCTGTAGCAGGGAATTACTTCTTAAAAGTGGCCGAGAGGAAGAAAAACAAGACTATAACTCAAGAACTTGCAGTCAGACAGGGAGTATGTGCAGAAAATTACAAAAACTGTTTACATGACAAGGGAGGATTAACTCGTGCATCTTGCCCAAGCTGAATTCATTGGATAATTTATAATTATAGGATAGTTCCTATTTCTAGAAGAGATTTGTATGTCTTATGTAAAAATGATTAACTGAAGCGAAAAACACATTCAAGAAGTGAGGAGCTCCTGCCTTCTCTGTAGGCCCTGGTGGATGGGAAGTGTGAACTAGGTGGGGTAATATCCCTGCAATAGTGAAATTCGACATCTGTAGCATGTTCCTCCACTTCAGTAGAAAACTCTTACAACGACACCAGCTGCCTGATCATCAGAGAGTAATTTACATGAGAATGCAGGAGGGATAACAGGAAGGGATGGTAACAGAACACAAGCAGGGGGATGTGGAGGGTGAGGCTGTGGGGTGAAGTAATCTAGTCACAAAAGGGGCTCTGTGAATCTAGAGGATAGGCTGGAAGCCAGACTCAGAAGTAATGTAGATTTGGAATACAGTGTGGGTGAAAGAAAATTGGACTACGTCCCTTTTTTTTTTTTTTTTTTTAACCTTTCGTTTTCAATAATGGATTGTAATTACACACCAAAATAACAGCCTTACAGCCTTAATCTGAATTAGCCAAGTTAACACTGGCCTGCATGAACCAGCAAGCAGTGAAACTGCACTGCAAATAGATAATGACATTGTGAAGTGATGCCTGCTTGCAATACTCAGCTCTCAGAAAGAGCTGCTTCTCATTGTGCAAGAGCAGCCTGGACCTACTGAAGACTGCCAGTCTCACTACACGCAGTTTAAATAGATGGATGATCTGCTACTAGATTATCACATGGGCTCTTGCTTGGAGTAATAGGTGTAGATAGAAAATGTATTAATATTCACCTGTCTTCATAATCCTTCTACCACTGCAGACATACGGCTTGTTGTAGTCTATGTCTTGCGTTCTAGAATAATGAACAAGCAGGAGCTGCTGTGGATCCTTGCACGTTGCTGAATGAATTTGCAGACTATTAAGATGAGAGGGAAAAGGAAATGGAGATTGCAAAGATACAATTTCTGACTCCTTTTTGAGTCTTCCTCTGCCTTTCCTCTCCACATTAACTCAAATACCTAAATGCCCAAATGGTATGTATTACCTTATCAGCTGTGTATATAATGTGTATGTAAACTGCCCAACAGGTGCAGCTGCTCAGCAAATCCTATCTTTACAGTGTCACTCCCTGAGCAACCCTTCATTTACTGTTTTTTTTTTTTTTGCAAACATTGCATCCTGAAATTATTTTTATTTCAGGATGTTGCTGTTCTTCCCACTGAATCACAGAATCATAGTATCTTTGGAGTTAGAAGGGACCTCTGAAGGCCATCTAGTCCAACACCCCTGCAGTGAACAGGGGCACCGTGTTATGCAGATCCTGTCAGCTGCAGCAGGCATCCTTCCTGAAAACTTATTTTGTATGCTTCTACAACAATGTATTTTGTGTGATTCTATTGCAATTATAACATCTTATCCACATTATCGTGCTGATTTCTCTTAATATCAGTATTCAGAATGACTTTCTAAAACAGAGTGAGTTAAGGTTTCTGCTAGTGATGGCCCGTGCCTTAATGTGTAAAATATCGTGCAGGTGAAAAATGTCCAAATACAGATATTCTTTTTTTTTCTGTCTTAAGATCTGTGTTCTAGGGATTTACTTACTGCTTCCTTCATTTCTTCTAAGTATCTGGCTTGGAGCCAAGGATTTGGAGTTAAGGGGTTGTGTTTATCTGGTCTGGAGTGACAGAGCTCACAGCTCCTGAATTAATGGTTTGCCTCTACTGCCTTGCTGAGAGGGTGTTGTTATCTTTCAGATGATTATTCCAAAGTACTGAGATTATGAAGTTGGAGCTGCTGTGTGTCTTCAGGAATATACTACTTCTAGTTACTAGAGGCCTGCCTTTTCTGATGTATTGTTCTCTGCCACATTTCATACTAGGAATACAAGGCAGCAACGCAGTCTATTTTGCAACAGAATAGGTGTTCTGCTTCATTTTCATTCATGTATGTTTGTTTGTTGTTTTCCTTGTGTCTGTTTGATATGTTTGTGTTTTGTGTTATTTACAGGGCCATAGGATGAAGCGGCAGGCTGGTGTTTGGGGAAGCTGGGGTGAATGGGGCAAGTGCAGTCGGAGCTGTGGTGGTGGAGTCAGTGTTCGGCAACGGCACTGCTATTTTCAAAGGTGAGGTCTAACCTCATTTTTCTTTCTTTAAATGGATTCTTCTGCTACCAAGCTTCAGTATGTATGGTCCAATGTCCATTCAGAACCAAAATTGGATAATTCCATAAGAAAAAATCATCTAGGTCCACTTTGACACAATCCTTACCTTTAGTCTCATCACTGCTCTTTTGAAGAAGACTGTCTTTAATATGTCTTTGCTTTGACTCCTTTGCTTGAATACAGTGATCTCTCTTTGAGATCTGAGGCTGTACAATGAGGTGACTGGTATGGCAGCACCTATTCAACCAGGTCTAGTGTGGGAGACCTGGGGGAATTGGAGGAGAGGTCAGAGCATTTGGTTGCTCTCTCAGGAGCCAGTCGCTATGCCAAGATTTTCTCAGGCTTATGATTTCCAGGAAGATAAATTGCCCCAGTGAGTGGTGCAGGAGTGGAGTAGGCTTAAGCAATGGTAACACAGTGCCATCTCATTTGTAGCTGATTAGATTAGTGATGGCAATGACTAGAAGCGTACTTGCTGGGAATTATGAACCTGAGAGGTCCTGTTGTATAAAAAGCAAGAAAAGGAGAAAAAAAATAACCTTCAGCCTCAATAACATCTGGGGGGGAAAGAAACCACCTCACCCTGATTTAAAGAAGGATCATCTTTGAAGGCTGCCTGTCATGGTATACACTCATGTCTCGTTGCCTGATTAGAATTCCTGGGGACCTGTCTCTCCATTTTAGAAGTGCTGAGATGTTAGATTTTTGTTGACTTTTTAGATCAATATACTTCATGGCTCTTATTCCCCATAATTCTCAGCTGAAAACATTTGACTGGAACCGGTGTTGCACTCTTCATGGGCATCTTTAGCTCTCCCTGGGAATGGGCTTAGAGTGCATATAAATAGCACAGTAAGTGATGTGCATACCTATTCTGAATTAGCTACTGCTGTCTTTCTTGGAATATGTGTCTGGGTCTGGTAAGGATATGTCAGTTATATGCTAGTGGACAAAGGACAAAAAGTTCTGTTTCCATTGCTTAGTGAAAACAATGCTGAAGAGCTATCCTGTAATTGTTCTTGTTTTATGTTTCATTCATGACAGATCGCAGTCTGTAGCAGAAAATAGCACTAGAAAATGCAAACTTGCATTAGTAAGAAAAAATAAGTGCTTTTTCTTTATTTTGCTGCTTCAGGAGACTGTGTAAATATTATATGCTCTATGTGAAGGTTATTTGGGATATCTACCATGAGATGATTTTTTTCCTGTGTTCAGACAGCTTAATGGGGTTTTTTTGGTGTTTCAGGACAGAAAGTGCTTCCAGTTGCATTGGACCAACTCGAAGCTATCGCTCATGCAATATTCAGGTAGAGTACAGTGTTTGTACTCTGTTGGGTTTTTTTTGCTTTCTTGTTGCTCCTTTTCCCATTCATGTTCAGAAGTAATATGCTATTGTTAGATTCTCTTTCCCTGGCATTACTGATGAATGCTGTTCATCAATGGTATCTCTTCAAAAGAATATTGATCCCAGGCAAGAATTTATCCTAAGATTTTATGTGTGAGACAGAAGGGACAGTTTTTAGCTGCACACTTAATTCTCCTCCTTTTCCCGATGGCCTGGTGAAAATGTTTTCTCCTCCAAACAGAGCTGTCCAGAAAGCTCCAGAGATTTCCGGGCAGAGCAGTGCGCAGAGTTTGATGGGACAGAATTTCAAGGAAAGAAATACAAGTGGCTTCCGTATTATGGAGGTAATAATAAGTCTTGCAAAGTAGAGTTACTCTTCATCTCTGACTATCAACAGTATGTTTTAAAGTGACTATAATGTTACAGACTTATTATTATAGACTGTATTCTTACAGTAGATATTTCCCTAACTGGAGTAGCAAGGGGGTTTGGGGCATGGAAATAATCTTTTTGTCAGCAGCAAGGCATTGCTGACATGAAGATGCTGGGCAAAGAGACATCTACTGCAGCGGTAGTAAATAATTGTCTCTTGTAACAGCTGTTCTTTCAGGAACGTTGCTCAAGAGAGCTGGAACTCACTGCAGCTGATCACAAAGTATTAAAAAAGCCACAGCTCTGCTGCATTTTACTGTATTTGTGAAAGAATACTAGCAAGACACATGAGAAATAAATGCATGTAATTAATAAGTCCTTTAGAAAACATGGTATTTGCAATTGGCCCACGCTTTCTTGAGAAACCACTTCAGAAAGCATATTTAGGAATGAGAGTTCCTCACTCTGATCTTTCCCAGTCGCTTGCTGTCTATTAGAATAACAGCTTTCTTGTGTTCTGTACCAACACTTGCTCTCTTTCCAAAAAGCTTTGTACTCGCTCCATGGGGCATAAGAAGAGTTCTACTAAGGAACAACCAAACATCCCCATGGGCCAACATGACCTCTCTAGCACCTGCCAATCAGTTTGCCTGAGGAAAAGGATGCATACAATGAGGCTTTCGCAGTGTACTCTTCCATCATCCAGCAGTTTGTGACCCAGAAATCTGCTCGATATCTGCCACTTAATATTAGTTCACTCCTTTTCTGCTTCTGTGATCTAAAACCAGGACTTCGATGCATTAGCAAGCTATTAGCCATGGTACACACTTTTTTTTTTTTTTTTCTCTCCCACCAGCACCCAATAAGTGTGAGTTAAACTGTATTCCAAAGGGAGAAAACTTCTACTACAGACACAAGGAAACTGTGATAGATGGGACTACTTGTGAACCTGGCAAGAGGGATATCTGTGTAGAGGGAGTTTGTCAAGTGAGTCATCCTGTTGCTTCCTTCCTCTGCCATTGCATCTATTAGTCTTTCAGGTTCTTCCCTTTGTTCTACTTGGCTCTTTGTAATAATATCTAAAAAGTGGATTCATTCAGTTTCTGAGATGCTAAGGAGGATATCAACAGCATTTGTCTCCCTGTCCCTGGAAGTGAAAGGGAAGAGGTCAGCTCTGTCCTTCTCTTGACAACAGCTTTCCTACCTTCTGATTTCCCACACTCCCTAGATTCAGGCTTTCTCATAAGAACAGTCCATCATTTAGCCATTTTGTCTTTCTTTCCCTTGTCATTATGGTTTATTCATATTGATACCCCTGTGCCCTGACAGGCTGTTGGCTGTGATAACATACTAGAATCTACCAAGAAGGAGGACAAATGCCTGCAGTGCGGAGGAGATAACAGCACCTGCTATGATGTGAAGGGCACTTTTGATGTGCCCAACCTCCCCAAAGGTACCAATGATCTATATAGTTCAGGCAGGTGATAAGGGGAAGGTTAAAATTAAACTGATGTGGCACTTCAGCATCAGAAAACGTATTGATTGCCTTACTCGGGGAATCATTTTCTCAGTCTCAGAAGAGTCAAATGTACTTGAAATGCTCCTGGTGTCTCCCTGTTCAGTCTCTAATGATGCTATAAATGTACCATGTGAATATAGCACTATACCATTTTCATAAGACTATCCCTATACACAGTGTCTTGAAAGCCCTACTGGAATTTCTGCAAGGCTATAAATGGAACTGAATCTTCTGCATTTGGCCAATTTTGAGTCATTTCAAGACAACTGTGCTGTGATCAAATCTTAGTCAAGACCCAATATGCCACTTACTGAAATCTCAGATTTTAGAACATTAAAAAAATGACTTTTCACTAATCTATGTGCTTATTTTTCTGAGGTGTAGTTGCAACTGTATGTCCATGGACTGAGATCTGGAGTGTTTTTGGTGAAGCTATTCAGAATACAAATAAAGTGACAACTGAAATGCATTGAGCCACCATCATAAAGCTCATTCAGTTGTTCAGTTACAAACGAAATTGGAAGAATCATTGATGCACAAATGCAACTGTGTACTATCAACAGATAGATATTGAATAATCCCCTTAATTTTTCTTCAGGGTACAATCAAATGTTCATCATCCCTGTGGGAGCCACCAGCATCCAAATCAAGGAGGTTATGCCAAGCAGGAACTTTATGGGTAAGACTGATCGGAACATGTGTCTGAACTGAAGTCTGTTTGGACTCCAGCCATTGCATTAAAATTTGGTTTTCAGGTACACTAGGATTTGGGAGGTTTGCCTTGATAGTTTGATCTGGTAGAGGGGAAAACTCTGAAAATCAGGTCTGAATACTGAGTATCTTTGAAGTATTAGTGATGCTCAGCTCTGGGCTTCAGATTTACCTCATTTTAACTGAAGAAGGTAAAGTCTGGACAGGAATAAGCTGGAGGAATTTGGCTGTGCAGCGTATAAGTGCTTTCTCTGCAGCAAAACTGGCAAGAACTGTCTGAATGTACAGCAGCTTCTGGCAAGGAAGTGCTAGGCTGGTCCAGCATTTTTGGTGGATAATGTTCACCTTTATTTGCCCCACCTGTGATGCAGAATTTAGTGAAAATGGGAGCATCCCTGCTGAATTCTTATTGTTCATTTTTATATGTGAATTTTTGCAATGGTGATAGGTGCTGCCATATTAGATTGTCACTCCACTTAAGAGGATTGCATATTAATGCAAAGAGATGGTGCTCAAATGATGATGCTGAGAGCTCTGTGGGCTGCCATTTCCTTGAAAGTCCAGAACAGGCACTGTCTTGCAGTAGCTAAAACCAGCTTTCAAGTCATAAATGTTAATTTATTGCCTTTTCTTCTCCGGCATGTGGGTTTATCCAGCTGTCAAGAATGTGCAAGGGGATTATTATCTGAATGGGCATTGGACAATTGACTTCAGCCGAACACTACACGTAGCTAGCACAGTTATGCACTATGATCGTGGCTCAGAAGGTGATCTTGCCCCAGAACTCCTCCATGCCAGGGGTCCCACCACAGAGCCATTAGTCATTGAGGTAAGTGGCTGTGCTTGCTCCCACCGATACTGTCTTGTTTTGCATAGCAGTCCTCAGTTAGTGCAGTGGGAGTGCATTGTGGAGATAAGATAGGAAATACTCTTGAAGGATAACTGGGCCTCCAGGAATCTTACAAAGCTGTAGGCCCTTAGTCTAGACCGTGGTGTTTTTGTTGCAGAAAACACAGTGTTATGCTCTGGTTCCAAGGCCCAAAAAGGAGCAGAGCAAGGCTTGATGTATTTCTTTGAGCTCTAACTTTGAGATGAGTCTGCACAGAATGGGTTTGGTGCAGGGACGGGCTCTAGGGTACTGCATATTATAGTGTACTGTAGGCCATGTCAGGGTGTTACTGTAATAGACCAGGTAGATCTTCTGCCTATGAGAGAGATGGATGCGCCCTTTTCTGAAAAATGATACTCCCTAGATAACCAGAGAAAGCAAGGAGAAAATACAGCCTAGAGAAAAAGACCTCTTTGAACTGGAGGACCAAGTCAGCTCAAACCCTCAGGCACAGTGGGGAAATGCTGTGGAGGGAAGAAATGCTGCTTCTATTGTCATGACTTTATCCCATGCTTTCATAGCTCATCAGTCAGGAGCCAAACCCAGGAGTACAGTACGAATACTACCTGCCTACACACAGACAGACCACAGGTTACAGCTGGAGCTACAGTTCCTGGAGTGAGTGCAGCTCTGAGTGTGGAGGAGGTAAGGGGGCAAGACCTGGTCTCTGGCAACGTGGTTCAAGGTTTATATCCGCACCATGAAGACGCAGTGTGCTGCCCTCCGCAGCTGCTTCTCAGCAGTCTCCTGCTGGAAAACTACACAGATATCTGCTGGTGGCAGTTAAGGTTTTCTCAAGGGAGAGTCGCATATGGCATCACAAGAGGACTGTGCTCCTTGCATTGTCCTGTCTAAGTTTACACGTCTTAGTCCTCAGACTTGTTACTTGGATCTTGGATCATAGGGATGTGTTTGTTTTATTTTGCCCAACCCCAGTTATTAATGTCCTCTGCAGGCCTTTTCAAACACTTGAAAGAAACCACTTTCCAAGCTGACCTGGTCTACAAAACTGGGTTGTATCACACTGCTATCACCTGTAAGATTCCATTTCTCTGAACAGGGAGATTGTCAGATTCCATAGGGTGTCACCACATGTTCAGTTTGCATCAGCAAAACTATTGATTTTAAACTAAAAAACAACAACCAAAAAAAGCCCCAGCAATCAAACCAAAAACCTCCATCTGACAATGGAGTTTCTGTCTGATTCTTCTTATCTTGCTGATGGCCATTTCAGTAGCTCTTGCCATATTGTGGTTGTGGGAGCTGATACTCTAAACCTGTAAGAAACATAAAGAGTTACAACATCTACTCTTCACAAGACTGACCTTTTAGGTCTAACAGCACACACCAAGCAGGGCTCCTTGGTGAGCAATATATGCATATGACATCTCCCTTGTGACTCTTAACCCACTCAAACAAAAGGAAAAGCTCCCTCTACTATACAGAATTATTCTGTCTCTTTTATTTCTTATGAACTTGTATACTGTGAGTAGGCATCATTCATACATGTGGTGACAGACCAAGAGCTGCACCTGACTGTTCCAGGTTGGTGAGTTGCAGGTGTGGATTCAGTGCTGCTTTAGAATCTTGTCTTAGCAATGCCACTGCATTTCAAACACCAGTGCGTTGTCCTGGGTGCCCTACACTGATCAGTATACTTTCTTGTTTGACCTTCAGGCTTCCAATCCCGTTTGGTATTTTGTACCATAGACAATGAAATTTATCCAGACTATATGTGCAGTAACAAACCACGCCCAGACAATAACCGGACATGTGGCCATCAAATTTGTCCCCAAACAAAACGGTAAGATTTTCTTTCCACTTCTGAGCTCTGTCTTCCTCCCAAGGTGCTTTTGGAGCCAGGAAAATAGTGCTTGGTGCTTTCCAAGGAAATGTTTCACTTCTTAGAGAAAGACAAAGTTGGGGATGATAACTATATGACAAGTGTTTTTATGTGCACAAGAAATGGACTTGATAGATCTATGTTCATTTCATAGATCAATTACATTTTCTTTCTAGCATAATTGTGGAAGATAGTCTTCTAGCCCATAGGTAGGGAAGGTAGAATCTGTGGGTTTTGTTCTCTTCAAATGGAGCCTGCCAAAAAAGAGAAGTAGGTCTGAGCTGGTCTAATTTTGTCATTTCTGCATTCTCAGTGTCCTTGCTCTTTGAAATAGATGAATCCTGGAATCTTCTCCTTTTCTATTATTTTCAGACTCATTTAATCAACCATTTCCCCCTTGTCTCTTGATTACACAGCCTTGCAAATGGCTTAAATTGGCTCTTAAAAGCATCCAGAACTGTAACCAGAGCCTTAACTGCACATCTCACTGTGTATCTGGTTGTTATAGTGGAGACCTTTGAGAGTGCTGTTGTGGGCCAGGGAGTACCTGGAAAACTGGGAACATTTCTGAATTCGTGGTAGCCCATAGCTACTTGCTTTAAGTTGTTTAAATTCTTTGTTCTGTGTGTAAAGGACTTCTTACATCTCTCCGCCACGAGCCTGGAGCCACGGTGGAGCACGGAGCTCTCAGATGAAGAGGTAACAATGAGGATACAACAGGAAGGCAGCTACTATCTTCTGCTCTCCACCTAGTTGCCCACTGGAGTCTGTGGGGACTTGGGTCTTTCCTTTGGCACTGATGGTAGCAGTGGGCCATGCTTTGCTTTTGATTCTTGCTGATGAAAATGATGGTGGAGGGTGCTGGCTGGCAGCTTTGCTTAGGCGATTTTGAGTGCTGCTGGTAACTTGACTGGTATGGAGTTGAGGAGGAAACAGATTCTTCATAGCTATTGGCTTGATAATTGTTTTAGGCTAGCGTGGTAGAGGCATGTTTTGTAAGATTTTTTGTTTGGTTAATCAAGATAAAAAAACAGGAAAAGAGAACATGATGGACTAGGTCAACTGAATCACTGACCAGGACTCCACAGTGCCATAGCAAAAAACTCAAAGTTCCTCAAAAGCTCTTTCTTTGGCCTGGGTCCTGTATCAGGCAGACAATTGCTTACGTACTGTGGTGAGTATGTAAGCATACAAAGCTGTCACAGATACAATACTTAGAACGTCCACTGAGGTGTTAGAAATAAAATAGAATAAAAGCAAAACAAGTGTTCCCAGCAAACTGCTAATAGCATAGGACTTGCCTTTTAATGGTCCCATTGTTATGATTGATCTTTCCATACAAAGGACATGAAACAGGTGTCAGAGATGTCCTGACTGCAGTTGAAGGAATCTGTAGTTGACTCCATCCAGTTGATACAACCTTTCAAAAACTGCATGCTTTCTTCACAGGAGGCAAAATACACCTGTTTTTATACCCTCTGGAACTTTTGTAAAAGCTTGATCAATTAATTGGTTTTGAGCTCAGTAGCCACGCTGCTCTAAGAGACTTCTTTTTGCTGTAATTGTTCGCTTTCCGAAGGGAATGTCTTATTCTGTGGTAAATGGTATTCAGTTTTAGGCTATCTGCTTCTTTAATAGCAGAAAAAAAAGTATCTTAAGGAGATGAACATGTCTTCTCTTGGCTGAGTCTGCTGTGAAGTTTGTGATGGGATATGAATGTGAATTGGCTGGCTGAAAGTCAGTGATGAGAGCAGACCAGGGGAAGCAACTGGAAAGGTAGGGGAGAAAACGTGAACTGCCTTTGCTCCCTGGCTGGGGCTTATATGTCTGAAAGAGGGAGGTAGTAGATCACTGTGATACACCCCCTGCATCACCAGTGCCTTTTAACTGCTTCCACCCCATGCTGAAATCCCTGAAGTAAGGCCATGCAAGCTGTGCTCCCAACTGTGTGGGCAGCACCGAGACACAGGAATGGATAAGGGAGGGATTCTATCATCCGCTGTGACTGTTTTCTGCACGTTTGCACTTCTGCTAGCAAGGATGTAACGTTTCCATGACAGCTTCAGCAACCAAATGCAAAATCTGTTTGACGTTTTTTTACTTTTGTTGTGTGCTTCTGTTAGATAATCTAGCCAATGAGAGGAATAAACCATCTTTCTATTGGTTTGTCAATTAAAAGTTTGTAAGTGCTTCTGGAGAGTTGGGCATAGTTTGCAGGCAGATTGAGATCTCAGTTTGGTGATGTCTTGTGCTTTGGATGGTGGCTGGAGCATGATGGATTGTTAAGCTTATGTGAGCTACTTTTCTTTTAGCTGGATTGTTGGTTTTTTTTTTTTTTGTTTATTTGTTTGTTTTTTTCTTCCTCTTTAGTGTTCCATTCCAGGCATAATATTTTTGCAGATGTTAGGAAACCAAAAGCCATGGAAATAAATCTTCCCCTCAGGGAAAGGTCTGCATTTCCAGAGTAACAAGTGTTTTGTAGCTGGGGATTTGCCTTTGGAGTGGGACTCATGCTTTGCATTGCCAATCAAGCTGGGCAGCGCTTGGTGAAATAGGAACTTGTCTCTGACTCTTCTGCAAAGAAGACATTTTCCTTGTTTGACTGCAACACGGACACGGCACTGACCTCTGTGCCTCTGGGCAATTTAGTTGGGCCATTATTTGTTTGCTTGATTCTGTGACCTGCAGGTGGAAAACAGGGGAGTGGGGACCCTGCTCAGCTACTTGTGGTGGAGGCACCCAGACTCGCTCTGTTTACTGTGTAGCATTTGATGGTCAGAACTCCCAAGGTGTTGTGGACAGCGCTGAGTGTATGGCCTTTGCACAGCAGCCTCACAGCAGTCAGCCCTGCAACAGGAGACAGTGTGCAACCTGGAGCACAGGGCCCTGGTCAGAGGTGAGTTTGTGTGAGAAGCAACTGCCACGTGGTGTCCACTGAAGGAGGGTCTGCCAAAGCGTGAGGGTGAAAAGCCAGGCACCTTCTCTGAGACTGTATAAGGTGGGTGTCCATGGCAAGGTGCAGACTGTCCCTGCAGTCCTCCAAAGAAGTTCTCCAAATAGCATCTATGCCTTTTGATAATTTTTTTCCTGTTTCTTTCACCACATGCTCTCTCCCCTGTATTTTCATCCGATCTACTAGACCTTGGCACTGTCAGTTTCTGAGCCAGGCCTGGGGAAGGTTGGAGGGGCAGGCTAAGAGCTGCTGTCCTGCAGCTGATCTTGTGCAGTAACATTCCCCTCTGTAAAACAGGAGCTCACGGCTCCCACTTATGCTGCTTATTTCCATGCATATTGCTGGCCCAGCATTACTAGCCCCTGAATGGCAGTACTAAATCACAGCAGTCAGTAAGGAAGATGCTATTGAACTGCTGGTGACCTGCTGTTTACTGTAGGCTGTGTATCAGTGCAGGGCTTCTCTGGACAGCTGCAGTGTGCATTTATCCTCCAAACTACATGTATTCAGCACTGCCAGCCAGGCATTTAGAAGGCATCTTACATTCAAAAGTCATAGAAAGCAAAGGTAGTAAATATCATTGAATTGCATCTACTCAGTCCCTAAAACACAGATGAATTTTCTTTTGAAAGAAGTGTGTTGCATGCTCGCAACGTTTGATTTACAGTCTTGTGGTATTTCTTTGTCTGAGTGATGCAACAGCATCATGAAATGTGACTTCAAGGCATGATAAGCAGGACTGTAAGGTTTTTTTGTTGTTGTTTTTGTACTCTCATGAGATGTAGGGTCTGAATACTCAGGTGAATTCAGGGTTGTGGAATGAGAACACTGTTTAGGAAAGGCAGAAAGCACTAAGTGACCTGTTCTTGCACATTGATTCCTAAGTGATTCATTCTGAGGTTACAAAAAAATGACTATTCTTCACCTATGTGTTATTGGTGATAAAAGGTCACTCTAGTGAAAAAGTAGCAGAAACTCTGCTAAGAAGCTCAAAGTAGTTCAGACAGCTCTCAGGTAATTTCCTATGTAGTAGACTTTCGCAATTCCTGGAGAACTGAGCTGGATTCCAGACAAAACCACTGAATTTAACAGAGGATTGCAAAAGGCCATTTACATGCATAGGAGGATGATGTCTCACAGCTTGACACCATAAAATGGAGCATGAGGTCTTCAGGAATAAGGCATGAGAAATACAAGAACCTTTTCTTTTTATCTTCCCCTGAATTCTTTACCTTGAGCTGGTTTTAATCAGGAGTAACATTAGTTTTCAGGTGTCTCCTGCCATTTACAAACATCCTGTTCTGAATGTATTCTGTTGTACTGGTATTTTTTTTCAAAGTCATTCATTCTCCTTGTCTTTTTTGATAGAGAGCAAGAGAAGTTATGTAACTGAGCCAAAATCATCCAGTGAGCTCCCAGATCCTATCCATATTGTGCCATATTGTTTCCTTTACAGCACAGATAGCTACTCTGCTCATTCCCATCCAAGAATATGGTTTTTAATGCTGGTTGCTTGTTTGAGACATTCTTAAAGTGGTACTCTGCCCTGATGTTGGGGACCACAGCCTGGAAATGCAAGTGTAAAGTAGGTGCTTCCTTTTCACTCTGTTGTGCTCTGTTCCACAGTGCTCAGCCAGCTGTGGGGAAGGTGTCCAGACCCGGACTGTCACCTGCAGAACGCAGCAGGGCTCTCAGGCTCAGGACTTTGCTTGTTTAATGGAACCAAAGCCACCAGCCACCCAGCCCTGCCTTAAGGAGAATTGCATCCAAGAAATCGGCTGGCACGTTGGAGACTGGGGCCTGGTAAGCATCATGCTTTCATGCATCGGAAATAATTGATTATATTGCTGTGTTCCTTGCAAACAAGCTTTAATCAGTGCAGCCTGCAATTGGCTGAATTGGAAAGCATGTACTGCTTCATTACCAGTCCCTTGGCTCACAGTTGCATTGTAACTGGCACTAGTAATGCTCCAGTTAATCTGTTGCCTGCTTTGTTTGCAGCTGCTATAAAAATAAATCCTTCTTGGAGGGGGAGACTATAGTTTCAGCGACAGTGGCAAAATGCAGCCAATAAACTGAAATGATCCACTCTTGCTGCTTATTCTCATTTATTTGCTCCATTACTGTGAATAGCAAAACAGCTCATGGGCTGAATGTGGCATAGAGCTTCAGGCTTCAGGACTGGTCATCATGTTTGGTGAAATGATTTAAACTATGTTTTTGTAATTGTTCAGATAAACTGTTCTTTAGCTGGATTAATCTTGTCTCCCTTGTGGAGGGAGGCAGGCTGTTTTCAGCCTGGGAAACATACCCAGGGGAAGAGATGGGGGGAGATCCAATCTACCATGTGACTTCCAAGCACACTTGTTTCCCTTCCATGCTAGTGATACCAGCTTGTTCTGAGTTAAAATATGTTACATCTGGTTCTTTGTGTGGTGTAGCTGAGTTTTAATAACAGCTAAGAAAGCTGCATACCTTAATCTGATCTTTCCGGGCCTCAGGCTTTCCAGTATCAGAGGGCTCCTACTTGTATCTGAATAAAAGAAAAGAATACTCTCCCTGTGTCTTAAAACTTTCTGTGAACAGGTTGGTTTTCACCTTCTCCACTGCCCTCTCTGCCCAGAGTTGCTGCTCGTTGCTTCCTTTTCACTCACAGCTTCCAGTGAAAGGAAATCCAGTTAGCTGCTTACAAAAAAGCTATCCGTTTGCTTTCCTGTTGTAAAGTGCTGCCTGTTGTTTTTGAATTCAGAGTTCAAAACTGACCCTTTAACAACTGGTGGATCCCTGTAGTGCTGAGGTGCGTTCAGGTCAGGCTGGAACAGTTCACTCCTGCTGATTATTCCAGCTCCTTGCTACACCACTGTCCTTGGCAGAACAGCAAATCTAGATGTTAGAGAGTAAGCATAGCTTGGGGCCCAATGTTTCAGGGCTGGATGTAACATTTGGCAAAATGATTAAGAATACCTCTGTTCAGATGAATCCAGCTGGGCTGTTGTTTGCCTTATCTTGGTGGAGGAAGCTGTGCTCGGCCTGCAGCTAATCACAGCTGTTCCACACTCCTGGTCTGTGGTGTTTCTGCATTCTGACTCTGGTTCCTGCTGACTTGCCTTGTCTCTGTGCTCAAGTGTTCGAAGAGCTGCAGTTCAGGCATCCGGACACGCCAAGTTATCTGCGCTGATGGTGACTCCAAGTTCTACAGTGCTGATATATGCAAAGCCATCCAACCACAGAAGCCAGCCACCCTGGGTAGCTGCAACATGCAGCCTTGCTACCGGCCACAGCGTGAGTTGATTTTTGATTTGATAGATAACTAACTTTTTCTAAGTTGCTTCTTCTTAGGAGTAGAAATTGCCAAGTCTCTGCAAAAGCTTTGCACTCAGCTCCCTTCTTACCTGTCTCCATCCTGTGCTTTTGCGCCTACAACCATAGCATCTTCAGAGTCCCAGTACCTGTGCTGTTTGAAACACATGTAATGGATTTGGGAGCGATATTGGTGTTTCCATTCTGAATTCAGTGTTTTGCCTTGACTCTGTCCCAGTCTGTATTGCAGACTGACCCCATGACTCACAGAGCTAAGGACTAACACCCTGGACAGACTTAGTAGTTAGAAACTATAGCCAGCTCTCATCCACTTGTGGACCAACTGTAAACTGTTTGGAGGTTTTACTTGCTGTCTGTATTTAGTCTTCATGCCATAGCTGAAATGGTGAATTCTGGCTGCCTACCTGTTGCAGGTAGCTGTCCTGAGAATCCAATTGAATCCAATTGCTGATCACCAGCAGTTCCAGGAGAAGAAACACATTTTTGTCAACCTTAGTCTCCTGTTACTTTTCTGATGCATTTGCAATTATTTGAATATAGTTGGACTAGCTGCACTTATTTTGTATATGTCTCTCTTTGCAGAGGTCCCCAGTATGCAGGACACTATGGGATATGATATCAGTCGACAGTCTTTGCTGACGCGTTACAACCCAAATAACCCTCTCACAGGTTCAGAATTTTGTTTGTTTGGGTTTTTGGTGTTGGTGGGCTTGAAACAGGGTATGGTAGGGAGAAGGATCCTTCTTTTCTCCCTTTCTCTTGTTCTTTTTGTGGACTTCCAGAATTCTCGGAGTCAGGGGTAAATTATAGATTCTTTACACCAGTAGAGAACTACATGTGAGTTCATGCATGTAGCAGGCTGTAAAGACATCCCAGGTTCTGGCAGTATGACATAAGAGCTGGCTGAGAAGAATGCTGCCTAAAGGAGATTATAGGTAGAAAAATGTTCATGTGTCCTACTACAAGGGGACAAAAGAAATGTGACGTGATTTCTTATGGGTCAGCAGGGTGAATGCTTGGGGCAATGAGCAGAAGAGGCTCAGGGCAACCAAATTCAGGAAGAGCCAGAAGGCACATATTCAGGTGAAACTTTGATACAGAAAAGCTTGCTTTGTAGCTTTGAGCAGGTAAAAGATAGCAGATGCTCACCTGCATGCTGTAAGGAGTTATCTCCACAGATTCTGGTGATGGAAGGTTGCTCCCTGGGAGCTCCACAGTTCACAGCAGCTCTGGGAATCATCACATCAATTCCACTGAAGACCATGGCATCAACTTGTTGCCTTTTCGCTGGGAATCCCAGTCACGATCATCAAATTATCATCAGCTCAGCATCACTCAGTACCCCACTGCAGGAACTGGATCTCAGAACTGTTATCAGACCCCACATGGCTGCTGTCCAGATGGGCACACTCCAGCTTCAGGCCCTTTGGGAAGAGGTTGTTCCTTCAACACCTGTCACCAAAACAGGTAGCTGTGAGTAGATGAGCCTGTGCAGGGAGGCACTGCATTTCCTGGAGGCTTACTGGAATTTACAGTCTCTGTCTGTTGAACCAAGCAGGTCAGATATTGCTGCAGCCTTTCTGCCTTCTGCCTGTAGGTATGGATGCTGTCCTGATGGAGTATCAGCTGCCCAAGGTCCAAACAACATGGGATGCCCACGGCATGACAGTGATGTTCATATGAGAAGAAATCAGCCTGCTGCAGCTGTTCCAACAGTAAGTACAAAAACCCTTTGGGTTTTAGCTGCCCATTACATGTGAAGATTTAATTTTGACCCTGATGACTCAGATTATGTGTTTCTATTGTACTTCATCTGTCCCAGTAATGCTGGAGGACCAGTACTCCATGTATGGCATGAGGCCCTTTGGTGTACTTCATTCCTGTTCAGTCTGGGGCATCCGCTTGTGATCCTCTGTAAGCAGGGGACAGAGAGAGTGGTTGGGAATTGTCTGAGAAGGAGAGAAGCATCCTGTGTAGAACTGGTTGAATAATTCTGAGTATTAAAATTTCTGTCTGTTAGAAACTTGCCATCCAATTTCTGGGAGAAAAAAAATACAGAAAAATATTGCCACTAACAATTGTCCTTGTTTGTAATCTCTGCAGGTTAATTGAGGATAAAATATTTAGGGAGGAAATTCCTCTCAAATAGCTTGGGGTGTCTGGTGGGGCCATTTGAAAAATCTGATCTCCTGCTAGGCTGCCTAGGTGTGTTTTGCAGAGAAGTGCAGCACTGGCTTCATGGCTAAGAGCCAAGTTTCCCAGCCCTTGCCAGCATGAAAGCCTCTAGGAGGCAAACAAATGAGCAGTGATTCTTCTAGCAGCTGGCATCCTGCAGCCAACAGCTTGGACATGGTGCTTTGCATGTGCTACTGCCCTCATGTATACATGATAACTTTTGGCTTTCAATTCCTGTCTCTAAGGCAAGCCAAGCCTTATCCCAGCAGCATCCCTCTGGCGAGTGCCGCAGTTCAGTGTACGGCTGCTGTTTTGACAATGTCGCTTCGGCTTCAGGTCCTGAAGGAGAAGGATGTCT
This sequence comes from Tragopan temminckii, assembly GCA_028571105.1. NCBI lineage: Eukaryota > Metazoa > Chordata > Aves > Galliformes > Phasianidae > Tragopan > Tragopan temminckii. The sequence continues at coordinate 21,800,006 of JAOWBP010002559.1, read as the reverse complement.
CAATAGGCCCAACTACCGTAAGTGATGTTTTGACTTGTTTGGTTAGAAACACAGGAAGAATCACACAGAAATCAGTACCATCTGGAAACGTCCTGTGTAGAAGTTCTGCTCTCTGGAAATTGTAGCGAATGGTCTCCTTGAAAACAAGTTCTGCCTCATGGCTGGGATAGGGAAGGCTAGAATGGCCTGGGTTGAAAAGGACCACAATGATCATCTAGTTACAGCCCCCCCTGCTATGTGCAGGGTTGCCAATCAGTAGACCAGGCTGCCCTGGTCCACATCCTGGCCTTGAATACCTTCAGGGATGGGGCATCCACAACCTCCTTGGGCAACCTGTTCTGGTGTGTCACCATCCTCTGTGTGGAAAAACTTCCTCCTAATATCTAACCTAAACTTCCCCTGTCTCAGTTTAAAACCATTCCCCCTTGTCCTATCACTACCCATCCTCATAAACAGCCATTCCCCCTCCTGTTTATATGCTCCCTTCAAGTACTGGAAGGCCACAATGAGGTCTCCCCAGA
>JAOWBP010002559.1:21750748-21790032 GCA_028571105.1 Tragopan temminckii | reverse complement strand
TGTAGACTTGCTCAGGTTCATATTCCTACATAGTTGTAGAGCCAGGTTATGGCAAAAGAAGACTTCTTCCTTTGTGCTGAGTTTGTACTAATTGACCCCTTTCACAGAGCATCAATTTCCAAAGAGTACAAAGAGCTCCTTTAGTTACCAGGAGTGGGAACGGTGGTACGTTCTCATTACAGAAACGGAGTCCCAGTGCGGGCAGATGGCCGCCATATCCACCTGTCCCAGGATGGAAGCCTGACCATAAGCAACGTTCAGTTGGCTGACGAGGGATCCTACACATGCAGCGCCTACAGCAGCAGCAACTCTGTCAGTGCCAGCACGGAGGTGAAAGTGTTGAGGAGCAGGCCCAGCAGTGAGTACAACTTGTCCTTCCCACTTCTCCTGACACAGAGCTGCCTCTTGGCCGTTACTAGAAGGCTGCCCACCGTGTGCCCATCCACCACCAGTCCCGGGCTTTGGGGAGCAGCAGGAGCCTCTGGGTGGGTGTGAGAGCAGGGTGGTGGAAACGGCCCCCACCAAGGCACTGGGAATCAATCCCAGAAACTGCCTTCTCTTTCTTTATCTAACCAGAGTTGTCAATTTCTCTCGCTTGAGAGTCCTTGATTTGGACTGTAATTAAACAATCCCCCTTAGAACTGGAAGGATGGAGAAAACAGGAACCTGCTATGGTTTTGGAGAAGGAAAGATAAGTCTGGGGTAAGCCCTGGCAGTGCTTTCAGCTGGCTTTACCTTTTACTTGGCTGCAGCAACTGTGAATCACGTTGTGGACCTGAGCAGAGAATGTGTGGACCAGCCACACCTCGCCAACTGTGGCCTGATCGTGCAGGCCCAGCTCTGCGGTAACGAGTACTATGCCAGCTTCTGCTGTGCCAGCTGCTCTCGCTACCAATCACACGCCAGCCCTCCTCATCACAGTGGGTGACAGACACCACCAAGGCCGTGTGGAACAGCAGGTGACAAGACAAGAATTTTGAACTCAGTCCTTCTACTGCATGAAACTGTTCTGGGAGCTCAAGAGGGCGGATTTAATGGTGTAGGGTGTAATTGCCAAAAGGTGGGAGAACCACCATCCTCAGGTTTATTGCAGACTTCTTTCCTCTGACCCCTGTATGTCTTGCAATAGCTCACCCATCTCTCCACGTTATGATAGTTGCTGCTTTACACAGAAGGAGGTAGCACTGGGAATACTCTCTCTAAATGACTTTAGAGAGGGCAAATAACCAGAATGAAAGATTCTTCACATAAGGAAAAGAGAATAGCTCTAAAAAGCGCCATAGGCTGAAGTGTCTGAAGATGGGCCTGAACTGTCTTAACAAAAGCACTAATAACCGAGGAACATTCATAATGCCGAGGAGCACGTTCCCTCTAAATGCAAAGGAATCTGACCATGATAAACAGCTTGGTGCATGTAAAATTAGCATTCAAGTCCTGTAAAATACCAGCTCTAGAGACGCAGCTGTGATGTCACCTACTGCAGCTACATACTGTAGGTGTTTTATTACAGTGCTCCTAAGTAGAATTTATCTTTCGGTCAGTTTGGTTTCCACCTGAATGTATTCAGCTCTGGATTGAAATTCAGAAGCAGTGCTCTGCAGAAAGCTTTGGACAAAATGGAAGAATATGTTTAGCCCTTTCTGAATGGTAGGGATCATTAACATAATAACACTACAGTATGTTCTGAGATGATGCAGATTAAATATCAGTATCTCTGGGAAGTATTATGAAGTTAGTTCAGTTTTTCCAGAGCCAGAACTGTGCTGTTGAATTTAATGCAAATATGGGCTTTTGGTAGCACTGTACTGGGTATCAGCTTGGAGAGGAGAGTAATATTCACACGTAAATAGGTGTAGGGATACTTGTCTTGCTAGAATGAATTTCCCAATGATCTGCTGTGTTGTCAGTAAGCTCTAGAAACACTTGGGTCTGCATGCAGCCTGGGCTGATTCTTGCTGTTATGTGCTAACAAATAGAGATTTCCAGATACAGAGGCAAAGCAGTTACAGCTGAAAAGCATCCCTCCTGTCTGGACTAACACAGAACACAGAGTGGCAGCTAGCATGCATGAGGCACTGAAAGAGAAATCCCCAGGGATTATGATATGTGTGTGTGGAGGATGGTAAGTACTGGATGGTTTGTTGACCCAGCAAAGGCACATCTTCAATAACTCAAAACAGAATGAGACCTTCCAAGCAAAACCATTTTTTCTACAGCCTCAATATTCTTTCTCCATAGCATTAGCTCTAGAAGCAGCCTCATTCTGCAGTACCTTCTGAGTCTTGGGTGGCTGGTATTAATTAGCACCATTTATTGGATGTATAGATGTAGCTATACTTCTTTGCTGGTACACTGATATGTAGTGCTGATGTTGATGTTTGCAGGTGGGTAGTAAGGGCTGTTTTTTGCGACAGCTTTTTTTTTTTTTTAGTGTGTTGTTTTTGTTTTTTTTTCCTACTTCAGCTTCTCTAATTTAAGGCTTCTATGGAAGGGAGCTAATTCTGGACTGTGATCACACCACTCTCCTCTCCTTCGGTCCAGAACCAGCGCTCGGGGCAGCAGTAATATGTGGGTGTAAATCCCCAGGCTTGGCAGCCTAAAGCTGGTCTGAACTCTAAATCCAGTAAATCAGTTCAGCTGCATCTAAAAATAAGAATTACCAACTTAATGATTGCCCTCCGTTCAGCGCAGGTGTGGCTTCAGTACTGCACACAGTGCTTTAAGATCTGAACAAACTGAACAGTCTAAAAGAAGCAGTCCAGTAAAGGAGCAAGAGCCTCATTTTGCAGCAAAAGACTCTTTAATTTGGTAATTAGGAAAAGCTTCCGCTGCTGTAAGTCACAGAATGTTACAGTTAGAGATTGTGAAGTTGCACTCACTGACTACTTAAGGACCAAATGCCTGAGATAAAGTCTAATTGTGTTTGTACTTAAATTTGCAGAATGGCACATTTTTGTTTTTTGGTACAGGATGTTTTACAATATGGTATGACTCTGTCTTTTGAGACCATGGACTGATGAGAGGCTGTGTAAATTCCAGTCCTGTGTGGCAGGCACAGAGGACAGCAAGGGGCTGTGAGCCCCCCCAGGAAGGTGGTTCCAAGTGGATGATGCCTGTATGGGATGCCTTTCTCCCAGACTGAGCTGTCATTTCTGTAATATCATCCCTTTCTTTGTTTCAGGGGCCCTGTTGTTTAACAGTGCAGTCAGCTTTCATTTAGGCCATATGATTAGACACAGCATGGTCAGGGAGCTCTGTCTCCAGCCTGGTGAGAGCTGTAGTGGGCACCTGTGTTCTGACAGACTGGACTTGAACACTGAAGGAACGTGTTGGTTTTTTTTTTTTCTCATTTATTACCTGACCTCCTTTCAGATGTGTAACCATGGTAATAAGGACGGGATCTGAAGGCAGTTTGTTGCTTTAAATACATGCCATGGCTCTAACAGTTAGTTAACTAAAGCAGTGTGCTTGTATTTTCCTATTTGGCAAGCAGAGAATTTTCTTCTGTGTGGTATCACTTAACCTCCTAATCAAATGTTTATATTATTTGATTTGAGAATCAAGATAGTGGTTTTCTTCTCTAAACAAAGGATCATAGAAGGTCATCTCTATCCCCTTTACCCTTATCTTCCAGGCAGAGGAAGGGTGTAGCTATTTCCATCTGATTTCTGGGCAGAGCTCTGACAGACTGAGGAACGAGTAGGAGAAAGGAAAAAAAAAACCCGCAAAAACCACAAACCCAGCCAATGTTAGATCTCTCAGCTTGTGTGACTAACTATTTGCTAGCTTTCTGAAAGTCAAATAAGCACAGATACCAACTCCAATACCACAGAGTACACTGGGGATTACTGTTGGTGCTGTACTCCGCACAGGTATGCTTAAGGTAAGAAAGAACCGGTAAAGAAAAAAGTCCCCATTTTCTAGCCCACCTCCGTACTTGCCTGGAAATGGAAACTGCTGGCAAGCTCAAATGCTAGGGCCAATGCAAGGCAGCATTTCTCTCCTTTCAGGTTACAAAGTCTGACTTGGTATTTTTCAATATATCTAACACTACTTCATGCGCGTAAGCATGCAGTAAAAACCAACCACAGATAGAATGGGTATCAGCTTCCTGGGAGAACAGAAAGGAGTGAAAATATGGTGTCATCCTGGGTGGCTCTTAGGATCCTCACTCCTTTTGATAGCAAAGGAAAAGAAAACCCAAGTGAGTATTCCTTTCACCTGTTTTTGAATGTTTGTGTTTTCATCTTTGTAAATGTTCAATGTTAGAAAATTCAGTGTTGCAAACCCAGAAACCAATATTTTCCATAAAACCCTCCTTTGCAGAGCTTTAAATAGCTATAGGTCAAACGGATATTTGCAAGTTCAGTCTTAAAGTTCAAGGTAACATAATGTGGGGTACAAAAGGAAAGTGTTAAAATATCATGAGCCAGAAGGGCAAATCCTGAAAATCAAACGGGGAGAGGGGAAATAAAGCTTTCACAGACGGTGCTTCTACCACCAACATTTATTTCTGTTAAAGCAGATTATAAATCATCGGTACAAATATATATAACTTACATTTGCTTGTAAGGCCAAAGTTTAAAAGTAAAGTTAAAATGAGATGGATTTCACAGGTCACCAGAGGCAGAACCTGGACCAGCTGCAGCCTTACCACAAGGTTTCACAAATCCGTGGAAAAAATAAAAACAAAAGTTAAAAAAACCTCTAAGATCTATTGACAGACAAACAAAAAATGGGTTCCTAGGCAGCCCCAGGATGTTAGATATGGTTACAGTAAGTTTGTCACAGTAGTGTTAGAACCAATAGATTAAGACAAGAAAACTGCAGCAATACATGGAAGAAAAAAAAATGTACTATATATAATATGTAGCTTGATTCCAATAAAAAAACAGTTAATTTTCCCCATGGTTTTCAGACCATGACAATACTGTTCTTTAATTTTCATTATTTAAAACTACAATATAATGACTTATTGGTTGTGATTGTTGTTGCAATATGCTACTTACAATGAACAGGTACAAGAACAAGCTAGAGCCCCTTTTTCCACCCCCCACCATTACTTACAATAAGAATTGGAGATAAATCAATCTTATGTACAATTTCTTACATTCACCCCCCCTTTTTTTTTTAAACCTTTGGCAAGATTACTTACAACTCATACATCTTTTAATATCCACTATTTAAAATATTCTAAATGCATAAAAATAAAGATTTTGGCTTTACTTTAGTCTTTACATATAATATTCACTTTGTTACTCAAAATGGAAGCTCAACTTTTTCCACAGACCTAGCTTCTGCTAAGCAGGTGACAACCTCCCTCCTTACTTCCCCCACCCCAACCCTGCTTTTTCCCTGGGGGGGAACGTCCAGGACTCACGGGGCCTCGGAAGGTCGCAGGTCTGAGGTCTGCCATCCTTTCTGAGATAGGTGATGCTTCTGCAGGAGCGGGCGCCCAGCTCTGCTGTGTAACTTCCAGCTTTCCAAGTGAAGAGGGAATGCAGACCGAGGTGGCTCCAGGGTTCATTTTGAGAACTGCACGTGAAATTCTGTATACGTTTATATCCTCCCCGTCATTGCTCCCTCTTTCTAACCCATTTTCATTTGAAGGGACCTTTGGGATTATCAAAGCAAACGGATGAGAAACAGTCCCCTCTGCTCCCTTTATCCCTCTAGCCTAATGTACAAGTTATTCACCCCCTGCAGGGCCGCTTAAAGTTCAATCTCAAATGTCTTCTGTAAATCACTCGAGAAGGGGTTGGTCGGGGAGGGATTCGTGCGCTGCTTTGCCTTGCTCTCCAGTGCTGCCCACTGTGCTTCAAACGGATCTACCTGCGGGGCGGCCGCGGGAGGCTGGGGGTGCTTGTCCTCTGCGGCCCATTTGCCACCGTCAACGCCATTGAAAGCTGCAGAGCCGTTGTGCTGCGCAGGCGGATTGAAGAAAGGGCTGGCCGTAGCGCTGCCGGCCTCGTACTGAGGGAACGTCTGCTGTTTGACCAGGCTGGGGGACTGGTGCGGATGGGCGGCCGGAGCGTGGCTCGCCGTGCCGAAGACGTTGGCTACCATCTGGGAAGGCGTGATTCCCACCACAGGTACGCTTGGGGCTGCCGCGTAGGTCATCCCGTTTGCTACGGCGTAGGGCTGAGCTGGAATAAAGGGTGGCTGCATGGGCGGCACCACGCCAACCGGCACAGGCTGAGGCGCAATGAAGGTGCTCACGGGGTAGGCGGCTGCTGCCTGGGAAGCGGCCGGAGGGGGCTGCAGCGGCGGCTGTGCGGCTGGGGCTGGCTGCTGCTGGGCACGGACAGTCTTTGAGACCTCTTCCAACCAGCGGTCTGCCTCCGAGGGAGTACGTCTGTGATTTCCTTGGAAGAGACTCGGCGAGGCGGTGCCTGGGGTGCTGCTGTTCCATTCGGTGCCTGGGGAGGAAAGCACAGGGAAGTCATCCGTGGTTCCGTTCCTCACCCTTTTATCAGTGAGACAGACCGGAGGATGCACAACAGCAGCCAGGCCTCTTCCCTCCACAGCTGAGACCACTACTAATAGCAGAAGCGCCTTTTTGCATCCAGTGTACTGCTCTGTTTAAGGGAAGATGTTGGTCAAGAAGGGACGGAAAAGTTTCACCACTAAAGAGCAGATTTTTGTTTTGTTTTGTTCTTTGTTTTTCAATAGCAGGCACCTGAGATATTAGGGCAGGCCTTTATTGCTCAGTGGCAGTAATCTAGTCTCTAACTCTTCTAACGTGGGAGTATCAGGTTCTGAACGCACAGCTCAGGAATGGTGGATTGTTAGAACATTAATCTTTAAGAAACTGTTTTCAAGGTTCACTTTCCTTATTTATTTCCTAAATGAAGGCTTTACCCTTTTATAGTACTGCCATGTAATGGTACAGGAAGTTCAAGGCAACATTCATTTTTTGGTCCCAAACTATAACTCAGGCTGATAACCCTTTCAAATTCTTGTAGTCCTCAACTTCTAACAATTTAGATTTTTCTGCTACAAATACAACTCTATTTAAACTCATTTATCTTCAGTGATTAAAAAAAAAAAATTGGCATAATTTCCATTCCTCTCCCCCTTTCAAAACCATCCTCCATTAGCTGAATGCTACAGTCTTCTTTCTCCCTGTTTTAAACTGTTTTTCCTTCCTAAAGGACCTCACCAACTCTTCAGTGTAATAGGAAAAGCAGTTATTCAGTGTTTGGAGGAAGTGGACAACTGCTCAGTACTCTTCCTTTGGCCTAACTGTCCCAACTAGTTAAAACTGTCATTTCTCCATTGTTTTTACAGTGGTAAATTACTACCTCGCATTATGAATATATGAACGTAGGCAAAGATAACTGGAGGGACAAACTAAAACTTATTAGTCACAAGGAATTAATTTCTAAAGGTTTTAAGTACCAAATGTAATCTCTCTCTGACTGGAAACAATGCACAAAAATCATTTGGCGGTCCATGTACAGATCCCTTCATCCTCAAGCACGCACTACTTTAGTGCAAATAAGACAGCTTCCTTTTAAAGCATCAGCTTTTCTAAAACCCTGCCAAAATAAGAAACCGTCTACCTGGTAGACCCAGAACCAACGAGTTCATAGCTTCCCTCCATCCACTCGTGCAAAAGGCTACTACTTCCAGCCTTTGTTCCTCTTCCTTCCCCTTTTCATCAAGTGGCGCACACAGGCGTCTCAGGAGCTCAATTATGCTTTTGATCCAAGCTCTGATAGCAACGCACAGGATCTACTTCCAGTCTTACCAGAGACCATGGCTGCAGCTCCAGTATTAGCAGCAGGAGCATGAGCCCAGGGATTGGTTTCACGAACTGGCATAGCTGTGGACACTACAGCAGCTTGGGATGGTTTAGCAGCAAGCACACAGAAGGCTGAGGCAGTGCCATTAACTAAAATGGGAGCAGACAACATCAGTGCAATTAATTCATGCAAGGCATGCACATGACTGGAGTATTAGTGGGCCATGTCATAACCATTAACATACAACAATTTTAAACACTTCCACATGACAGCAGTTTGCGTAAATTAGCCAAATTGGACTGACAGTTGACGAGGCACATAAATTCCATTTCACCAAGCCAACTCTTGTTAACATTTGTAGGACGGTGGATTTTTATTTAGTTGATGAGATCGTCAGTGCTGATAACTAAAGTTAAATTTGTTGGGTTTTTATAGCCAAGAGATATGGCTCACCAGAAGGAAGTTACGGAGTGATTAAATTTAGATTCCAAAGAACACCAGATTTTGGATGCAAAATAATCACTACATTTAAGAAGGAGAGGTTCTTTTTCCACACTATTTGCATAAAACTGCATCGGTGGAATGAAGGTTAGAGGCTACCAAGAGTGCTACAGTTTGCATCTCCACATCTTACTCAGGAGTTTGCGTGAAAAATGGTCACCAGGTGGCACAAAATCTCCTTCCCTTGCAGGATTTGGTTCCTGTGACACACCACTGTTCAGATTTTTGCAGCCCAGGTGGCAGACTGGCTAAAATAGCCATGACCTCAAAGCCAGTCCCTTTTACAGGTAACCATCGTGTGGTAGGTGTGTGAACTTCTTGTTAAAAACAAAACCACATAAAAACTAAACAGACGGGATGAATAAAACAAGATGCATTATTCCAAAATACTGATACAAGACTTACACTAGAAATTAAGGCCATGTGTTACTGGAAAGCAACATTATGTGCACTCAAGCCTCATCCAGCACAACCACAGCAAGCAAAGAAATCACAGACCTTGAAAGGCAGGAGACTGTGGGGCAACCACTGTCACAGGTTTTGTCATGGGTGCTGAAGAGAAAGGGTCCTCCGACGGCGTGCTGAACGCACTGGTGATCTGCGAGCACAGGGCACTAATGCTGTCCACTTCCCCTTCCACCTCTGGGACTGCAATGCCAACAAAATTGGTTAAATGAAGCTTAAGGCATACCGAAATTGAAATATAATTTATTTATCTCTTAGGTGTTCCTGCTACTGATATCCAAGACAGCTTTTATGGTCTGGCTTTTGAATTGGGTGCTTAAGACCTGACAGTAAAAACAAACAAAAAAAAAGCCATTCTGTGACTTAGTCAAGAGTGTAAGAGATCAGTGTCCCAAATTTCAAGTTAGTTATTGCTGATTCTGTGTTAATGCAAGAGAATGTTCAGTTCAGAAAATAAAAGGTTTTTCTACAGCTTTAACAGACTTCTAAATCTTTCTGTACTATGTGCTAAAAATACGAAGGATTTGGCACTAATATTTGGCATTTTGAAAAATGAAAATACTTAGGATAGGTTTAACTCTTCCAACAACGTACTTTCACAGGAACCAGATGAAGGATAAACATGTTGCCAGCTCTACAGAGCAGCAAGTAAAGCCTGGAGTCAGAACGCTGCTAGCTGCAGGTCAGTGGCAGTTGAAAGCCCCAACTCCCGTGTTAAAATTAGGAAAAACGAAAGCTGTTTGCTGGAGTGAAATGGACGCCCGGCTGTAAGCCAAGTATCAGCACAGTGCAGATAAAGTACCGTTTGGAGCACAACTACTGACCGACCAGATGTTCTCATTATTTCTAATAGCACTGCTCTTCAAAAACACTGATCATCAGTTCCTCGTTGCAGTGAACTGGCTTGGGCAGACATAATTAAGCAGCATACAGTATAAAAACCATAGGATGGCTGGACAGAGCAAGGACAATATGGAAAATTTAAGGAGGGGGCATTCCCAAAAATTGATTATTTGAGGAATATTCCAATACAGCACCTGCAGCATGACAGCAGACTACACACCAACATGCAGCAAATGCTCTGAATCAGGAAGAATTCAGACTGTTTGTGCTCAGCCAGCCTAACTCCAGTGAACAGTGCACTGTTACTGTTAAACTGATAAACTCAGTGCTGGTCTTAAAGCACAGGTCACCAAACAAGTGTAAGATCAATCAAATTAGGTATTTTTGTTGTTTTCTTCTTTGCAACAGAGATTTGAATTTTGAAACTTAGAATCCTAAAACTTGCTCTGCTGCCAAGTGAGAGTACAGCTGCCCTGCAGGATAACCTAGCTAAAGGGATTCTAGAATGATATGCAAGGTACTGATCACCCCAGATGTTTATTTTGGGATGACTACAAAACCACAACTCCGTCATCTGAAAACCATACCACTCACTACTGATACAGACAGTCGTACTGCCCAAACAGTAACGTTTCCTTTAACAAAAGGTGAAAAGTAGTTTCATTCCTCTCAAAGATAATTCAGAAGGGCAGAAGTGCAGACTGCAGAAAAATGTCAAGTGATCCCACAGCCTGTGGGTAAGGCCTTGACTCTCTAGATGCCCTAGCATTAAGGAACTGGATCGGTGACTCAGAGGGGAAAGCAGTACCTACTGTTACACCACCACTTGTTCCTGCACACTTCAAGCTCTGTTCCAGTATTTCAGATAATTATTATAGCTGATTATCTTCTGCTTATGAATACTGCATTTGAAATTCTTGCATATTCCAGAAGTAGAATTTACTGTAAAATACTGCGTCACTGAAAGCCACAGACAAGGAAAGGAGAAAGATGCAACTTAAGGTAATGTTTCACCATTTGGTTTTACCTGAGTTTTTCATGGGGAAATCTGTCTTCCTTTGCACTGTTGAAGGCAGTTCATTTATTCGCAAGGACAGCTGGCGCTTAAAAGGAGACATCTTTTGACTAAGGGCAGGGAAGCCCCTGAAAGAGCCTTGCCTGGCAAGCTGTTCTATAGGGGCGTGCCTCCGTGGGATAGCGTGGGGGTTGCTCATTTCCTTCTCAACAGAGGCAGTGACTTCAGCAGTAGGAGAAGCTGGTGAGCCAGGAGAGGGGGCAGTAGTAGTTGGGGCAGCACCTGGTGCTGCTGTCTTCACTTCTGTTTCAGCTGTTGGAGGAAAAAGGGTGAGGTCAGAAGAGTAAAGCAATGTATTTTCAACTGCCTGCCCCTTACTCCTGTTTGTTCTGTAAAGAGAAACTGCATAACCAGTACTACTCCGGCAAAAAGGTTTCTAATACCGCTGCAGAAAAATCTTGTCTTTCTCCTTTTACAGTCTTCACCACACACACCACTTTACATACACCCAGCCCCCAGAGCACAGCTTGCGAAGGCCAGCTGCTTCCTAGAAGTGATGGCCTTATGCACGTAGCTTTTCTCACAGTTTCTGAGAACACTGCTCTGGAAACACCCGCTATTCATTTATGATTAAGACTGAAAAGTGTACTGTGTGTTTGAGACCTTTATTTTCCCTCCCACATAACTATAAAAACAGATCAAGGCCAAAATACTACTACTGACTGTTCTCAGTTAACGAGTGCAGTACAGTTGAGCAGCTGCAGGGAACAGAACGGCTTTAGGACCTTCTTTAAAAGTCCCCGTCCCCCCCTATCTCTGCAGAAGCAGCAGCGGCAGCCAAACAGCCCACACAAGCTCCAGCAGGCCAGAGTGAGCGCTTAATAGGTTAGGCAGCATTCAGCACTCAAACAGCAGCTCCCCAGCAACTCCAGGCAAAGCACCACAGAGATGGAAGCGTGCTGCGAGGCAGAGCCTGACTCTGAGCGACAGGCCTTGCTGGGCACCAGCTGCATTCTGAAGACTTTCCAAACTTCATACAAAAAACAGTGACTAATTTTTGGTTGATGCATCAACAGAGTAAGTAGACGTCTGGAAAAAGAAGAGTCACAGTAGGCATTTTTGAGGAGCTGGAACCATCAGAGGAACTAATTATGTTGTCTTGCAAGCTTCAGTACCCATGAGCTGCAGCTGCTCGTTCAAGTGAAACTTTTCTAATCAGTCTTCCTTGGAAAGGATTTCACACACCTTCATTGAGTCAAGACTTTGACTCATGCCCTCAAGTAACAAAGGCGTTGTGTTTAAGCTTCATTTAACACATTCTAAAACTAACGTATGGGAACAAGCAGATGGATGATGAAAATGAAGATTAAAGTTTTGCAAGAGTGGCAGAACAAAACTTGCTGTGGAACCCTCTGAAAGAAAAGTCCAACTGCACTGTAAAGAGAGCTATGGGTAATATTTATAACATCTTTTTGCTAGTTGTACAGTGCTATCTCTATCACTTAACAAAATCTGGGTAAGAAGTTCTACTTCCAACTGAATTTGAGAACACTTCCAAGTTTTAAACGGCTAAATAGTAAAAACCACTCCTCTCCAATCACCCTGGTTACCATTTTTGAATGTAAGGTGGCTTCTGGTGGTTTGTGTTGTTTTTTCCATTTTCAGAAAGCACACTGATTGCCCTCTTCTTCCCTCCTGCAACGTAACTAATGTAAACTCTGTAACCTGCCTTAAAAACCAAAATAGGACTGCACTGATTTTTAAGAAAAACTCACAATTTTCTGTTCATTTACAATAATCTTTAGACTAAAGAAAGGACTGCTTGAAGTCCAGCAATCTGCTTACATTTTTAGTAACATGTTTCTAATAGGGTCTTTCGTTTTAGTATGGTGCCCATGATGTTCTCTGCCATCAAGCAGGCTGACACAGCAGAGAAGGAGCAGCTCTGTCCAGCTGCTTTCACACATAAAGCCCCTTGCACTTTTTCTTATGGGAAGATTACCCTATAATCTGGGAGCATTTTTCATCTTGTACAGTGACAGGCATCTGGAAATATGATTTGTACAAATCAAGGTTCAAGAGAGGAAATTCTGGATGGATGTTAAGCTGCAATCCCTGCTGGGGCTCCACTTCAATCCCAGTGCTGGTTCTGCTCACTGGGGACGACTGTGTAAGTTGCACCCCTTACCTTTAGCATCCGGCATCTGTCTCATAACTTCCTCTCTTTCTGCTTGTTCAGTAGCTGTAGTGACCCTGAACGACCCCTCTCTAGTGAATGTGGTTCTGCTGGCATCAAAGGTGGCAGTGACTCCACACTCCTTCTCTCGCTTCTGCTTTCGCTCCAGGCACGCTGCGAACGCACAGCCCACGGCATGACTCAACCTTTCCCCCTGCACAAGACAACACTGCGTCATGTGGTGACTGGAACAGATGTACTTCAAGCACTGCAAACTGATAACACCTTTACAAGAGGACTCTAATTAAGACATTAAAAAGAACTACTGTAATTGGCCACCTCGTGTAGCTCTAAAACTAAACCTGCCGCATAAAGGGTCACAACTACCAGTGCACAAGCACGAAGGCCTCCCAGAAACGAAAGACTGTTTAGCTTAGCTGCTATTATGACAGCAGTGTGATAACGTACCTGCACTGATCCTTCCTCGCCTCTGGATGCGTTTGTGCAGAAAAAAAGTGCTTGTGGAGCCATCTTAGCAGGTTTAAGTCCTGAGGGATAGATCAGTGCTATTCTCAAATGGAAGAGAGCGTGCAGAAAGACAATACTGTTGTGTGCAAATGTGAAATTTAAAAGCAGAGCTGACCACTAATACCTCTTAATGGCTCTGCCCAAATGCACAAATCAGTATTGAGTGCCTTCCAGAAGGCACTTCCACTATTAACGAGTGAGGTCAAAAGGATCCACTGCCCAATGACTGCAGTAAGGAAGTGAAATTCAAGTCGGAGGAAGTCTGGCACTCCAGCTGATCTGGAGGCTGCAGCTGAGTCACAAGTGCTCAACTCATCTGTTATCATCGGTAAATGAACTGACCTGCATACATGGCAGAACGTAGCTCTGACATGAGTTTAACTGGGAACGTTTAACTTCACTGTTTCTCTTCAAAGAAATGTGATAAATTAACAAACATAATTCCTTTCAACACACGGCTATGTGGAGTTATCTCAATGGATTTGCAAGGGTTTCAAGCCCTTGCATAATACATGGGCAGGATTCAACAAAAAGCCACAAGAGGAGAAGGCTGGATCAGGGAGTAAGATGACTTAGGTCTACAAAGCAAAAGACTGATATTACAAACCTTCCACCGAAAAAATCTCTTAACATTCAGAAGCAAACAGGACCCTAACGTAATTCATTCTAGCTCCAGCCCTTAGCACTCAGATGACTTTCCATTCAAGACAGCATTTGCATACAAGAGACTACATTCATACCCAGCCTGCTATTCATACCCTATTCACTATGATCTTATCCTGGAAAAACTGTCACTGCTGTTCCAGTTTTTGGCTGTATACATTTTCAGATGAGAATATCTTCTGTCTATTTTTAGAAGAGCGGTTCCCTTCTGCTACCCATATCTGAGGCTGACTGCATTCCACTTACACACCATGCTGGGCACTGCATCTCTGCACAAGCAGACGTCACAGAGGGACGGCAAATAATTCAGATATAAAGAATTAGAATTAAAATAATTTTTAAGGAAAAAGTAGTATTTTAGCTAGTAGTAGTATTTAGAAGTTAAAATGCATTGCAGTGCTCTGTGTTCATTTTCTCAGTGTAACTCCCAGTTGGAAGCAGAAGGAGCTGGGCACACCTCGCAGTACACTCACCGTGTCCTTCACAGCCATGAAGCAGTGGCATATCCAGCGCCTGGTGGTGCCATCTCGGCAGATGTATGAGAACGCCCGGTCAAAGTTCCTGTCTGGCGCGCAGAAAGAAACCTTCTCTATTGTCTGATCAACTATAAGATCCTAGAGGGGAAAGAATCCATTCCAGCCCCACCAAAAAAAGAAGAAAATAAAAACAAAACAAACAAAAAAAAAGACGTGAGGATACATGGAGAAACAATTGCGCCAATCATTTCCAGAGCTAACTGCAGGATGCATTTATATTACAAAGGAGATAAGCTGATTTGGTTGCAATTCTCTATCAAGTCAAGTTGCTATTCAGAAACCATTCCCAGTGTGAAACGAAAAAGACGGCTGCCACCTTCCACCAGCCATCCCTGGTAGAAGCCAGACAAGGCGGCCAGTTCAGAATTCAGGAACACAAACAATTCCTAACATCTCTGCTCCAGACTATGGATCTAGCATGGTGAAAAAGGGAACTTTGGTTTTATTTTTAATGCAGTCTAGCAATCAAAAAATCTTTACTGTGAAGAAGTCTGCTTGCGTGAGAAGACTTAGCAGCTGCTGCACGAAAAGCAACAGCTCGTGTGGCACCAAGCGATGCAAGGATGGAATAGAAAAGCACCAGCAGAGCTGGCACTATCAAACACCCCAATTTGTTTCCACAAACGGATGGGAGAGGTGTTTCTAAAAAGGAGGCAGTACAGTTTAATAACGATGCTGCCCTCATTCCTTTCTTTCCCCTGACGTTTTTCAGTGCATTTTTCAGTTGGTGTCTGCTCCTTGGCACCTGTGCTACTGTGTTCAACCACCAGGAGGCAATATCATATTCCCTTTTTAAGCACTATTCCTTTCATTACCTCTACGGTCTGTAAAAGTCACTAAAATTCCTTTTTATGAAGTCAATATATGTATGTATAATTTAATAATGCACGTTCAATACATTTCTACATATGTATACATATACTTATTAGCCTTTTAAGGCAATCAGCAGACTGAATTCACCTGCAGCTGTATGTTCATATTAAATACTGAAATTCTTACAGACAGTAACTTCAGTGCTGCCAAAGCACAGCCCAACAACAGCCCTGGAGACGTTGATCCCCACAGCAGCTACTCATCACACTACCACACTGCACAGGGATGTTTTCTCTACCTGCTCTTCAGCGTTGGCATGCATTTTTAGGTCATTAAGCTAAGCATTAAGTCACATGAATATAAAACAAATTCATTTTATACTAATTACAGTAAAAACTGCTCTGCTAGCTATGGCATCTTCTAAAATGCTAGCAACGCTATAGAGATAAGCACTAAGCTCTCCTTTCTAATTACCTGCATCCAGCTGAACACACAAATTGTTTGCTTTTACCTACACGCTGTGCTATTTCACAATAAAACATTGTAAAACAACCCAGAAGGAAGCCATGGATACACCTGCCTTCCATTTGAGACCAACAGTTCCAATTAAAAATTAGAGAATTTGAAATCCATTGAAGGAAGTTTAAGATGTTTAAGGGAAATGACCTTATTTCATTTATTCCCTTCACCATACTTTTGAAAGCCAGATTTTGTTCATTCAGACCTATTGTGGGATTCGGATGGCCTGGAAATTATACTGATTAACATCAGTTTTCTCATGTATTACTCTCGCATCCTCTGCAGTCATACAGGACAAAAGTCAAGGGACACTGCGAGTTCAACATCAACAGAACTTGTTGGGAAAAGATGGTTCTTCTGGCAAATGCAACAAAGACAGCTCCTAGCTTGTGCTATCTGCCTCATTTTATCGAGTACTGCGGCATTAATAAAGAAAAATAATAATAAGCATACATACATTTTCCAAGGAAGAAATGATTAAATCAACTAGATGCTTAAATCTTTCTTTCAAATGCCAACATTTACATTAAGACAGAGATTCGAGTCTGGTTAAAGTTACGGCATGTGTGTTACTATAGAGAAACTCTGAACTTTTGTCAAGAGAAATCTAACCTTTGTTTTCTCATCTACAACTCGGAGTCCGTCCGCCGATACCCACAGGACCGCTTTAACCGCCTTCTTCCCAGTCTTTCAGAAAAGAAAAAAATAGGAAAAAAAAACAGCTTTCTGTTAACAGTGTCAGACTGCACCCATTCCCCCTTTCCAAGAATCTCAACATTAAGTGTAGATGAAGTCCATGTTCAGTAAGGTGCCCAAAGCCAGATAAATCAATCCAAGTTGCAAAACACTCAGAGAACCAAGCCAAAGCCAGTATTTCAGAGGGAGCACATCACGGGCACGGGGAGCGGGCACGGAACAGGTGGAGTCATAAATAGGGTGTACATCCATGTACAGTAAAGAATTCAAGACTGACCAAGTGGGTGAAGAATTCCACCAAAGAGTCAGATAACACTAATTCATAAGGAGTTACACCCCAGGTAGCTTCTCGAGCACAAGTTAAAATGCAGGAACATTCTTACCTGGTATTTCCACCACCCCCACCCTCAGCTCCAAGTTACATGGCAGAATCCTGACATCACCTTAAACCAGTGTTAAAAGCACCCAGAAGACATTGGTTGCGGTGTTACGGGCTTAATGCTGAGACTGACCACCTAAACACGTTCTACAGATTTGCTAAGAGCAGAACGTCACACATTGGAAGAGAGGTAGAAGAATGTGACATATTAACCATTCGATTGTAGCTTGACAAGCACTGTGCAGCAGAGTGCAGCAGTGGGGGAGTGCCCTGGCTTTCCTCCAAGATGTGACTGTGGGACCTTCCAGCTGCCACGAGCTGAGGGTGAGCAGAAGTGGGAAACACAGGAAGGCTTTGGGAGCCACGTCAACTGCAGGTTCTTTCTAAGCTGTTTACTTTTTAAAGGAGGGTTGCAGAAAACAGTATACAGACAAGATGATATTCTTCTGAAATCAAACCAATCAAACAGAAAATAGGTGCAATGTCACCAATTTTACGAGTACTACCACAAAACAACCCATAACATTATTTTTAATGCGTTACTTAGATTCACAGGTCCTGTACTCTATTCTTTTACCTTGGAGCCACTTCAGAAACTATTCTCCCCACACCTTTCCAGAAGCACAGGGTTTACACACTTTGTGGCTGCTGCAGGCAGCTGCCACAGACCGCTGCAGGAAGAGAAGAGAACAACAAAACCAACAAAAGATGGGAGGGGAGTGGGGCATATCAGCTCATGGCTTTGTGCAAGGATTGCATTTCATTTTTAATAACTCAGTACAGATGTATATAATTTATATTCATATGGCAAGTATCTGAGCAAGGACACGTTCTGGCATAAGCTACTGCGTGTTCCAAATTAGCAACTCTGATTTTAACATTGTAAGGATGAAGTGTATTTTTTATCTCGGACTGATAAGCCACCTGCTGTATCACATTGGTTTCACTCTCAGAGAAGTCAGAAAGCGTGAAGAAAACCAGCCTGGCAGGACTTGTGCTGGTTTTGGGGGGAGGAACTATCTGTCCCAATTTCTGAAGCGGCAATGACAACCAGAGCTCTCTCAGAATGCTTGGTGAGACCAGAGAACGGCACTGACTTGTACAGAACAGCGAGTAAAGGAGAGAAGAACAAAACTAAGCACAGTATGAAAACAAGCTACTGAAGCGCTGGCGGAAACAAGTTTGTAGGAGCCCATCCAGCCGGTTCAATATCCCAGAAGGACTGAAATAAAACTTTCAGATTCTGGAATGCCTAATGGAAAAAGCATTCTTCACAAAGGAAGATGGACTCAAAGTTATTGTCATATGCATTAAAAAATACTGCAGCATTTAAAAGCTGCCTCTAGTTTCTGGTCTTAAAAGGACGTAAATATAAATGCACACATATATTCTCAATGCCCACTTAGCTTTCACAGCCTAAAAATCCCTATCAATCCCAACAAGAGATGGCATGTAGAGATTTGTCTCAAACATTTGGAAGGAGTGCCAATTTCTTAAAAGCCACTAGCAGTCTTAAAACCTTCACTTCAAGCAAATAAGGAAAATCAAGAGAAGACAACACCTGTGGGTAACTGCTTGCTTCAGACTCTCACTATACAATCTAGGATGTTTCTTTTTCCAGCAAACCACAACCTTGTTTCTGTAGAGTCAAATGCTGAACAGTTCCTGAAGTTTGTATTAATCAACCTGGGTTTCACTCAGCTTGGTACTTTGCAAAGCAGCGCTGAAGTGCAGCTGAGCTGGTCCTCATCTGCTATTTTCCTAAACTAAGACTTACGAATAGATAAACCACAGAACCTCATGTTTCTCAGAACAAAAATAAAAGGCTGGAGGTCTGAATATCCCACTGGACAAGTAAGCTTCCTCAAGTGAGATAACCTAATACAGGTTTGCTACTCTAAGAGAAAAACAAAACATAGTTATTTCCCAGTCCTTACTTCTGGATTTATTGTGGATGCGATGCTTAGAACAAATAAGTTCTCACAGTCTGCACCCCAAACTCATGGCTGTTACCAGTGGGCAACACACAATTCTTTTATCTCCCGAATCTTCATTTTATCTATCCCAATGACAGACATAATTTCACCAAATAAGTTCACACCAGCTACAAAAATCAACATGCTACTCTACTATAGGTTGGGTATTGCCAAGCATATGGTGATTAGAAAGTAGAATCCGTTTTCACTCCTGACATACAGCCGACAGTAAAATTACTGCACGCAAAGCAATCTCCAATGCAGGATCATGGTGTCTGATAGACAGATGTGACTTCAAACAAAAAACATTTAGGTCAAATTGATGGCATCCACTGCAATAGTGTGGTCTGAAATTCTACTACTTAGGGACTCCTCCAGACTTCTGTATCAGTAGCTTATCTTTACATTCAAGAGTTCTAGGATGATGACACCGCTGGAGGGGAGCCACTCATAGCACCGACACCCAATTTGTCAGTGTGAATCAGCTGTGACAGAAAGCTCACTTCTTAGCATTTTCTAGGAGGCTGTAATCTGCTCCAGCACAAGACCTGTTCTCCTGACTCATTTCGGAGTCCTCAGAAGCCTCCTGGAGGGCAGGTGAGGCACCCCAGTGAATAGAAGGCAAGGCTGAAAACAAAGCACCTCTCAGACGAGCAGGTGCCCTCAACACAGGCATCACAGAAAAGAAAATGAAGTTGATTAAAGCTGAAATACATCTCTCCTGAGCACTCTCCTGAGTGCTGGGCCTGCTGACTGGGCCATTAGAAGCGATGGCAAGGTGGAATTAGGCAGCAACTGCACCGTAAGGTGGAAAATAAAGGTTTAATGATAACCAAACAGAATGAATGTTGCATAATAATGCATTTTTAAATACTTCTGAGTTGTTTCTAGTCTTTCAGCTGTTTGCAGATTTCTCAGTATCTGCCTGTTTTATTCTTTCCAAGGCCTTCAAAACAGCTGTAAGATGTATCTGGAGCCTGAGAGGTACAAGAACACAAATTTCTCCTCAGTTTCTGTACAAAACATTGCATGCTGAGAAATACACATACTTGATAGAAGTAAAAGATGAGAAAGATCTGTACTACTATTCATTAACACAGAAGGCTTAGTTTTAAAGTACGAAGATCTGCCCAAAAAGCAGTTGATTCAGTTACATTCTGTAAACAAAATAAAACAGCAAAAGCCTAACCCGCAGCTAGCAACAGACACCTCATTTTTACTTGAAGTTGAAAATGAAGTATTTTCAATGTCAGGCTGTGACTAAGCACTAGAACATTTCCTGACACAAATAAGTCAGATTTACCTTTCTAGGGGAGAAAAAAATGGACAGGGAAAGAAGCAAATCTGTCTAGACAGGCTTACTGAAAACAGGCAGCAAGTTAAAACAACTCTGGTTTAGAATATTACGTTAACCCCAAAACAAGATATCCAGGGAGAAATTACAGACATTGCAGGGACATCTAAACACTATGGATTTCAGTACTCTCAGTGTTGGCTAATCTAACTTTGCTGGCTGAAGTGGAAGCAACTCTTTTTTCAGCAAAACATTATAATAAAAAGGAAAGCAAATCTACAAGGCTGAAACAAAGTATTGGAGTTCATTAAAAAGCAATGCAAATGTAATGGGGTAGCTAGTTCATCATGGAATCTCACAACATCTTGAATTGGAAGGAAACCACAAGGGTCACTGAATCCAGCTTCTGGCTCCACACAGGACCGACCAAAATTCAAAGCATGTTTCTGAGACTGCTGTCCAAACACTCCTTGAACTGCAGCATCTCGGGGTCATGCCTGCTGCCCTCAGGATCCTGTTCCATGCCTGACCACCTCCGGTACAGAACCTTTCCCTAACTCCCAGCTGCCCCTCCCAACACAGATCCATGCCATTCCCTCAGGCCCTGTAACTGTCACCAGACAGCTCAGCGCTGCCCTTCTGCTCCCTGCAAGGAGCTGCAGGCTGCCATGAAGTCTCCCCTCAGCTTTTCTGTGCCAGGCAGAGCAAACCAAGGACATCAACTACCTCTCACACAGCTTTCCCTCTAGACCCTTCACCATCTTCGGCTGCCAGGGCACACTACTGACTCACATTCAAGTTGCCATCAGCCAGAACCCTCAGAATCCTTTCCGAAGGGCCATTCTTCAGCCTCTAGTCTGCTAACTTCAACACATAGCCAGGGTTGCTTCATCCCAGGTGCAGAATCCAGCACTTGATCTTGTTGTACTTCGAAAGGTTGGCGATTGCTCATCCTCTAATTTGTCAAGATCTCTCGGCCCACCAGCTCCCCCCAGTTTAGTGCTATCTGCAAGCCTTCTCAGTATACCTTCAAATCCTATATCCAAAGTCACTGATAAGAACATTAAAGAGAATGAGCCCTAAAACGGAGCCCTGAGGAACTCCACAACTGACTGGCTAACAGTCTGATGCAACTCTGTTTACTATAACCCTCTGAATCCAACTTGTCAGCCAACAGTTCATCCATCACATTATGTTTTGTCTAGCTGTATGCTGGACATTTTGACCAGAATGATACTGTGAGAAACAAGAAGCTTTGCTGAAATTCAGAAAAATTACATCAACTAGCTTCCTTTGGTCAAGCGAGTGGGCAATGTTGTCATAAAAAGGAGATTAGAGTTCATTAAACAGAACTTTCCTTTCATGAATCCGTGTTAGCTGTAAGCAATGACTGCACTGTCCCTGAGGTGTTTTTCAGTAACTCCCCAAATAATTATCTCCAACATTTTGCCAGGCACTTGAGTGAGACTGTCAGGTCTGTAATTTCCAGGGTCTTTTCTTGCGCTTTTTGAAACCTGGGACAACTGTTTGTCGGCCTCCAGTCGACTTGGACCTCTCCAGATTCCCAAGACCATTGAAAAATAATTGAGACATCTCACGTTGGCATCAGCCAGCTCTTTCAGTACCAGGGGATGTATCCATCAGGCCCCATGGACTTATCTGCATCCAGTTGGAGCAGCAAATCCTACACAAGTACGGCATTCGGCCAGGAGTTTGTTGTTACCAGTCACAGTTCCAATTCAAGGCTCCAGGTGTCCCAGAGTCCATCATTGGAGTTGAAGACAAAGGCAAAGGCATTAAACATCCCTGCTTTATCTGTGTAGTGACAATCTTTATCAAGTAACAGACCAATGTTATTCTCTGATCCTCCTTTCGCTGTTAACATATTTTAAAAAGCCCTTTTTATTGCCTCCCACAGTACTGTCCACCTTCAACTGTAATTGAGCTTTGATCACATAAATTTTCTCTCTACAACAGTGAACAGCATCTCTGTAGTCCTTCCACGTCACCAGACCTCACTTCTAGTAGCTACATGCTTTTTTCCCCACCTAAGCTTTAAAAGATCTCTACTGATTGAGGCTGACCTTCTGCTTCATCTGCATGTCTTCTGACATTTCTGAACTGCCTGTTCCTGTGTTCTTAAAGAGGCTGTGCTTAAAAAGTGACCAGTTGTGATGGACAGTAATACCTTCAAAAGCAGACCCCATGGAAACAAACTACCTAGCTCTCAGAACAGCCTGAAGTTTTACCCTTACCACTAAGTATTTTTAAACTCAAGCACTTCATGGTCACTATGGCCAAGATAGCCACCAATCAGCATTTCAGCAATGAGAACATCTCTGTTTACAAGCAACAACTATTCCTTACTGGTTCTCTTAGTACCTGTACTAAAAAGTTATCAAGGTATTTCACGAATTGCCTGGCCTGTTTGTATCTGCTGTATGATATATTTAGTTAACATCTGGCAAGCTGAAGTCATCCATAAGGAGAAGGATGGTGTATCTAGAGGTATCTCATAGCTTCTCAAAGGATAAATCAGCAGTGTCATCATCTTGGCTGGATGGCCTACAGTAACTCCCACCACAACATTTGCTTTATTTGCTTGTCCCTTCTCATCCTTACCCAGAGGCTCCCAACTGTGTCACTGTCAGCTGTGAGCTCTGTACAGTCCAGCCCCTCCCTCATACACAGCACCCCACTCCACCTGCCCTGCCTATCCCTGCTGAACAGCCTAGAATTATTCATTGTGATGCACTATCTCAGGACCCTTTCCAACAGATTTTGCTTATGCCAATGATGTTGTAGTTCTGGGACTGACCAAAGGCTTCTAGCTTCTCTTGATTGTTCTTCATGCTGCATGCACTAGTGTAGAAATACTCCAAATGTGCCTCATTCTACCTGAGTGCACCTACTATAGGCACAAATGAATGCCAATAAGGAAAATCATTCATTATATCAGGTTGAGGTGGGTTGGTTTTAAACAAATTCCAACAAATACTTAGAATATTATACAGCAACCTTTGTAGATTTCAGCCTTTAATTCATTTACAGATAGGAATGATTTAATTAATCTGGCAGACCCCCTACATATAGCATTTTGACTCTAAAAAAAGAGCTTCTTTCTTCACTATTACTACAATCACTTCACTGGTGAGCTTTCCCACATCATGGGAAGAAAGGTGAACTGGGGAAAGAGCTGCTATTCTATGACATGCACTACAATGTGAGTGTGAAGTGACACAGGTGCAGCTGAAAAAGCTTTATTTACTCCTCAAGTGAAGCCAAGACAAATGTGTGACCAGAAAATCATCTGCTCTGAAAGATTTTGCGATGCAAGTTACAAACCCGTTAGTTTCTATTTAAACCAAGATTCAGCATGTAATAAGAGTCCTGAAAAGCAGCATTTTAAATTTATTCCATAGGAAGTGTTTTACAAGAATTCTAAATGCAGAAGCAGTCAACAGATGGGAGGCAAAAGTTTTTTTTAGAGGTTGACCAACACTGTCTTATGGAGACGTAGACAGAATTAAAAAAAAAAAAAAAAACAACAAACCACCCCAATCCAGTCTCCAGTACAGCGCATTCTTAGTAAGGACAAACAATTGCTTCCTTTTGCAACACTGTCCTCAGGAAAACAGAGCAACAGTGGGCAGCAATGCTTTCTCCTATGAGATAGAATTGCAATTAGTAAAACAAATAACAGGTAAATGCCTGGTCTCCTCTTCATGTACCTCTGAATTTAGACCGTGCTCAAAAAAGAAAGGTTTAGGAGATGGTACGTGTAGACTTGCTGCGTTCTCCCCACACTAACAGTTGGGCAAGCTCGTGGTGCTAGGCAGCCAACAATCCAGCAGTGTTTACAAGCACAGACCCCAACAGTTCCATAGGTGTTTGCCTAGGTGATGTAGGTTGGCACAAGTTTAAGGGATTTAAAGTAAAAAAAAAAGTCACATTTTTATTTCAGGAAGACCAAATCATTTCAGGATGCTGGATTTCTGATACAGTCCATATGGAGTTCATTTTCTGTTTCAGGTCACTTTTTTAACCATATTCTTTATTTGATCAATTTGATCAAGTCTGGGAAGAAATGGATTTTAGAAGTAAATCTTCTGAAATAGATTAAGGGATTCTCAACACCCTGATTTTACAGTAGTGCTATACCAGGGATGTAACTCCTTATAGTGCAAGCACAAATGAGGCATTAAACTTACTTTTCCAAAGAAGCCTTTGAAGAACTTCCTTTCCTGGAGGAACAGGGGGGACAAGTCGAGCGCTATTACTGAAGGTAGCTAAAATGTCCCAGGGTTTCAAACCAACAAGCACACACAAGAATAGGGTTTGGAGGGAAAGGAAGGGGTTTTTAGAGTTATCCACAAGAAGGTGCGACAGGCAAATGTGAAAATAATCCCATGAAAATGCAGATCAAAGGGCACACACAATTCTAATAAGCTACTGCCCTGAAATTGGTGGAAAGAAGAGAACCTTGGCCCCAATTTCATGCAAAGTGGTTACTTCATTGTCACTCTCCCTTGTTTAGTTCCCTTTAGTTAGGTTATAAACCAAACTTGGCAGCAGACGTGGTGGTTGAACAATTAAAATACCGTATGGGCATGAAATGTGAAGTTCTAACTTCAGAGTTATAGTCAAATTTGCTCTGTATTGACCGTTTTTTCCCAAAGCAAGTGCTCCATATGCTGGAGAACATACAATGGCTGACATAAGGAAGGATTAAAAGCTGAAAAGCATTTTTTGTGCTTCATTTTATTCTATTTATTTACTGTTTTAGTTTATGCGCTACTCTTACTTTGCATTTTATACAACCTTCTTTGGCCAGTAAGGAATTTCCCTCTGACCTAAACTAAACCACAACTGAGATCTCTTCCTCTTCCACAGTACACAACTGCTAAATACTCATTCTACAACTTCTGATTAATAGATTGAACAAGATCCCCTTTAAAGCCAGCTCTGAGAGGGAGAAGTTAGACCACGGCAGAGGCACAAAAGGCTGAACTACAAGTTCCTGAACGTCTACAGTTTGGAAGTGATTATATTGATTGCCCAATTCACATTGACACTAAAGCAGAATACAATTTAATGCATATTTGCATGCCATTTTTACTGGCTTTGTTTTGTTACCAGATTGTTAAAAGAAAACTGCAAGATCTGCCTAATCTGACGTGAGGATACTCCCCAGGCCCTGATGTCCTGCATGCACAGCTACACACTGCTCCAGTACCTGAAGGAAGCTGGCACTGCAGCATATCCCTGCTCTTGCTATCTTTCCAAGTTATTTAACTTGCAAGTAAACTGGTACAGCAGTAACAGGGAGATCGTGGAGAATCCACATGAGACTAAGGGTTTCTGATAGCTGCTGACCCCAAATTACCACCACATTGATAACAATGCTATATCAAAATATTATTACAAATATCCTGAGGCAGTGCCTCCAGAATTGATTGATATACAAGGTTATATTTAAAACAAAGCTTTGTTCTGACGCAAGCCAACAAAAGCCAGGAAACAAAGCTAAGAAGGGAGTGTCAATCTCAGTTCTGCATTTCCTGACTTTTGCTACTGAGTGCTTCTCTCTGCCCGATGCAGTTCCACAGAGCTTTTCAACAAGTATCTATAAGATATTTATGTCAACCCAGGCACTATACAAGAACATCTCTACGTGCAGACAGCTGAAAGGCTTAATAGCTTTTAGCAGCAAGAACGGTCATGTATTTGGACAAGATATGCTGAACACTGGGAGGGGAACTAATGGATTAATCACAGCGTTGTGCACATAATGAGAAGGGGCTGGGTGCTGCTGCCAAGTTGAGCAATGACTTGCATTACACTAAATAACAGCCTTTTAAAGATAGCAAAAGCTAAGAGATTCACCAGAAGCTACCTCATTTTTAGGTGATGGTTAATTTTGCTCTCAGCAAAATGCTTGTTAAACAAGATCTATGGTTTTTAATAAGCTAGAAATGTTAATGGAAAGGCATCATGCAAAATGGATTTTAAACAACACTAAGTTAATGTAGTTTAGAGATAACTAATGCATGTTTTAAAATATTAAATTATGTCTCTTTACCTGCTAAAACAAGAACATATATTAAAACAAATGCATCATTTAAAACAAGAAGTGGCAAGTTAGAAACCAGTACTACACACTGAAGCTGATTTAAAAATCCAAACATGATACAAGAGTAAAATTTTGTCTTTATACCATATCCCCATACCTGAGTTAAATATGGTTACAAAGATACCTTACAGGGTCCTCAGACAGCTGTTTTCCAGTCTGCACTAAATAATGCTAACTCATGGAAATGATTTTGGAGAAATCTTTCAATGCTTTGTATCCAAATCTGAGGATCCACAGTTAGTAATATATCCCTGCTAAGGGAAAAATGCATGCTCCTTTGGTAACACCTGAATAACAACTAGTGATACCTGAACGCACAGGAAACTGCTGTGCCATATCATCAGACAAAATAGGGACATCAGTTTCTCTTCATTCACAAGAAAAATTGTAACCTGCACATTATAGTGTTGTCCAGGTTGGTATGCAAGTGATGGAAGCTTGAAAACGGCTCCCTGTTAAAAATGGCTTCTTTTACTCAGCTGTCAATTAAACAGCCCGTGAACAAAAGATTTACCATCATCTGGTTTAAGTTCTTCAAGATGTGCTCAAAAATGATTGTGGCACATTCAACCAGCAGATAATAAAGGACCTGGAAGGATACTTCTCCACAATAAAAAGGTAAAAGAATTTGACTGCATCTTTTCTTTCTAAAGCAGAAATTAAGATATCCCTATAATGAAGATCAAGTTTTGTATCTTTCTTGACAAATCTTAAAAGATTTTAAAGTCCAATAGTCAACCCTAAAAAAAAAGAACATATTTCAGTTCCCCAAATAAACAGCCAATTGTTGGAGAACAAGAATTAAAAGGAAAACATACCTATTGAAATAAGACAGAGAGAACTTAGTCATAGAAGTTACAAGTATGTCAACAATTCTGTCTTAAGAGAACTGAACTGTTTCTCATAGACTGGATTCTTAAGAACTATACGATGCCTGCAAAGAAAACAGATTAAAATAGGTCGTATACACTCATATGTAGTTTAACTATATGAAAAATGAAGTTCAGTTTTTGTAAAGCTGGTCTTTCCATTTGAGCACTGCACCTTGAACTTGAAGTTCTTTCAAGACCAAGAGAAAGCCCATCGAAATAACCAAGCACTGTAAAAGGAAAGGACTGCCAAAGGAGCAAATTGCTTTCTTATCACATTCCCTGCATGCTGAAACAACATGGAGACGTATGGCTTTTCCTTGTTAAGAGAATACACTGTGCAGAAAAGAACTCTCAGCAATGGAAGAATCCTAAAGAAACCCACACATGCAGGGTGGGGATCTGAGAATGGGGGCATGGTTTGAATTGCAATGAGCAGCTTCAGATGAAGCTTGGCTCCGATGGACTCTAACAGCTCAAGTGCACAAAGCAGTTTCAGTAATCTGAATATTCCTCTTGAAGCCCAATGAGAATTCCACATCCGCTTCTCTACTTCCAGCACTGATAAACGAGACAATGCAAGCAGAAATCCTAAGACACACACTTGTGTCCTATTTGCACATAAACATAAAAAAAACTTCAAACAGCAAAAGACATAAAAATCATCTGAATAAAAACACTGCATTTATGAGAATGGGCAATAAATTGATGCCATTCAGAATGATCGTAAAACACAGAGCAGAGAAATCAAATTAGTTACTTCTAGGGAATGCACAGTAAAAGTTAGATGTCCTACATTTGAATCAATAATTCAGATGATCAAGAATCACAAACCTAGCATTATCTGGATTCCAGAAGAAACTGGGTGCTATGTTTTTACTGTGCCTCATTATTTATAAGCTTAGCTACACTTAATTGGTTTGTGGACTGAAAGTTTATAAAAAGACCTAGAGAGCAAATACTTCACAGCACAGCTCCCCAGAGGAGATGAGAGAAGCTGCAAAAAGGAGATACTGAAACATTATTCAGTGTACTAACAGAAAGTATCCTGATACAGCGAAAACCAGAACAGGACAAAAATGAATGCAACTCATTATGTGGTCAATACTTGCATTTTTAGCTACATAAACTAAATCCATAGAACAAAAACTAATTTACATTCTGTGTGGTCCTTTTTAATAAAAATCAGTCACCAAATCACTGCTGGGCTGAATGGGAACAGATGGGATGCGGCTTGAACAGGTTGCTAGACACTGGCTGAGAGAGAAAAGAAAAGACTTGATTTTAATCAGAGCAGTAAAGCAATTCAGAAACTTTACAACACAACAGAAGGAAGATAACCTATAGTCTTCTGTTATGTGCTAGGAAGAACAGGTTTATTCAGAAGACATTTGAGTTCTCACATTTGGCGAGGAGAAAAAAAAAATCATATCCAGTCAAAGATATCTTAAGTTAGCAAAGATGCATTAGAAGTGTTTGATTTACTTCCAGTAATTTTGGCTGAGCTAGAAGGATACAAGAATTTCTTCTGGTAAAGGCATTACTGAAGATTCTATATAGCTAGGACACAAGAGAAGCGATGAAAAGGACAGCAGTTCTCCATCTTCGATCAGACTTCGAATTCTAACGTCCTCTCCTCCTCCTCTTCAGTGCTGTTCTAGCCTCAGATTCTTAATAAATTGACCACTGACTTTCTACAGGGAAGAGATGACAAGACCTTGAAATGAGCTGTAGGAATACCAAGAGCTTTGAACGATTGCCTTTTACAGGAGCAAACGTTCACAGAAGCCAAACTAAGAGCAGCCCACTTCATGACATACCAGAATTAGGCAGCCTTCAGGCAGGCCACTTCGAGCGGATGCAAGCCAGATTATTTCATGCATGACTACAATGTTGCAGTGCATTAGAAAAAAAAGCAGCCTAAATCAAATAATATTTTGTATAAGAGGTGAATTAAGTCACTTTTGAAGTGGCAGGCAACAAAGGGAGAGGGAGAGAGAGAGGGAGAGAGAGAAAAAGAGAGAGGGAGAAAGACCTGTTAAAAAACAATGGTTGAATCCCATATGGGTACCAACTTAGTCTGAAAGGTCACAGAGGATTTTTACACATTTGTTTTGCAAATAGTTTCTGCCAGTAGAAAGAACAGTTGTAACTCTCTCCCTCTCATCATCAGATTAGCACGTCCCCCTAACCACAGCAGTGCTCTCACACCAGCCAACTGTTCTCCTAAAGTGGGTCAAAAGTTCAGGCTTCAGCTGGAGCACTACTGCCAAACGGACCTTTTAGACACTCACAACCCCAAAGCCAGCTTTTTCATGAAACAAGTATACATACAGATTTCAGTCTCTTCACAGCATCTTCACAGATATGCATTCCTCTGGATTCATCCACTTCCACGTGTCCCAAGTACTGTAGGAACAAGAATAGGAGGGTAAGAAGCGTAACAGCTTTAAAAACTACACATTTTCTGTATATTTATTATCACAGACTGCTTAAAACCATACCAAACAGAAATCGCAAGTTGCAAAGTTTTTTTTTAATTAACAAGATGACCCAGAATAACATTAGGCCACAGAGGAAGCAATTCAAAAAAATACATCAGCAGAGTGTGTCAGGAAACTGGATACTTGCATTTTATATAATGGAAAAATAGAAGTTCCTTGTGCTTTCCATTTCCACCCCTACCTTCCCCAGTCATGGTTCTTTTTGATAGAGGAAGGAAACATTCTCACAGAAACATTCATATCCTTACTCAATTCTTGAAGAAAGCCATGGAAACTGTTAGATAAAAGCTCTCTGACTTCTACTTCTTACTACAAAACTTAAAGAAATTTATCCTGATTTACATGACATTGTAAGACTGCATGCTAGTCGCTATTCATATTGGAATAACTAGAGAGGAAAGAAAGGGTCTTAAAATATTAGAATCAATATTTGTGGCATGATGAAACAGTAAAGATTTATTTATCTCTGGAGATGTCCCATACTATCACAGAACATCCTCCTAGAATGTTTCAATAATTAGGATACCAAGCTTGATTAGCTCAACAAAGAAAGATTCGGTTCAGTACTGAAGTGCTCTATCAGAATAACAAAGGAGATTCAGCTTAATGGACACAATCAAAGACGGTTTCAAGATTTAATAGCAAATTGAAAGGCTTGTTGTTATTTTGGCTTAAAGTGAGGGTTTTCAGCGCAAGGCAAGATCTTGGAAAAGGCTGTCAACATACCAACATTCTTACCATTAAACAGCTGAGACTTAAAAGACCTTAAATGATAGAGGGCTTTAACATTAAGTCTCACTATGGGACATTTTTAAAATTGAGTAACTCTGGATGGAACAACTCTGAAAGAATTTCACTCAACCCACCCCAAACAGCCACAGAAGAGTTTGAAAAATACACTACATAGAAACTAGATGGTAAATAACGAAGATCCAACATCTTACAGCTTTTCCAAAGTGAGCTCTGTGTGGCTGAAGACCTAAAATTGAATACCAGAGTTGCAAAACAATGACTGTATTCCATTAGCTGGACTTTCTGAACACTTGTACAAGATGTTCATTTCTTCACAACACTAAGGGGAGAATTAATCCTGATTTAATCCTAAAACTACAAATAGCAACAACTGAAGATGCATTTACTACGTGTCCAGAAGCATACATTTGTATCCACACCCATCAGGGATGCATCTGCAGTTCTGCCATGTCTATGCTGGAAGTTCCAGAGATGCAGAAATATTATGAATCTAACATGAGAAAATTTTGGTTTTAGGAGCCCAAGAAAGTTTGTCAACTGAAAGAAAAGGATAATATAAACAGGAACAAGGCTGAGGTCTGGAGAAGATGGGTAAACAAAGATATACGTGAAGAACAAGCCATCTAGCTTGCATTACTACTAAGTACAACTTCTCGATTTCCAGAGCTATCGGCACATCTCTTTTACCCAAGTGTAGGCAAAATGCCCCCAACTGAAGATCCAAACCATTCAGCCCCTGTACTTGGCAACCTGCCTTTTGCTTGGAAAAGGGAAAAACAGAGCAGGGTAAATATTGCCTCTTGTCACACTCCAAACCAGACAACCGTTTCCCCGTGTGTTGCCAAACCTCTATTCAAGTCACATGCTCCAACTTTCAGCAATCAGTCATGCCACTGCTGCTAGAGACAGCAAGTTTAGCTGCAGTTTTCAATACTGCTTCCACTCCAATGAATGGGGACATTATTGCACATATCAAGTGCATCTACCCACAGCAAAAGGATACAATCCCCAGACCTCACTGAGCATCAATCAATTCTGAATTATAAAAGAAATTATGCCGCCACACAATACTACTTTATGATGAGTACAAAAGGTGCTTTGTTTGCATTTACACTTTACACTTAAAGCCCTTCATCAAAAAACTTATTCTTCCCAGTACACCACTACTGCAGAAGCTAGCTGCTCACAGCTATCAAGAACTGTGGCCTTGTACATTATACGGGCAGTTTCAGAAGTCTTCCTGAACATTGTTTGGACAGCTTTTTGATTTATTTTTTTTTAGGTTCAAGTTCCCTCTATGTCCAAGCATATTTAAGTTTCTTTCTATTAAAAATAACTGTCAGCTGCACAATGAGAACACTCCTGTCCTCTCTTTTTGCTACATCAACTTAAATATCCCTTAAGCAGCAAGTTCTTTTCCAAGTCTTCAGGTTTATTTCCGAAATCCTTTCTCCCCCATCAGGCTCAGTGTAGATATACCTGCCTCTGTATTGAAGCAGTGCTACACAACTTCTACTTATCCAACCTTTAGCCGGTAGTAAACAAAGGCCCAAATATTTCTTCAAGATACTTGGCAACCAGCTCTGCTATGGACTGAAGCCTTCCCAGCTGCCTTACATTTTTAATGAGAAGCATTACACTGGAATTATATTACTACCTAACCTTAAATTTGAAGCATCAGCTCAACTTGCTATTATCACAGCATATTATGAATGGCATTTCAACATTTAGTAGAATAAGAAAAATACAGCTGCTAGCTAGATTAAGAATTCTGGTGTTTAGCTTCTCTTCAACTAAAAACAAACCAAATTCTGATGTTCTGCCATGTCAAGGAGATTGCACGGAAACCACTTTAAAAAGCAGATACATACAACCCATGCTGCTTCTTTTTCAACATCTCAAAAGAAATTTCCCACTCATACTAAAGGAGAAGAAACACAATGCAAAGTGCCTGGGCAGAGACAGGCCAAACATAACATAAAACCTCTTATAAATCCATCAAGGCATAGCACACAAAGAAATGCAGTGACAAAGAATAAAAGCGGCACAAAACTGCATAAGGCATACCGTGATGGCTGGAGACTTAGCAGAACATTCAGACTATCTGCAGAGAGAGATCCTCATCGCAAGAGTCACACAACCTAACATGTCTGGAGAAAGCAAGCACATTTCCATCATGGAAGTGCAAATAATGGGAATGCAGTATTAATAATGAATGCCTTCCTACTTAATTTCCATAGCAACCATTTAATGATAGCCACAACATCAGCAGTTCTCAGCCATAAGATGTTCTGTGAAAGATTTAATCGCCATACCAGAAATCAGCCAACACTGCTTCTATAGAAAGTGAAAGATCCTTTAGGGCAGAGTCCACATAAAGACTATCACAAAATAAAAGTTCCAAATAGAATAAAATACCTTCAAGAGTTGTTGGGGAGCCCCTTAACAAACATTTTCCAAGAAAGGTATTGCTTATTTTATCATTTTCAGAAAAAAGATTATATGATGGTACAGCAGGTAATAAAAAAAAACCTCCACCTCAAGGCAATGAACTTTGTTTTCACAGATGAAACACCTCCTCCTGAGGCATTCAGTATCACTCTTCAGTCACACACTACAAAGCAATCAACACAGGAAGAAGTCAAACTGGCACACAGCAAAATGCACGTGGAACTTGAAGAACTTCATTCTTTTTCAGTATTTTACGCCTTTTCTGACTTCATCTAAAATCAGGCAGTTTATCACCTAGTATGTTCAGTGAAGCTGTCCCACTGCCTTCCCCAAGCATACACTTTTGAAAGTACTCCTAGTAAAATACCATGAGCTGATGTTTTATGGCAGTAATATTGCTGGGCAGCAATGAAATCAGTTTACCATTTGTGTCCCAGTACAAGAAATACTACCTTATCATCTTTGTTTTCTTTCAAATACTTGGCTATCCCTGTTTTTGAAGAAGCAGAGTTCAACAGCATTGGCTCAACAACTGCTGGCTCAAAGGAAGGATCTTACGCAGAACTCCTTCCATCATTTTCAGTTACTGGAACACAGTAATACGCTGTTACAGTCTCTCTTCCAAACAGACTCAGATAGACAAATTACTGAAATTTTTTCTGTATCAGCAGATGTTCACTCGGACTGTTCTATTTGCAGTAACAGATTAGGCTTTTCAGATTACATTTTAAACTAGACAGACACAAGAAAAGAGCTTACCAGAAGTCTTGGCCAAGGTGTCCTGTGCTAGCAAGCTAACTGCCTGAGAGCAGGAAACCACCATTCCCTTGGATACTTTTCCTCGATGCAGTGACATTCCCATTTTTCTGTGTGTAGATACTACTCTACTGCTATAAATAATATCCTGATTTGTAAGACTAAATACTTGGAATCTGCATGTGTAGGTAGGCTTCTAGAAAAGGTACTGCTCAAGAATTAAAGCCTTAACTCCACAGCTTCAGGGTAAAACTCTGTCTTGTAACTAGACACAAGCTTAAATCCAAGAAGCCTGGATGTGCCTAAAAGCTAAGCCACATTTCCACTGACCTCTAAGATTTACATATTCAAATTTATATTGCTGCTTTTTATTAGTTTGAAACAGATGTTTGCTTACAGCTGTATAAGCACAAAGACAAAAACTCCATAATTAATAATCAGTAGACAAACTTAGTAAGTTCTCCTTAATCAAAACTACAGGTTAATTATGATGCTATACATTTCTTCAGGGTCCAACTTCTTCCACTGCCCTAAATCACCAGAATAGAAAGATGTCTCATTGATTGGTTACCCTCTCCCCAAACACATGCTGTGACAGCATCTTGGTGTGACCACACATCAAACCCATCTGTGAGTCACGCTCTGCATTTCACTTACTGATTCTCATATTGTATTTACTGGTGTGAAGAAGAACACTGAGGAAATAAAAAAATCACTCTGGACTACTGGAGATAAAGTAACAAAGTTCAAGGTGGATATGTGAATGCTTTACTCTTCGTAGTCTCACAAATCCCTACAATGTGGTTGAGGAGGAACTCAAAGGTTATGTAGGACACCAGCTGCCTCAAGGCAGGATCTACTTCCACATCTACACCAGAGAAGTCAGCCCAGTACGATTACATCATTTCTGCAACTGGAGATCAATAGGGTAACACTACCTACCCTACAGCTTCTAACTGCCATACAGTTAGAAAGGGGGGGTTGATTTGCTGAGTTACTGTGAACGTCTATCCTAACTTTCCCTTGGTGACCTTACACTCCTTATACTCACTACTCTATCAGACCCCTTTACACCTTCATGCATGCTCTGTCAGACTTAAGTTTTCAGCTACTTGCTCTGATGTGCAATTCCTTTGTGTGTGCGGAAAAAGAAAAAAAAGAATATCAAGTGCTGATAATAGTTTCATAAACACAGTGCACAGGTGTACGTTCTAACTTTTGTTCCAGTTCTGCAAAAAACTGTTTCCATTTATGACACTGGAAGCCTTCTAGTTCAGGAAAAAAGTAAAGAGTGTAATGCCAATTTTTTATTTATTTATTTTACTTCCAATACCTAAATTACATTTAAAAGAAATTTCTACAAGGGCATCTAAATCATTTTTTGCATGAATGCTCGTATCCTTGAAACGACTTGAAGTTTATTAAACAATTTAACCTTCAAAAACAAGAGGGTTTTCAAACTAAGAAACTTCATTTAAAACTTCTTGCTTGCAAGCTATTCAGACAAAACTAAAAGGTTCTTTAAATGTAAAAAATTTAAAGATTAGGGATTGAATTACACTCCTTTAGTCATGACAAAATTACATAGGACTTTATTTAAAGTAACCTTCTGTTATCCACAAACCTTCTGTTATAATCACCTTCTGTCATAACTGTCTTCTTCCTGTGATCTTAAATGCTGCAGGAGTTTCAAACCTTACATTTGCTTGCTGCTGGGTTAGCATTCCATAGGAATGGTTACTGTTCATTGCTAACACTGATTTGTTCCTTAAGAGGTAGGGATTTGCAGTGTTTCATGTGTAAGGCTCTGCAATGTTTCAGAAAGCAGCAGATTTGCCACTTTAACATCTCAAAAATGCTTAACATAGTTCCCAAGGACTGTTCAAGCACCTCAAGATTTCACAGTCAAAAATATCACATGCCTAACTTAAGGGCCCTTCAGCATCAACATGCTGCTAAAACCCTTCACAGCTATTATCATTTCAAACAACTAGAAGAACACTTAATAACACAAAATAACAGCCGTCACCTATGCTGACTACTAGTCTTTTTGATCAGGAAGAACAGAATGGCATGCAAATTATGTTTATAAACCAACTAAAAACAACCACCACCACCAAAAAAAGCAATTTATATATCAGACATTAAGTAATAAGGTGCAGAATGTAAATTGCAAAACTAAAGAGGACAAGTGGTCTACTACAAATGGTGTGAGGGCAGGCAGCAAAGGGACAGGCAGTGGCCTATTCTCTGGTGGGCCATGTACATGTTAGCTACACAAGCCACTGCTCGGTCACAGGAATCCCAGAGACACGAGCTGGCACTCACAGGTCGCAGTGTTGATATCCTACCAAGTTCAGAGATAGTTACTCTCTTTTCTACACTTCTTGTTGTTTTTTTTTTTAAATTATAATTAATATATTAATTCACTCACACAAAACAATACATGGCCTTCCAAACACCTCCCATCGAAGCAAGGGAAAGAAATGAAGCAGTTGAAGAGTGTTGATCTGAAATGTTAGTTCTTGTACATGACTGTACGACTGTATCCATATGGCTTTTATTTATCAACACTACCAGAGAAAAATCAAGACTCAGTGGAAAGGCTAATTCACATGATATCATACATTTAGCAGCAAACCTCGGATCACAGATGTGGTACATTACTCCTCCCCAAGGACTTCTTTCATTGATAACTTTAGTCTTCCATTTGGAATAAATGGACTGAAATACACACACAAGTAAACTTGCAGGTGATAGGCAACATTTAAGACACAAAGTCAAAAGAGACAGACCCCCAAAAACTCAAAAGTGACAGAATAGAATTAATTCAATCACCCACACCTGTATCTAGTTGTTGCATCCTTCAGAAGCACGGGTAGAAGGAATCAGTTGTAAATGTTCTAACATGTCTGGTTGCTTAGAACAACCAAGAACTTGGAAAATGTTTTGTTTAATTCTGTTAAGTAGAGCGAAGTGACCTATTTTTCTGATATAAATTTAACAGGCCAGTTACTCTACAGATTATCTGTACGGACAAAAACTACTTACCCAGAGGACATCTGAAAAGGCATTTCAGACAAAAGAAGCCCTAGCATCAAATATTTTAGTCAATAAAACATAGAACAGCTGCATGCTCTCAGTGAGGTAGTGTCTGCAGCAAGAACCCAAGTTTCAAAATGGGTATGTCAATGCACTTCATTTTTGACAATTATGATTTACAAAGACTGTATAAAAATAAATCATAATACCAATAAGAGCAGCATTAATGTCTGTTAGAATAATCTTCTGAATAGTTGTAAATACCTAAACCTGAATCCCTTATACATTATATCTATCTGGCACAGTTTTCTCCCCCCCTCAGAAGCTTCACTACTGAAACAAGTTACTTTTCCAGTTGCTAGGACAGGGGAAGATGATTGTCACCTCAGAAAATACATTTCTGTACAGATTTCTCAGCAGTTTTAACAGTTCCATACTTAATAAAGAGATGGCTCTGAGTACACCTACAAAAGATGCAGTGTATCATGTCTCCGCACCACAAGAGTCAGCACAGCCTTAAAATTACTCCCTAATGGGGTAGTAGAAGTCTGCAAGCTACCCGTGTAGCTAAATACAGCTAATACTTAAATACAACTCTAATATCCTTCTGTACCTTTGTTGACAGACATGCACCTGTCTCTCTGCTGATGTAGTGGAGTGCAGAAAGCCATTCATTTCACATTCTAGTACAAAGGCTCTTTTCTCAGTGCAACTTCAGCTGATTCAAAAGAGGACAGATGAAAGAGCAGAGCAGGCAGGTCACTAATTGTTCCAAGGCCCTGTTTTGAATGTGTCAGATTACCTCCTCAGGCATGGTTAGGTTCCAAATACAGACAAGGGCTAGCTGTAAGATCCTACACACACTTGGACAACTGAGAAAACATGATCAGCAGCTTGTTGCATGCAACACAGACATTCTGAAAACAGTGGATAAATACCGATTGTGAAAATGAGGTGTCAGTACCTAAAAGCAACAGTATGACTCCAGGATTATCATAAGCTCTAAACTTACGAGCACAGCACTGACGAGAACAAACTGCGCATCAATTCAACCTCCCTGAGTTTTAAGGCAACAATGTCACAGGAATTGTACCAATACTTTCCATAGAGCACCTTCTCCACCAAAACACAGTTGCACAATAGGTGCATCAGAGTCACTCAAAACCCACTGCCACACTTGCAGACTATACTGAACAGACAGGATCAGCCATGGATGCAGCACAGGAAGAACTTCAAGAGCAGTACCAATGTAAAACAACTTAGTAACACTGAACTTGCTTGCAATACAGCATCCTCAAAGCACAATGAATGAACAGCTACTGGAGTCCTGTCCAACACTAACAGAACAGAGCCTGGAGGCAAGAAGAAATCCCATTTGCAACACGACTTTCAAAGTAGTTCCACATACTCTCTAAAATCTAAAAAAGGATAAATCTGTGCTAGCACTCTACAAACACCCCAGGTCTGGGCCAAAAAAATGCCTGAAGGCAAGAAGTTAAACACACCAACTTAACGCTATTTTAAGAGAGTGATATATCTTTCTCACATCAAACTTTCATGACCCCTTTCACAAGAGAAACTAAGAGCAAGCATTCCCCAGTTTGTTTGCACTAGTCTTCTCCCTCAAAAAAAAAAAAAATAATAATAATAATAAAAAAAAACCCTACGTAAGTAAGTTAACAAGCATCATAAGAAACAAAACCCTGACCATGGCTTCTATTCCAAAACTTTTCTGTATTTTCCTTTCATACAGCAAGCCTTAAAGACAGCTACAGAATCTCTCTTAACACTTCTTGGGTCTTCCCCAGCTAAAATCTTAGACACTGCTTCAAAAGTCAGGCTTTGATCTTGCTACTCAGCTACGTTCTGAGCTTTTAGGAACTAGGGCAGGTGGTTTTTAGGGAGTGCAGGCAAGGCTGAACATAAGGAATAAGGATGGACTAATCCCCACAGACACACGTTAAACTGTGGTTGAAAAGCTACAGGCAACTACAACACCATGCTGGAATGTTAAATAGGGATTTACAAAAAGTTTTTTAAAAAAGCTAGTTTTCACTATATTTCAGAATGCACTCCTATTAGTTGACTATTCTTAGTAAGGTATCTCATTTTACTTTGCTCCATTGAGGAACATCAGGAAGAAAAGACACTTCATCAGATATTTAAAGACATGGGCAACAGCCCACTTTTCCAGGAATACACAGACTTCTGAATAATACCCAAGAACTGTGTAACAGGATACTCTCCTTCAATAGCACAAAGTTCCATTCTTTTTGTGAGCAAAATGCAGTACCACCCACTAAACCTCTGACTCTACATCTGGTTTATCTTGTTCACTCACAATGCCATACTTCCTGTCTGTATCTACAAAACACCAGCTAACACCCACTTTGCATCTCAAACCCCATAAACACTTTCCATGACTGCCCTTCTCAAGTCTATGAAGTTTGGAAGATACATTCAAACTGAATAAACAAAAACACCTCAATGTCCAACAGTTCTGATTTTAAGCTTTCATCTAAATACAAAATTGTCAAATATAAGTGGCAAATATTCTGATGGAATCAAGAAACACAAAGATGTATTTACTTCAGAGCTGTTTTCCAACGACCTAATTAACTCAG
>JAOWBP010002559.1:21739168-21749805 GCA_028571105.1 Tragopan temminckii | reverse complement strand
GGTGTCTGCGCAGCACTGAATAAACCATACCTGCTTTGTAATCTTACTTGGGTTACAGAGTTTGTTTCCGTATATCACATCTAGCAACATCACCTGTTTAATAACTGCACATAATTTATATATATATAATATATATATATATATAAATATATATAAATATATATATATAAATATATATATATATAAAAGAGATTCTCAAGTGTCAGAACCACAGACAGCATTTTCCTCGTGCATAGACACAGAAAACTAACAATTAACAACTTAAATAAATGCCATCTGTTTACAATCTACTGTAGAAATAGTACATCTTCAGGAAGAGTTTTCGATTACAAGCCGAGCAGATGCAGCAAGACCTTAAATTCCTTCCTTACATCTTCTTAGTAACATTAAATATTATAAAATAAACATTAAAAATGTATTACTTCTTGGAAGAGGTGGGAGAATAAATGAAAAAAACCTACTTATAGTACTGCGAATTTGGAATGAGTTCAAGGAATTGATAAAGGCAATTTCAATTTCACACACACAAATAATCTGTAACACACACCAAAAAAATAATAGAAGACATTCAAAATTTGTAAGTGCTTATACCTCAAGCACTGGAAGGAAACTGGGGCGTTTCTTTACAACATTTCCAATTATCCAAAGGGAGGGGTTATACTTTTCAAGTATAAGCCACCACTTATCTTACGAATAAAACCGTAACCATAACTTCATTTTAACTGATAGAATCTAGTACTTCTTCCATGCAATCCACAATCATTTCTGCTCTTCCAGAGAAATGAAGACGAATTATATTACTCCTCTGCCTAGCTACGTGATTTATTTCAACTAAATAATAATGTAGGATACATCAGACAATGACTTTCCAAGGCATTTGTTAAGATGATTCATCTGGCTTTAAAAAAAAGCCACATCCTTTGCAATGAAGGCTGACCGTAAAATAGGTCAATGTGTAATGAAGCGTACTTCTGGCTCCTGCTTGCCAAAAACCCCCAAACAATAATTCATGGCTAAAGTACCTCACGGATACCCAAAAGAAAGGCAGAAAATCTTACCTTAACAGGAAAGCTGCACTTGCCAGTACGAACACCCTCTTCATCAGTCTGCCACTGATGAGGCCTACTGGCCTCCGGCACATAGACATCTTTCTTTCTCCTAAAGCTTTGCCGTAATTTATTCATTTCTCAGATGTTGATGTCCTAGAAGAAGAAGAAAATTATTGCAAATGGGTACCAAACACATTTAGCTGCTTCCAGTTAACTAGCATCACCCCAAACATCCATGTGAAACTTCTGAGCTTCTGCAATATGAATAGAGGTCCCTGCGTTAGGGAGAAGCTTTGGACAAAGGTTCAGAGAAAGGGGGATAAATATTCACTTCAAAGCAGAAGACAAATCCACATTACTTAACACCTTTCCACGGCAACTGAAGCATCAGACCCAGAAATAGCTGTTACTCTGAGCATAAAGTTACCTAATATAGCTGACAGAGAAGTTCTGAAGAGTGATGGACTCGAAATTCTGCCTCCTTGAATTTATACACCTAGAGCAACCACACAGGGAATGAGTAGCATAAGTAGCACAAGACAAGGATTTGCAGCCTATAAACATCCCCTACAATTAACTGCTTGTACTGTTCTTTAAGTATGAATGATAGGCTCACTGAGGGAGATGATGCCAGCTTTTATGCAGTAACCAAGCTAGCACTTCTGTTCAGAAGAGAACTGGAATTCACCGCTCTTAGATTACACAAGACAAAGTGCCAGTTTCTACCAGCAGTGGATTGCTCAACAATCAAGGTATAGAGCTGGGAGAATCAATACCTTTGTCTACAAGCAGCATGTGTCCGTGTGTATGTGCTAAGGAAGCCACCAACTCAAGAAACGATGACCCAGAAGTGTAACAATGGCAAGCAGGAAGTGGTAGACTGGAGCCAAGGCCTTGGGGGGCATGTTCTAGGCCCCTCATTAAAACGAGATACATCTGAGGAAAGCATTGAAAAATCTCAAAACAATTACCCCTTCCAAAGAAGGAAGGTAGTTCTATAGTTACACTCCCTAAGACGCTCTAAAGATGCTTTTTTATACACTATAAACTTCTATGTCAGTTTTTGTATACTCAACTAAACTTTATAGACATGCTCACTTACTACATTGAAACTACAATTAGCAAAGAAGCTATCCAAGTAACAGCTAATAAATAATAACTAATAAAAAGACTCAATATTCAGCTACAGAAATAAAATGACACGGCATACAATGTGGAAAATAAAGAAAATATGCCAAGAGACTTTTTGAGATATTACTCTTTCCTGGACAAAAAACTTCCTTAAAAACACCAAATCTCATTTTGGTACAACAAAGACGCTGTAGAATGCAAGGCAGCAAAAGCTAATTTGATTATATGTTCTCATTTCCCATTACATTAACTAAGCTGCAGAATACAGAAGTTTACGGGTGACAACGGGTAGACTTGGAATGAAAGCAGCTTTAAAATCACTTTGAGCACTAATTTTAAACCCTAAAAAGAACTGCAACACTTTCCAGTTAAGACTGCTTGATACAGGTGAGAAAAATTTGCATTCATGTTCACAGTATCTGACATTTAAGAAGCCTAAATTCAAGATGAAACAACTTCAAAACTGAACGCAAGCCAGAAATGAAAACCATTATAGGAAACCAACACCTGCTGATCAGCTCAATTAAAGGCAGTCAGTTGTTTTCACATCTCATTAAGCACTTAACTATTTCATGTAACAAACAGATAGGAGCATGGGAAAAGAACAGCACTGTATCATTAAAATCAGGACATTTAAGCGTGGCTAAATTTATATCTGAAGTTGTAATTAAGCGTGCTGCTTATGTTCAAGAGATCAGTGATCAATGCAATGCTGCCTGGACCTGCTGTGTTGTGGTACATTGTTCAGCACATGGAATAATTCACCACGTATTTCTACATAACTAAAAAGGCAAGGCAAACTTCAACTTATGCAGCAACAACGTGTGTTCAGTGCTTCTCCCACACAGCATAGTGTTTGCCATGAGACTGGGACACTATCGTCCAGTTATTCCTACCAGGAACCTCACTCCACAGAGAAGCCTGAGAATAAGAGCTCCTGAACTATATATACTTCCTATGATAAGCTGAAGTGGCATTCTGCCCAAAGTACTTCCTTTTTACTAAAAAACCAAACCCATTTTCCTGCTTGTTCTAATTTTGCAGCCACGCTGGCAACAAGCACTTTAAAAATAGCTTTCCTATTTAATAGAAGTGCTGACAAACGGCAAGATTAACTTCTGGTCAGGTGACCAGTGAGCTTTCTCCAGCCACCACGC
This sequence comes from Tragopan temminckii, assembly GCA_028571105.1. Classification (NCBI taxonomy): domain Eukaryota; kingdom Metazoa; phylum Chordata; class Aves; order Galliformes; family Phasianidae; genus Tragopan; species Tragopan temminckii. The sequence continues at coordinate 21,746,468 of JAOWBP010002559.1, read as the reverse complement.
TCCTATTTCCTGAGACCTCAGAATGTTGCGAGTGGGTTGTGAAATACTTTGCCCCAAAACCTATTCTTTTGTTGGCAGCACGGACGTCATCCCAGTACAACTGGATCTGTCACCTGATGCAAAAGCATTAAGTCACACAATTCACACAGGATGCACATTTAAGGATTCAGGAGAGAAGCACATGAATTGTCGCACTTGGATGCTGAAATCCTCACTAAACATATCTGGAGCTCAAAATCATTGCCCAGGATTTGCAGAAAACACCCAAATGAGTATTGTCTACTTCAGTTCTCTGCAGTGCACTCCATATTTTCAGAGAAATACAGCATGTCTGTGGGTACAATGACAGATGCCAACAGAAGCTGCAATAAGCTAGTAGGGTATTTTCTACTGAAGTGACAGCACTACTGACGCTAGGTAGTATAATACTCAGTCTCTGGATTACAAAGGCTGGAAAAAAACAGTGACAGAATTTGCATGTTCAGAAATTAATTTTTGTCCTATTATTAAAAATACTTTAAAAATCCGCAAGATACAATAAACAAAAACACTATTTTAAAAAACCACTTATTTCCTTTCCACGTGGACAACCCAACATCCAGTTGGGTCAAGAGAAAGGACAACGGATAAATAGAAACCGAAGACAAACCCGGCCAAAAAACAAGATGAGCAACTCAAAATCTATTTAGAATAAAAAGTAGTGCCTTACGGGAGTCTAACAAATCAAGGCTGAAGACAGTGAAGTTCTGGAGAGATGAAGACACAGACCCACTTTAGGTTTGAAGGCTGTCTTTATCAGAGGACTCACTGTAGGCTGCCCAGCACCTGAATAGGCACAACTCTTACAAAAACAACTTCCACCACTTATGCTATTTAAGAGATTGCAACACGAGGCTAAAAATTAGACCAATTCCCAAAGCACCATACAAGTATCTACACAGGCATGGAAAAAAATATACATTCACACCCTGAGGTTTACATTTGTTGACAATTCTTTCTAATTCAAATTGATATATACTTAACATTCTGAAAACACAGCTAAAAAGCTATTTTTCTGTAGTAACAACAATTTGAGGAGAGCTTTGGCACTGCTGTTCTTTCCACCAGCACCTGCAAAGGTCCAATTCCAACCCAACTCAGCACATCAACAACTAAGGCAGCACAGAGACAGAAACACTGAGAAAAGTGCATGCTGGATGAAGCATTCTTGGCTTCACGACCTTGTGCACCACCAAGTAATGGCTACTGAACAAATTACTGCACGACAGACATGCATGTTTATTCATGCCTTATTAGCTACTCCGCTTTACCAATGTGTTTACTTTTATCCTCCAAGAAATGCAAGCCAATAATTTATACTTCAGTGTAAGATGAGTACACTTGCACATTAACTGAAGCTGGATCACGTGCAAGTTGCTGATGATGCAAATTGGAGCTTGGCTTGCCTTCCACAAGTTAGCTCATGGAGCCATGCCTTCAGATAAGCACTTCATTTACATTCTGCATGTTTCCCTGAGAGCAGTTGTCACTACAAGCTAATTCAAAGTATAGCATCCACAGGCAAAACAACAATTCAGTACTGGTACCTGAGCTGCATTCACAAGATTAAATGGTTAGATTTTAGGCTAGCGGCACTACCTAGTAAGATTTTCACACTTGACGCGACCACTCACAGTTTCAACACTGAGGAAAACAAAACCAATAGAAATCCATTTAATGTTCTTCTTAGCTCCAGCCTTAATAAAGATTATTTAATCTGCACTTGTTAGATCATGACTTTTGTTTGTGGTGGAAGGGGATAAAAAACTGATTTTAAGCAATTCCTCCGTTGAGCCAGGTGTGTTTGAAACCAGGCGGTTTGGGATCACTTGCTGTGCTGTCTGAGAATCAAGTACCCTATTTACTTTATCAAATAAAAAAGAGTCATGGGTCAAATAAGGGCAAAGCACTCCTGACAGCCTGCAACAAACGGAGTAGCCAAGGTTTGGGAGACAGCACCAGCCCTGCAGTCCTCCTGCAAGCACAAAGCGTGACAAGCAGGCTGCATCTGCACATTTATAGAATTCCTGGAGGTATACATTCCAAATAACAGAGAAATCTGGGCTTAAGAGGAAGGCACTTAGGTATCACCCTAGCATTAAAAATAACTCATACAGCTTCCATATAAAATGAACTCAATAAATGTGTTACAATCAGACTATTAAGAAAATGCCATGCAGCTGAGGAAGGAGCAGCTGCACAACTATCAGCCCTGATGGGCTTTTTCCCAGTGAAACACATCCACTATTGCTAATACAAAGGACCAAACCAAACAGAGCTCCAAATCCAGAACAACAGGTTCACTGTCTTTAATATGTTTTTTTCATCTTCATATCAAAGTTTGTGAATAAGAATGTTCCAGATTTACTTGATATTTTAGACATAAGAGAACATGTACATTACCTTGATATCATAAAAGAAAATATGCTCGCTCAACTTACTTATTGGAGCAACACATCAGAAACACTCCTCAACATGGCTGTGAAGATTTGGATCCTCAGAAAACTGTGGTTTTGTGCTTTCATGCGACTGCATCCTAGTCACACCTGTTCTAAAACTCTATCTTAGCATTACAAAATCATGAATTTTATTATGAAGTTAATAGGAGTCCACCCACACCAAGAAGTACAAATAGCCTAACTTCCACACTTCAGAATAACATTCTGCGTTGCTTTTTCTTGCAAAGTTCAGTAAGCTGTTGATACTTTAACCTTATTGGAAACCTCGGTTAGAACCAGGACGTGATGACATCAATGAGGAAACGTGCTTATTTCAAATCTTGTGACAAGACAGTTTTGGCAGGCGTATCTGTCTGTAGGAGTGCAAATACAATAATATAAGAAGGCCTATTCTGCTTTCTAATGCATAGTCAAGATGATTGCATAAGAATGTTTCAGTTATAAGGGGTGAGGTAGACAAGTAAACATACTGCAGCCAAGGTAAATAGCGTGTTCCTGACTATTATAAAGCTGCAAGAATGAACTTTTATTCCTCTGAAAAATCCTTAGTAAGCATTGATGCTAAACAAACGTTTTCCCTCCTCTCCCACTTGCACCACATAAAAACGTGTAATGCCCTATCTCTTCAAACCCTACCATAAAGGTTAGCCAAAACTTACTGCAGCAGCTTCACTGCAATTATTCACCAGCATGAGAACACAGAGTACCTTTATCTTCTAAGGAAGAGAAGGTCATTCCACGTGTCAAGTTTTGAATACAGAATGTTGAGCCTTTTTGTAAGCTTAGGTCCCATAAAATCTAATTAAATCCAGTGCTGTCACACTAAAGCAAATGAAGGCATGTAACCATATGAGCATTCTCAGTAAAACGTTACAGTCCAGTTTACGCAATCCAGTATGACTAAACCACGTTATTCACCACATGGCTTTGCAACCCATTTACCCTTTCATTACCCAATTAAGATCAAATAATGTAATACAAGTAAGCATTCTAAGACACAAAAATACACAAAGACGAAGTATGAGCCCATTATAAATACATTCCATTATTGCTATTACTTAGAGCTTGAGTTTGGGATATTTTCCTTGTTGCAGAAAAATAAAAGTATTTGGTAATTTAAAAAAAAAAAAACAACAAAAATAAGCATATCAGCTGCAGAATATTGCACATGTCACAGTCTGGGAAGCTTCAGATTGTTTCTGGTGACACACCTTCCAGCTGTGGAAATAATGTTTAGACCGTATTTGAAAATACAACAGAAACTGCAGCCTTCAGCTACTTATACAAGTCCAAAGGGATCTGGGCTATAATCATAACATCCATTTGTCTGTGGTGTTCTTAGAAACTCTGATGTTCTGACATCATGTAAGTTGAGGTACAAGCTATCTGCTGAAAGCTGACATTTGTCCTCAGGGTGCAGAAGTTGGCACCTTTAAAACAGTCAATCTGATCACTTCGGAAACAGCTGTAGTCTACTATGTCTTTATGTAGTCCATAAAGATGCCAATATCTATCAGACTGTGCTCTCACACCTCAGTTTAGGTAACCCACCATGTGAACACTCTACAGCTGCTTCCGAGCACTCCATTTTTCCTTCCTGCATCACAGCTGAGGGTGAATAAAAGAGAACATGTTAAAACAACATGGTCTTACTGGCAAAAAGCAGAGTTAAAAATTGCACAAGCTTATGAAATACCAGGAAATTAAATCACGAATTGTACTCCGACGCACTATTAACAGTTGGTGGCTAAAACATCCAGCTACTGCATGTCCTGACCTAAAGCTCAGAATTAATATTTTAAGATCATACACCAGTCTGTTCAAACAACTATCTGCATGCTGCAGCAACAAAATGCAGAGTTCAGTGCTTCACAACAGTATGCAATAGAAGTACCCGAACAGCAGCCCCCCTCTTCCAGACTCTTAAAAGTTGAATTGACAGAGAAATTCAAGATTGATCACATTGTAAGACCGAAGGTATTCCTAAGACGTCATGTTCCTTCTATCAGCCAAACAAACCACTTGCCCCTCCTTGTGCAGAAATTTAACAAATACAAGAAAAACAATCCTCATTTTCTCCAGTAGTGACTATTCTAAAGCAAATGTCCCAATTCAGGCTCCGCAGCCAATGCAAGCTCCGACTACAGCCCCATACAATTTGCTTCTAGGTTTTGGTGCAGAGGTACAAGGCAGCAATCCTTTTGTTACAGGTGATCACATTGCAAACGACTGTCAACCAACAGCAAAAAGCACATCTCCTCAACATGCTACACAAAGCTAATTGAATTATACCACCTAAAACAAGTGAAAATAAGCACAAGCTTTGTAAAACACCAGCTGTGCATTGTGGAAAGCAGTTCAGGCAGTTCTGCTCTGCAGCTCATCTGGATGCATGTGACGAATGCTAACTAACCAAGCCATTCCTCTTCCAAGTGAATCATTTACATTTAGGGTAGTTAATTCTTGGATTTCAAACCAGTTTTGAAAAAAGAACATTCCAGGTTTAAAAACCATCTTTCCACCTACACATCAAACTCAGACAATATACTAGATTTTTCTTTTTTGTTGTTTGGTTTTGGGTTTGTTTGTTTTTAAGAAAAAGAACTTAAAGGTCCGAAACAATGGAACAAGATTTCTTTTAATCGTGCAAGTCCAGGATCCAAAGTCTGAAATTGTCAGTACCAACAAATACAAATGCATTTTCACTACCGAAAGAAAATATTAAATTAAAATAAACCTACTTTGCCTGTAAATAGGTCACATAAATCTAAGGTTTTTACACTGGAGTTACTTCAGTAGTACCAGCGAGTATTTCACAACCATGCAAACAATGTTTGAACGGACAGAGAGTTGTAACCAGTATGGCAAACATCTCCTACTTATAAGTAGGAAAGGTCAAATAACAACAAATTATACTTCTGCACTACTGGCCTGATCCTTGCCTACTTACTGTTAGGTCAGCAACACAGGAAGGCACATTCTTTTGGTTCTGGATGTAAAGTGACAGCAGAAATTGGATGAAAAAAAAAAACAACACTAAATCAGATAGTAGAGTAGAGTAGAGGCTATTTCATCAAGGTAAAAATAGGTATACCCGTACTGAGGCTTTATGTTCCTCAGGATGGATGTGCTCACCATGAAGGTGAAAGCCACAGCATTTTGAAGAACTGATCCAGCAACAGTGCTCTGCACTGCCTGAAGTCTAGTCCATCAGTTTGCATAGCCCACATTCTGAATCTATTTGGAACAGTAAGCTACACATTTTTACTGACTGTATAAGACATCTACAGAGGGAATGGATCACAGTGTTGACCAGCCTGCCAGCAAGAATGGCATGTATAGAAAGCCAGGTGAATCGAACCAGGTAAATCTACAAGGATAGCAGCATGCTGGAATACAGAACAGGAAGCCAAACAGGGATCTCAGCTGTGAACAATGACTTTTGTTTTATTCATGTATGCTCTCAAAAGCAAATAGTTACGTGATTTTTCAGCTGATGTAAAATATTCTGGAGTAGATTAATTTAAACTGATTGTAGAGATGATAAGAGGATCTCATAAAAAGGAACAACCATGATAGGAAAGGTAGTGTAAAGCACATGGAAAAAGAGAACACTTAAACTGTAAATAACAGTAAATTTGAATTCAGCAATAATTTTTGTTTACAGAAGATCGTGAGGCACATGTTTAGTCCTCTAAAAATAGATCATGTCACTGTCAAATAAGTGGGTGGTATTACAAATTATTAGAACAGGAATAGAATAAAACCAGAAAGGTGCAACCACAAAAAAACAGGCTTCACTCATCTTAAATACTGCATAGATCTTGTAGTTACTTCATCCTTCCTGAAATCAAACAAAAAGGTTCAAAAGGGTAACAAGAATTAAAACTACGTAACTGCTTCTAGACAAGGAGAGGTTAGGTATAAAGGTCTTTCCCATTTGTTTTCTGGCACTACCCTTTCTGTAACTCTCCCCACAAGCAAGCTGCTTTTCTGAGGTAATAATGCTTTTTCCAGTTCTTACTTTCTAGAAACTGGGGACAAACAACTGAATTCTACAGCAGTCCAGATTTCAAAATAAAAGAGGAATACTTTTATGATACGCAATTAACTTGCACTATTCCCTGCCCCGAGATGTTTTGCAAACAAAAAACGTAACAGATTTTAAAAGAATAATTGTTTGATCAGAAATTCCGAAGGCTATTAGCAGTGACATCCGAAATGCTCATTCAGGAAAGTACCCAGTCTACACGCCGGAAAGGCTTATTTCACATCTGCCTTATCCTTAACCCTCCCTGGGAATACTCTGAGTATTCTAAGAATACTAGAACACTGAGCTGCAGAGCCTTTGTTCCAAGCCAGCCCAGATCATAAGCCCATGTCCGTTCACCACAAACTCAGCTAGCCACTCCTGTGCTCCACCTTTCACAGCATCATACCAGAGTTGTTGGTACTTGGCCACAGTGAGAACAGGGGCAGGCTCACAGTATGCAGTAAGAAATTCTCTTTCCCAAGACCACAGAAGTAGAAGTGTCCAGAGCAAAAAACATTTAAACAAAAACAAGCACAGCAATTTGTGTATTACAGATAGCTCACCGAATCTGAATTAGTATGGCAGCAAACCATGTGTGCACTAGTCAGTCTCACTAAGAAAAATCAAAAGTTTGCTTAAACTACCATGAAGTACGTATGGGGAAAAACTGAGCTCTAAGAATGTTCACAAGACAACAGAGGCCTCCATTTTAACCTGTCATTGCAGCAGGCAGAAGCACTCAAACCCGTCACTGCTTGGCAGTTCTTGT
>JAOWBP010002559.1:21708823-21735127 GCA_028571105.1 Tragopan temminckii | reverse complement strand
TGGGCAAGCAGTCAATTCACTACTCTCAGAAGTTTCCTCTGAGTACCTGAGCATTCGGATTCCACCACTACCATATCACATACTGCCTGAGGACGAATAACTGCAGTGGAAAGCAACAGATTTCATTTCTGGTACTAAGGTGCTTGAAACAGAAACAGCACAGGCTTTGCTCTGCTGTGAGGTGGGATGCGGTGTCACTGCCTGCTCTCAACACCCTGCCAGCCACACCATGACTTACTTCCACGGCAGACAGCTGCTTCCTGGGGTGGCAGCTGAGCTGCAGGACAAACCAGAATGAGCAAGAAAGCAGGCTAAAAATGCCTGTGATGTGACAGCCAGCACCCAGCAGCAGGCAGGCACAATGGGGACTAAGTGCATGCTGCCAGATTCAAATCAGCAGAGAAGTCAGAACTGCATTACCTCCACCAGTGACTAGTCACAGAGTCCACTGATTTCGGCAATGCATTGAATAAATTCAATTATTCTGACAGATGACCCTAGTATAACTACTCTATTCATAGATCACCATTCTCAACAGTGCCTTCTGTTCTCCTTTTCTAAGTCTGGAAACCATACAAAACAGTCTGTTCCTTACAGAACATGCAATTGTCCTTTGCATGTTAGGCAGCGTGTAGGGCACCGGTAACAAGGACAGCACCAATGAGAATGGTTTTACAGTTACATGGGAGACAACACCGCCTCCCTTCATAGGGAATCACAATTTTCATTCCTTAATTATCCTATAATTCCTCTACATTACATTTTACCTTACTAGACTCAAGGAGGGAACTTTGGAGCAGGGAATGCACACAGACAGCAACACAGGTATGGAATCAAAAGTGAGCTTCTTCCACTCTGGCAAAAAAAATAAAAAAAATCAGATCTTCTCAAGTGCTAGCACAATCCATTCTCGACAGCAAGTTTGACACAAGTTGATCTTGACCACAGACCCAGGGAAACAAATATCACCTTACCTCCCTTTGATGTTACGTACCGCTTGGTCTAAAAACATAAGTATACATGGCAAAAGGTCCACCCAAACCACACTGTTGTTGACCCTGGTATGGCCCCAATTCATGGCAACTACTGTCTTGTAAAGCATATATGGCCAAAGCACCAAGTGAAAACAAAGGCTGACTACATCACACGTGGTACGCTCTCCAACAGCACTTCCTAACGCAGACAGGTGCATATATGTCATACTACTAAAAGAATAACTTCCATTGCAAAGGTTGACTTGTCTACCAGGCACCAGCTAGCTGTATTACAGTGCCATCCTACTCTGCTCTGTGTTCATTCTGTTTCTTCTCAGCTCGAACACGCACTTGGTTCAGCAGCAGCATACCATCCGAGGTGATCGTTGGAGCACAGCTCCAAACCTGAAGACACAGCTGTGTGTCTGAATTTTGTGTCCACGCTGTGTATCCAACTGTTGACTTTGGGTACTTCACCTCCTGAGTTTATCTGCACAACAGCACCTTCCCTGCAGCCTTCCAGAGCAAGGCACATCACACCAGACAGCTACCACTGCTTCAGGCAGCGCTCCCCTCCAGCAGTGCTTGTTTCTGCGGAGGACAGCAGTGCTCAGATGTGAAGTACAGAGCTTCTCGTCTCCTAAAATAGGTTTTCTTTTGACATTTGTATCAGCCTAGATCTCTGCTAGACAGAGATGCTGAAAGCATTTATATAAAGCCTTCCCTTGTAAATATAAGCGTTTTATCACACTAATTTTCCAGCATCAAGACTGAGAGTTTGGAAACCTATTCAGAAAAGAAGGAGCATCAGAGAGAGCTGGCAAAAATTAGGAGAAGATCTAAACAGCTACTGTATGTTTCTTTGGCCAATTTAGCCTCATGACAGTAAAATTATGCAAGTGACCGCAGGCATTTGAATTGCATGCCTCAAAAAAGACTGTTGGAAGCCACAAACTACCTTTACTCAGATTTCACACCAAGGACATTTCTGAGTGATGTCAAACTGTTTTTTTCCAGCGGTTAGGCAAAGTGTGCAAACTTATAAATATTGCACAGAAAGATCATTCATCCATGCAATAATGTGCTTTTCAGTTATTTACACTCAAAGTTTTACCACACAAATAAACTTCATGAAAGAAGACTTACATGCAAAACAAGTAAGCTTAGAACTTGCAAGGGCAGTCTAATTTAGTCACTCAATTTTTTTTGCTGTTAAAGAGCTAACATATTTGAATGAATTTTCTTTTTTGTTGTTCCCTCACTGTCTATAACAAAAAAAAAACTCTATAAAGGAAAAGGCCACATCAAAAAATATCTTATTCTCTTCTTCCATCTTCCTCTGTCTGTTTCTGTCTCTCATGAAATAAGACCACAGGAAGCTGACCTACAGCTCTGTCCATACAAGGATTATGTAGAAACTTTTCTATGAAGTACTCAGTGTATGACAACACAAACTTTCTTAGCTTTTGCAAGTCTTGAGTTTGAGTGACGCCAGCACTAAGTGACAACAGTTTCCAGCACAGTCACACTCATGCTGCCTGCTGGGAATTCCTTGTTACAAAAAGGGACTGCAGTCCATGCGTCATTTTGACAGTTACTGTGGATTTCCTTTTTCCATGCTCACTCCTCATTTTCTCTCTCATATCTAGTTTTGCATTCAATCTTAACTCACAGCCCAGTTCTATGCCGGCCAATAAATTTACAGTTCAGAAGTTTCTCAAGGTTCAACATTCGCAATGACTGAAAGTAGACTCTACACCCTAATATTATAAAATGAAGCCTCCTTAATCCTGAATCCACACCAGAGAAAACAGCATGACTAGGATTCTAAACCTTGAAGCTGAGAAACAACCACAACTATGTCCGAGACCATTTTTTCCTACCCACAATGATGTTTAAAAGAAAACAAACCACAGTGAGGTGTTTCTTACTACTCATGTAACTTCTCTCTCTCAAATCTTACAAAAAAAAAAAAAAAAAGAACTAAAGATGAGGGTCACCAAAATTTCAGTCGGGAATGAAAGGCTTTTCATAGTTTTCCAGAGCCTATAATGTGAACCTCTAAGCTTTGATGAGCTGCTGTAACAAAGCCAAGATAACCAAGACTACCCTGCATTGTGCTACAACCACACCCAGGAATGCAACACATGCCAAATCTCAACAGTTGCTTGCTGACGTAGACACAAGAAAAATCACAGCATGCACTCAGTCCGTTTCTCACCACTGGAGTCATCTACTTCAGCCTATTTGCTATAAACACCTAGTTCTGTAGATATAGGACGTTGAAGTCATATGCAAGAGACCCAGCTGATAATTGTACATAAAGTTAGAGCAATATAAAACTAAGGAAGAAGAGCTATGGAAAGCAGCCTACTTTTAAGTCTGCATGCTCAGAACCCAAAAGAGAGCCACCCACTAGCTAGACAAGGCTGCGACAGAAATCTGGGGTTAGGGCTGCAGGCATATTTCCCCATGTATCACATACTGATGCATGCTGCCCTGTTGCTGAATTCATCTTTGCCAGACATGAATAGTATTTGTGGAGAAAAAAAAACACAACAAAAACAGGAAACCACATGAACTGGTAGCAGGCTGCCTTATAAGACAAGGCACAAGGATGTGCTTGACAACGCTGTTGAGGCTATGGAGCACCAGCAGCCTGCCCTCAGCTCTTTGTGCTACAAACCTTCATCTGCTGCAAACAGCAATTCCATGCTTTCTGTGCCAGAGGGCGGCTGTAAATGCAGCAGCTGCCCCACCTCATTCCCATCCTGCTTCTGCCGTAAAAAAAAATCCCAATATAGATTACTTGATAAAGTACTCAATCTGAGTCCACACATTTTATTAAAATGAACATCTACAAGTCAATTTCCAAAACAACTGAGCTTAATCTTCAAAAGTTTTCAAACAGCATGAGTTAAAACTTGATCTGAACACCACTGTTGAGCAGATAAAGCAATTCCACCCTATTTGTCTAATAAAGCAAAACATTCAAAAAGATCTGAGCAACCTTATTATCCAGGATCAGGTCCTTAGGCTCCAGTTCTCCTTCATATAATTATTTTGGAAACGGGGAAGAAAGGAAACAATCTTTTTTAATTCCTAGAAGATAGGTTAACCATGGATTATGGGAGCAGCCAACGTGTATATTAGTGACTTCACTTATCTCCTAGGCCTGAGAAAAAAAATCTACAGAAATACAGACGAAACGAGTAAAACTACTTTGCAGATAGCACAGCTGTTGCAAAGTGGCACCTTAAACAGGTTTAAAGAGGTTAATTAGTGACAGACATCACAAAGAAATGGATTTGGAATATGAAGAGAATTATGGATTAGTGTAACAAATATATTCTGTGATGGTCAAAATCCAAGTCCAAGTTTTCTGACTGGACAAACATTCAAACCGCCCTACTAAATATAACATAAAAAGACAAAGAATTCATTTAATACATTTCAACAATTCAAACTGCTTCAGTGTATCAGTACTTAGAAACTGATTTTCTGACTACACTGCAAGTGGTTAAAGATTCCCACTATGAATACAATTATAAATATTATTTAATGATCTCACTGAAATTAGTTTTCAATAGAGAGAACTTCAGATGAAAAGCCAAGCCCCTCAGCTACACTAGGATGCCCATTTAAAATAAGGAATAAACTTCTCCAGAGTGCCTAGAAATTCACATACAATCAATCTTCCACAGAATCTAACTTTAGAACTCCCACAAAATAGGTCATTCAGTTTTTCAGGAATGAAGGAGACATTCACAAACTTAGTTCAGAGAATCAGCAGTGCTCAACTGGTCAAAGACAGCTGAACAGAGTGCACAGTCGTAAGTAGTTCAGTCAGAAGGGCTAACAAGTATCTTCATAATTTGAATCCAGAACACCCAGAATTTGAGAAGAAAAACCCCCTATGAACTCTCACTTTTATCCATGAAATTCAGTCACTGGTTTCCGTAGTACTTAACTTACCATGTGAAAAGTGTCTGCTGTTTTAAGAACTCCAATGATCATTCCCCACACAGACTTGGCTGGTTGCACTACACACAAATAAAAGCAGGTAATATAATCCTCAACACTCATAGCAAAAAACAGCTAGAGCAAAATGCAAGAACACAGCCATGACACACTGTGCCGGACAGCCTGAGACACTCCCTTTGCATTCCCTATGCCACCCACATCCCCTCATGCTAGGTGCACAGAAGCAGCACACAACAGGAAGGGCCTTCCCAGTCCTCTTTCTGGGTCAGGTTCCCTGAAATAGTTCTGGGAAGTCTAAACAAGTTGGACGTGACCTCAGGTCAAAATAGCAGCTACACTGACTGTGCTGCCAGCTATGACTAGCTGCAGCCTATCTCACATCTCCAAGATACCACAATACACACAAACCAAAGCAGTCATCAGCTGTTTGCTTTTACCTAGGTTTTGGTAGCATTTACATCAGTTCTAAGAGACCCAACTCACAAGCATTTTCTAAGAGACTGTTACAACTGCAATCCATGAGGATGTCTACCAGAAGCAGTAGCCATCCCATGCCAAGAAAACTAGCACAGCTTACAGCAACAGCCACTCACAACATACCACCAAAAGAAGCATTTATACTGTCTGTACAACATTAACAATACATTATATCCATGCTTTTGTTTTGCAGTACACATGCTCATAAACTCCGTTCTTCTGTGATGGAGAATGGAAACCAGTGGATTTTAGCAGGCAACAACAGTCCTCTTCTTGAGCACTATGACCTACACAATGCCTTTGGTGCCACCACACCTTTTCTGCAATGCAACGATCCTCACATCAGCAGCAGAGGCCTCCGCAAGCTACCTGCTTCTCTACGCCACAGCACCTCATTTCCCACTGTCTTTGAGTCATGAGCAAGATTTAGTAAGCTCCAGCTGCATTTGCTGATAACCTGAAAAAAAACAACCTGGAAACGACTGGCAAGAAGCAGAGCAAACACAGAGCAAAACACTTCAAATAAGCTCTCACAAAACAATATGCTTACTTCTATAAATCAAGTGTTACTCAAAAATCCTTTCATCTGCAATATCCAGCTTTGTTGTATTGATAAAATTACCTTATTGTTCAGCACACACCTACAAAAACAACTCTACAGAAGAAAGGATATCTGAGCATACTAATAAGGCCTGTAAGCCCAAACAGCAAGATGCTTCAGCCTACTCCAGCAGAGCACAACACTTAATAGAAGCACAGAAGCATACAATTACCCAGTTAGGTCCCAGTGTACATTTATCTTCACAAGATTACAGCCAGAAAAAAAAGCACCAGTACTGAAAAGGAAAGAAATCAAAAGGCAGAAAAGAGATTAAAATCGCAGGAGTCAGGAGCAGTCCCAAAATTTCTCACAACAACCCTAAACTACCAAAGTTGATTGTGTTTTTTGTCATATACCCACATGTCCCAGCCTCCAACAAATATTTCCTAAACAGCAAAGACTGGAGCAAGTTGGAGCAAGTATCTGGACTAAATTATCTCTGAGAAAGAATCTGCAATGTCCGCAGAATTTACAAAGACTTGTTCTAATGCCAGATATAAGTTCTAAAAGTAACTCATAAGATTGTTCAATATAAGTCAACCTTTGCATTTTCGTTCAGTTTTCTTGAACTTATTTCATTATGCCAGATGCATGCTAAGGCCTGTACAATGGATTGCAAGCACAGGAGTAGATCCCTGTATGAACATACAAGACTTCCATGAGCTGTTAGATTACAAGCAGAGTAGATTAGATACCTACCAAAACCCAAAAGACTGGACTGTCAGTTTTAGAGACAAGTAATAACACGCAGATACCCTGGACGAGCTGGAACACTGTTGGCATACCTACCTGAAGATGAGAGCACCCACTCTGCTGTAAAGTGCCCACTTCATCAAGAAGAGCAGAAGAGCTAGGACAGCCATGCAGCAGCTCATACTACTGCAAGAAGCAACATACTGCTACCGTCCCTTGAAAATATGCTTCACCCTTACTGACAAACACACTGCAAACACAGAAAAAGGACACATCACATAGCTCCCTTCCTCTACGTATGCTTTTTGCAAAATATCCCATTCCTTTTCAATTGCATATGCAATTTTTTGACAAGAGTGCTTCCCTGGATTACCTCTCACATAAAGGTATTACGTAGTCCCACAGCAGCAGAACAGTACAGCTATAAAGGAACAATTGATTTTGCCTTGAAATTGTATCAAAGCTAATCTTTTGTAAGGATCTTTAAAAACAAAGTGAGGTATTGAGGTCTTGCACTGAACAATGAGTTTTTTTGCCACCATTCTTTTTTTTTTTTTTTTTAACAAAAAACATTTTATAGGTTCCAAATTCTGAACGCTTATCTGCAGAAGAGTAAATAATGAATTTATACTCACATATAAAAATTTGGAAATGCTTTTAAACAGCATTATATTACACGATAAACAGCATCTGAAATTTCAGGCCCTTTGAGAGTGTTCTCTATCAAAAAACTAGCACAGAAAAATGCTGTAAAGCTATACAGTAATGAGACACCATTCATAGAGGATCACCAACAGTTTGGGTTGAGGGTGTGTTGGGGGGTTGGCTTTGATTTTATATCCACAGCTATTAAGTTCATTAGCCACCATCTACTGTATACTTCACATCTGGTTCATCTGACCAGTTCACTTTACTGGCTGGTACGGAAGGCTTTATCATCTCTGCACCCTTTCCTGCAAGGAGGAGGCACATCTTTATCTAAACAGAGCTAAGCAGGATGAATGAGATTAAAAAGGAAACATTACTCAGCCTTCCTGGTATTTTATCTTTCAAAATCTCTTAAATAGACATCTGAAGTTTATCATGGCATCTGCTTAACCATATCAAAAGACTGGTAATCCACCTTAAAAAAAAAATTGACAAACCCAATGCAAGTCTAAAAGGCATTCTAGCTACATTAAGAGAATATAAGAAGCAAAACATGTACCTCCTTCAATTCAGATACGGGGGGAAGGGGGAGAGAACAACATTTTTTCTCTGGTATCAGTGCTTTAACTTTCTGTCAATGGCAGAGAAGTACATATAAGCACAAGATTAATCTATAAACTGAAGAAGTTCATATAATATATACATAATATCATAAAGATCATTTAGGAATAAAACAATTCATAAGTTTCATATTTCATTTTTCAATTCATAATTCTCTCAAGGGGAAAAAAAGGTTCCCATTGGATTCACACAATGATTACTGCCACAGGCGCAGGGGAAGGAACCTGATCAACCTGGAAAGACATTTTTAAACTTGCACTGAAATGTACTGTGCTACTTACATATAGACTTCAATTGCATTAGCCAAGCAGGGGGAATGTTAGCAAGTATTCTTTAATTTGAGAATACAGAATCAGCTCTTCCATTTACAGAAGTCAAGTCAGGTTTTAGGCAACACGGTGGGACTGTTTCCCAAGAGGTGGGGAGGTGGAGGCAATGATACCAAGACAACAAACATGTAGCGCACACAACGCACACTCCAGTACCTATTCTATAATGACACACCAAACAAGATGCCATTAGGCACATAACATCCCTGGCAACATACCACATTTAGATGGACACTGAAATACCTTTAAAACATTTTTAAGATAAGTGAACTCAGTCTAATCTGGAGTTGGTATTTCCTGACCTCTGCTGACTAACTCTTCTAAACCACTATTAGATATCAGGAAATACCCACCCCCACCATCAATTAGTACTTAAACATATATCGAAGCATTATGCTTTGAACACATTCACTCATAGTAAGGTATTTGTATATCCTATAGGCAAACGTTGGATAAAAGAATTTCATGCCAGACTTGAGGTAAACAAAGTATAAAATCAAGTCCCCGTATTAACAGCGAAAGGTACTCTGGGGCCAGTACCTCACTTCACTTGTAACCTCCAGCTGCACTGCAAAATAACGCTGAGCTCCCACAACTTTATCTCACTTCCTTCACCCACACGTTACAAAGCTGCCTGAACTAAATCAATCCACATCGCTATCATACTTAGGATTATGGCTTAAAGAGGAATTTGGACTGGGACTGTATGTTCATCACAATGATGACAAAGGTCTTCAGAGCCCCAGGGCTGGCAGCAGAGGCTGCACCAAGCCCTCACGTCTCAGCACAGCACACCCTGCCCTGCTGCTGCCAATCACCTCAGCAACCACGCAATCAGATGCAGAGTAGAGGGCCTCCACACACACTCAGAGCACAAGAAAACTTATTTCTTCTTAGCTCCGCTTCCCTTTCCATTAAAAATAGTAGAGAATAGAAAGCAATACCTAGCTAAAATAAAAAATAAAAATTGAAATGGTATCAATCCAGCAGGTGAAAGACAACATCACAGTTATATTCAGAAAGGCTCAGTTGTGGAACAATCATCCTCTTCATTTCTATACAAACCAAAACTAAAACCTCAGCACGAAAGTCACAGTTATAACCGCCCCCCACCCCACCCCCCAGCCTCCCTGGAAGTATTCATAGAAAGTTCCCATGCCAGCAGCCAACACACCACTATGCTGCAAATATTAATTCTGATAGTATATGCCCCACCACCTGGGGCTCCCTCTGCTGTCCTAGTCCCACATCCCTTGAAAGGTTAAAGATTTGCTTTACAGCAGCCATGAGAGCACCAAAAGTGTTTCTAACTTACTTAGAATTACTTGCAAATTCATAACAATCCCTGCTGACTTTCCTAGCCATTATCAGATTTCCCGTCATTTTTCTATTACAATTCTATAAGTTCAGCTTAGGCTGCACACGGCTTTCTAAAAGCCAGCAATTCAATTAAATCCTAAATTCCTGGTAAGCATCAATACTTAAAACTTCTGCTTTGAAGAAAGTTGATAGCTTTAGATCAATGATTTTATGCTTCAAAGGACACAATTGTCTTTCTGAGTACAGCAGGTTCCAGCCCCCCCCTCCCCCCAAGAAAACCCTCTTATGAAAACTGATATTCAACCTCATCACACCTAAAAGAGCTAACCACTTATCAAAATACAATTGGATATTCTTACAGCTCTTTGAATTGTAATCAGCTCTCAGATTTACATACAGATTTTGAAGGGGAAAGAAAACCATAACACAACAATTCCTCACAAAGCTTTGCTATTTCATTTTAATTCACAAAGACGACTCCTCCTCATTATCTGAAAGACTACCGTATGCCACAGACAAAATGGGATACAGCTTTTTTGGAAAACAGTTTCAGGACAGATTTTCAAATCTAACATCTCCAAAGCAGAATGCTACACATAGGAAAAGCCATTCAACTGCTGGTTCAGAAAGCAGCATGCAGATGTGTGAATAAATACATCTGACGTTCATCAGCTGGCACAATACTTACTGCCTTCATTCCCCGTGTCCAGTAGCTCTTGAAATGCTACATCCATGTCACTGAAATTAAACTAGCAACACTCCTTCAAACTGAGAAACTGATGCAATAAACAGCAGTAATCCACGTAATCCAGCAGCAGTGCCTGCCTAGCACCAACGCACACCCCCATGAAGATAAAAGACAGGAAGTACTCAGCAGCAGTAAATTCGTTTCAGCAGAAAACATCAGCTTTAAAAGCAAAATACACAAAACCTCTAATTCCACTATGAGATTGTTTACTAGTAATCTACGTAGACGTGAGAGATGCTAGCTGTAATTGGAAAAAAAAAAAAATCAACATTAATCTTGCTACTTCTAAAACGTCTGCGTAAATCAACCTGCTAAACTATAGCTGTAAAGCAAGGGTAGAGTTTGGAACTGACTTGTACAAAGGTCTGTAAGAAATCAAGCTTTCACAAATTACAGCTCTGCACACGTTCCAGATTGCAACATGGACTTTGTAAAGATTTGAGGCCTTCAGAGTGACGTGTTTCTGAGTAAACAACTATATGAGGAAATGTCCTAGCTGACACCACTCTCCTCTTCAGGCAAGCACATATCAAAGGTGCATCATTGTTTAAAATGGCTCCAGTTCTTAAGGATGAAGATCCGTTCCCTGTCCTGCCTTGACCCAAAGGGAGGTACACACTGTCCTTCAAAACATCCTGTCAGGAAAGCAGTAACAAGCACTCAAATTTGGAGATCAGGATAATAAATGAAGTTTTACTAGTTACTTATTTAGCTTTCAAAATATGTATCTATAAAAATTATTGCCCAAGAACATGGAAGCTTTTCCAACCAAGTACAGCCCATTTCAGAAATCCCAGTCAACACGTGAGCTCCAAGAAACTAGAAGCAGTGAATTTGTTAAACTCTGCAGATGTTCTTGTGTGAAAGCTCTCATTTCCTATATCCACTCTGTTTTGAAGTAACATGTTTCCTGAAAGTGGCTTATCAGAACAAAATACTTGCTATTTTTTCCAATATAGAAAGTTAGAATTTATCAGAATATAACCCAGGTCTGTTCTCTAAGAAAACTGCATTCTTTTGCCTAGAAAAGATGTGATGTCTGATGCTCTTATCTTTTAAGGGTTCTGTTTGCTTTTAGGACCAGGTCCCCAAACCTGTCTGGAGTTGACAACAAAAGGAACAAATAGGCTCACTTTCCCTGTTCCTGAGGACTGGCACCAAGTCCAGAGAGAACAAGCTGCTTAGCAAGTCGATAACAAAGTGCAGAGCTCCTAAGTGAGCTTTACCAGCTCCTACCCCTAAATAAAATTACTGTTTTACTGGTCAAAATTTTATTTTCTCAAGTATATACTCGACAAAAAGACTTGCCCCAACTACTTGATCGCCTATGTTACACAGAGTTTTACTGTGTTTTTAATTTTTAATTTTTCTTTTAATTTTTAACCTTGATATTTAGTTAACATTTCTCCCTAAGATGGAGCACTAATCTCCGTGTTTTTCCTCAAAGTTTATGCAAATGGACAGCATTGAGACAACGTGCAACATAACAATCATCTCTTAGGAGAAATTCTACTGAAAACCACATAAAAGCCTCATTCAGTGGGATTTGTTTTAGTGCTAGGCCCTTGAAAATGTTTACTTGAATGAGACGGTTGGATGAGCCTGCTCTTGTATTTAGTTCAATAATCAAGTGTCAGGAATCCGTTTGCATTTCTAGATAGCTGCATTTGAAACCGAGATGAGGAAGGAAAAAAGCTGGTCGATGAGACCACAAATGGTCTATATTTTTTCCTGTTCAAACTTCTTAATGAATTTAATAGAACTCATTTTCTCTGTTCTAACTCAGATTAAAATAACAGCCATGAATTTTTGAGAGACATATTATCATTTTATCAGATAACAAAGAATACTGTGGAAATGACAGCAAAACACAGACAATTTACCAAGCCAAACTTGAGCTTGCTTATATTAAAGCCTAATTCAGATTGTGAAGTGCACTTATATACTGTACTTTTCAGACAATGACAAAGCAAATCACATAAACTAGACTGAATAAATCAGATGCCAATATTTACAGATTTCAGTTAAATTTCTCAAAATATATACTCTTTACTATAAAGAAAAGCAGGATTAAAGATCTGTTTTTCAGAAACTAAAATTGCTACATTCACAAATGCTTCTGTCAATAGTAATAAAAGGTTAATATACAGAAAAGATTGATATGTGAAGTGTTCAGAAAATGGAGTTAGAAGTATAAGCCACTACATTAGCTACCAGCTAGCAAACTGGTAGCAACAAAAAAGTCACCTCTTCTTGTTAGAAAACTGTTTTGCTCTCACTGCACTTGGGTTCAGTTTAAACTGTACTCAGCAAGATCAGGGCAAAATTTAGGACCAATTTCAGGTTGAACGAAGTTTATCAAAAACCTTCCATTCAATTTTTATAACCTCCTGGACTGCTGACCCACTTGTGATGTGATGCTATGGGGTTCACACAGCACTGCCGTAATTATTCCTATTTTAAATGAAAAAAAAAAAAAGTCTCTTAAGATTTAGTTAACTACGCTATAACTTCAGAATGTTCAGCAAAGTACCCAGCAGCCACTCTGCTGCACGTACTGGGGAGCTGACTGACTGCAATGCCCTTAATAATAAAATCAACCCTATTTCATTCCTGCTTGGATCTGGACCATCTGGAATCAAGTACCTTTGTGAGTAAGAACCATACAGCTGCAACTGTATAAATATTTTTCTTATCAATTCCTTGCCAAAAGCATCTCAAAATTCAAAGATCAATTTCTCATAAAAAAACAACCAACAAAATGAAGGTCACGCAGTCAGACTGCTGTCTGACATCCACATACCCAAACTCTGGTAAAGTGAGAGGTGTTCCAGGACCAACACACAGCCTCATCTTGGATCAAGCTCTCCAGATTGTTTCCTACAAACTTTTCGGGTGGAACTGACATCTCCTTAAATTGGCAGAACGATTATCGCCGATTTTATCGTAAGAATTTCTGGCATCCACTTCAAATAACAATCCAGCAGACAGCACACATTCCAGCTTGCATTACTAGGATTAAAACAGGAACTTCTTTCCATTCACACATTCCTCCAAACAAGGATTATCTAAGAAATTGCCAAAGTGATTGCAATTGACTGCGGTATGATTTGTATAGACACTGAAGTGCATTTATCAACAGAAAATGCTGCAGTATATTTAAATCTTCAGAAATTCAGGTTTTAAATTAGCTTGAGAAGTGCCTTTAAATGTGGCTGTGAAACACTGCCTTAGAATCTACACAGTCCACGGAACATTATTTTAACATCCAACATGCTAATGGAGATATAATTGTTTTGTTAAATCTCCAGCAGGCCTTGCTTCTGTCTTCTCATATAAACCCACCACACTGCGCAACTTCACTACCTAATTGAATACAAATGGATGTTTAACACTGATGCACCATTAAAATCCACTCTCACCTGTAATAAATCTGCCAGGCAGCCATAAATAAAAAGATATCCACAAAGGTGTTCTGGGTGTAGATGAACACCTTCAAGTACTAGTGGCAGCCAGTTCACATTTCTTTGTGCCTAAACACGTAAGGCAAGCTGTATTTCTGGTATTGTTGTTTTGACTTAACTATGTTGATAAGTCTCTATACCTAGAATTAGAGGTTTGTGATGTTTTTTCAGTCACGTAACACTGCTCCTTAAAGAACAAAGCAATGGAAAGATGTCACACTCTCAGACTGCGATGAAGATACACAACAAACCAGAAGAGACACAATACATTGGACTTTCTGAGCATCATTCATTGTTATTCCATTTTTTTTCTCT
The DNA here is from genome assembly GCA_028571105.1 of Tragopan temminckii. Taxonomy (NCBI): domain Eukaryota; kingdom Metazoa; phylum Chordata; class Aves; order Galliformes; family Phasianidae; genus Tragopan; species Tragopan temminckii. Next base: position 21,720,953 of record JAOWBP010002559.1, on the reverse strand, counting down.
GGAAGCTTGTGAACTATTAGCTGCTTCTCAGATCTGGCTGTGCACTGTTGCAACAGAACTTCTTCCTTCAAGTGCGGTCACAGTCAAATCTTACAGCTTATGAAAACCTCCCAGAACTCACGGAATCTTTCATTATTATGCAAGTTCAGTGTGACAATCAATCCAGGTCACCTTCTTCAAATCCTTCCGTTGGCTTACAATTTCTTTTATCAAATGCTTAATACAGTCACTTATGAGACGCTTTACATAAATACCAATAGTTCTGTTACAGCTATTTTCTTATTCACAAATGATTTAGCCTTCTCTGAGTCTTCACACTTAAATGCTTTGTCTTTTCATAATCAACTCTTCATGCAATTGTTAGCTCCAGCTAAAAAATTTCTAAAGATGAGAAAGGCAAACCAAGACTTCGTGAACATCTGAACTCAAAAAGATGTGCTTAAACAAAAATACAGCATGGCAGCACTAGTTCTGAAGACTTAAACACGTTTGAAAAAGTATTTCATTTTCACAAAAGAGTAACTTAAAAACTACACAAAGATTGTGGCAGCAGGGCTGATTGTACCAAGAAAGCAAAAGATACTGTGGGTTCAGCAACACAGGGCCAGACAGCAGCACCCCCGTAACATTTTCAGCTTGCAAATCTTTACATAAGATGGACTCTGGGTACTTTCACATTCCTTCATTTATTGAACTTAAGCATCAGGTTTCATTTAATAATTATTTAGAGCTGAGAAGATTATTTCTTCAACACTTCAAAATACCCTTAAATAAATGCTTTGTTATCACATTCTTCTTTAGGACTTCGTAGAATAGCTCTCTACAAACAGTTTTGCATATTTTTAGACTAGTCACTGTGTTTAAATGGCTCTATGTCATCCAAGTCTGAGTACAAGCAGTCTGCCAACAGCAGGCAACAGTAAAAACAGTGAAGTACGGGGACGACAGTGCTGGTATGCAGGCACCTGCTAATAGATTTGCTGGTCGAGGCCTGATGAACATAAGCCTCCTGTCAACCCATTCCTTCAGCCTGTCAAGGTCCTTCTGAATGGCAGGACAACCATCTGTTGTGCCATCCATTCCTCCAAATTTTGTATTATCTGCAAACTTGCTGAGGGTGCATTCTGTCCCACTGCTTAGACCATTACTAAGGATGTTCAACAGCCCTTGCTCTACTAGCAACCCCTAGAGTGAAACCAGTAGTCCTGGGCCTCGACACCAACTGTTATAACTCCCTGAGCACAGCAGCTCAGTCTGCTTGCAATCTACCTTACCACTTACCTAGCCTCTACTTCAGCGGTTTATTAACAAGGGCATTATGACAGAAAATATCACAAGTCAACGTTAAAATCAGAGTATTAGCTGTTCTCTCCACATGCACAACCCAGTCATCATAAGTCTGGCCAAGCACAATTCCCCCTTCATAAATCCATGCTGACTGCTCTTGATCACCTTCTAGACCTTAATACATTTGGAAACTGTTTCCAGAGGACCTCCTTCCATCACTTTCCCACAGAACACAGAATGATTTACATTGGAAGGGACCTCTGGAGATTGTCAGGTCCCACCACTCCTGCTCAAGCAAAGGGAGGCCAATCAATTAGTAAGCCTCCAAATTCTCTCTTGAAAATTAAAAAAAAAAAAAAAAAAAAAAAACCTCTCTCTTTCTTGAAAAGAAGACTAACATTTGCTTTTTTCCAGACCTCAGAAATCTTAACCAATTGCCATGATGTTCCAAAGGTAGTTAAGAATAGGTTTGCAATGACACCAGACAACTATCGCAGCACTCTAGGTCCAGGTTCCACGGACTTGCATTATTTGTTCAAAACTTCCCTTACCTGATCCTTCTTTACCAAGGCTGTCTTCACTGCTCTAGGCTTTCCCATTAGCAGAGGCCTGAGATTCCTGAAGGCAAATCTTACCAGAAAAGACCAAGGCAAAAAGGTATTAAGTACACAACCTACGTTTCCCCTAGTCTTCCTTTGACTGCTCATACACTTGTATCAGACCTTCTTGGTGTAATCTGTGTCCCTTTCCAGACTCAGCTTAGCGGGCTCTGACTTTCCTAGCCCTCTCTCTGCATACCTGGACAGCATCTTGATACTTCCCCTATGTCAGTCAGCAGTCTGCAGAACAACAGATTTTTAGCACTGATTCAGAAATGAATAAAAGCAATTAATGACCCGGTACAATTTTAAATTCTGCTCCAAGAGTCCACTAAAAATTACAATTCTGATGCTACTCCAGCAAGAAGAATAGCAAGCAAGGAGTTTGCATTTTACATGAGCCTTTTAAATACTGAAATAAATGAACTGCTAGCATAAAATTATGAATAATAAAAACCTTTGCAATCCAATCTAGGAGGCTAAGACATGATTGCTGGCACTCTGCTCTTCTTCCTTGGTTATTAAACATTGAGTGGAACAAAGTTGGGATGTAAAATGTTCGCCCAACTCTGTTCTCTGAAAGTGACTGCAGTATAACATACCTTTAAATTAAGTTTGCCTTTGCAAAAACAGTACTCATTTTTCATTCCTGCTGTTAATTTCTACCTGTATCAATTCTTCTATGTAGTAGCAGCTGTGCCATTTGTGTGGCTGCACAGTAGAAATGAAAAGGAACACTGTCCAGCTAAAAATTAGCTCTGTGCTGGCATAGTACAAGGGTGCTGAACAGAGAACTGCTTTTATCAGCAGCATTGCTAGCTCAAATATATTTCAAAATCACTAAGGCTCTTCCTTGTGTGATCTTAGAATATTTTGGAAAATAAACACAAAGTTAGACTGCCATGCATGTTTTAGAATACTTCTGCATTAAGTAAATCTAGCCTTAAGTGCCCGTATGGTCCTCTGGATGTACAAATACTTTCACTCTACTTCAGTGACCTCTTCTGATCTGCAACTGACTGACTGTTTGGTTTAAAGAAGATTATTTTGCCTCACATTTCATCTAAGTGGATGCCTCCAGGCACTAACATAATATAGTCTTACTATCTTGTGCACTAGTTTCTATTTTAAGTTAACTATTGCTTAGGGTTGCCTTCCTTATGTAGGCCACTCCTAAAGTAATGCCCCCTATTTGTTTCCATGGAAACTACAACAGATACAAAGAGCACAATAACCTTATTTGATACTGCACCAGTGGAAGTGCCATCTGTCACACAGCAACAAAATGTAATGGAATATTTGTGAGAGGGTTCAATCTCTACTACTGCCACACCACCTACATCTGCCTCTGACATATTGGGCCAACAAAATATGAGATATTTCTGGAGCAGCCCTGGTATGCCAAAGCATCAATACATTCAGCTCTTCCAACCACACTATACATATCCTTCACAAGAGGACAGGAAAAGAGCTGCATAAGTACTTGTTTGTTTTTTTTTCTGAGGACATAATGCAGTATTAAGTTACTCCAGCAAAAGTGCATGAACATGCAACTGATGATCTGCAAGAAGCTTAAGTCAGATGTGTAATTAGGACAGTGTGATGGAAGTACAAAAGCAAGTCTTGCTCTAGCATCCCCAACCCCAGATCTCCTGGCAGGGGGTGGCAGCATGACATTTCTCAACACGAGTCATACTTCTTTCCATTCAATAACTTGCAACAACACAACAGTTATCTGAACATGGAGGTCTAAAGTTATTGCCAACCACACCTTTTCCACATCACCGCCATTCCTCCCACATGCACAAGCAGGAGGGGCAGCTAAGTCAGATTCAAAAAGAACAAAATCAAGGAAATGATGTTTCTTCTGAAAACCTCTTTCATTGGTGCATTTGATCTTTTAAATGCAATACAAAGCAAGGAAGCCTTAACCAACTGTTTAGAATTAGGTGCAAACTGTCTCTCTCTCCTGCTTAACCTTACAACACAAGACTCATGCTAATGATGGCTAAGTTTGCTCCTGCAGTCAAAAATAGAGAGCCTGATTGACAGCTGTGATACACACTGGAATGAATGTGATCAGACAGGGAGACAGCTGTCTCCTCAACAGCAGCACAACTTCCCTGTTGATAACTGTGATGAAAGTGAATTCTTACTTTCCGGAAACCGAAATGATGCATCCCCATGGTTACATATATGTTGATATTTCAGAACACACAGCTCTTTCATCTTAGCTACTGTCATCCAACCTATATCACTATCAGCTCATACCTTACAGCCTGCCCCATGTTTCTAGGGTGCAGCATCATCACACGTGTCAGCAGGTGTAGCGTTGGAACAAATAACACAAGCAGCTCACTAGATCTGGACAGTATGCATTAAAGAGCTCCGATTGTAAAGAACAAATGACTAAACTACTAATATGCATATGCAGAAGCCAGCTTCTATGCCAGAGGGTAGTAAACATTGCACTTGCGTTTAAAGGGTGCTAGGAGCAGTTCTAAGAACAGCTCGTGACCCCTGATTTAGGATAAGGTCATTCAGCCAAGGAGTTGTGAACAAACAACAGCAGTGAGAGCTTCAGCAATGCACAGAATAGCTGATATTAATTGGTTGATATCTGTCATGACAGTTAAAAATGAGAACATATTTACAATTATAGAAAAGAACCTATTACCAAATTTTAGTCTCTTGAAATAAATTTTGAACCTCATAAGTAGGACAAAAAATATCCAGATATATTTTAGCCATCCATCAGCATTTGTCAACTACATTTAGTTGCGTTGTTTAAAGATGATAAAAGTAGCTGGATTTTCAGCAAGCCTCTGATAAAGGCTGATAGGAAGTGCCATATATGAGAAGCTAATTCTCAGGGTAGCAATCAGTGGCTATAGTACCCCACACCAAAAGCTTTCCTCTCTCAAGCTCACAAGAAACCCATCCACACATGTGCATATGACTTTCAGTAATCAACACAACATGCATGCTCCTCTCCTACAACTCAGCTTCTTCCTATAAGCAGGTACGTGCTGTGCCAAACTGCTACCGCTCTCTTGGACAATCCTTTAACTGTGAGTATTGTGGTCTTTGTTAAAGGCACAAGGAATTTAAAGGCCAATAGAAACAGCAACAAAAAATGCAAAGAAAAGAAAAAGAGAAAGAACAGCGCATCTTTAACTGGTTTCATACAAATGAGCATCTCCCAAACAGATTTAACAAGTTAACTAAAAAAGCCTTTGAACAAAACTTTAATTAACTGTTCCAAAACAAGCAACCATCTTGGCTCAACGCTCTAGGTAAAACTCGAATGTATTTACAATTATAATCAGTTCAGTGCAGTCCTCCCTATTTCCAACTTAAGTACTGCTATTTGTGTTTGACCCGAGACCACACTAAAACTGAAACAGCCAGCACGCAGCTGTTCCATCTTCAACTAATCTCCACAACCAGATGAACAAAAGTAGCATGCCAGATGAAGAAAGGTTGGGAGTGGTGCCCTCAGAAACAATTTAGTGATTTTCTGTGCCTGCTTGAGTGTGCTAGTGAACACATTAAGTTACGTTTAAGCAAATATTCTTACCAGTGAAAAAGCATCATATCCGCACAATTTCTTTCAGCTCATATTCAACTTAGATACCAAAAACAAACGAGTAAAAAAGAAAAATGAGGTCCTACATAAATTAATATCACTTAAAGTGAAGAGATTTGCACCAATCCCATTAGTTATCATGCATTCAAAAAGCATAAACATCACTTGGTACAAGAAGTGACAATCCAGGTACTAACATGAAACCAAGAACATCTCAAGCCTACCTAATGACCAGTACACTCAAAACTGTGTTCATACCAACACCATTCTGATCAAGCGTTTGAAAACCTGACTTGAAACACGACTATGGATCCCAACACCCAGTACTTCCCATGGCTAAAGCAGGCATTTGAGCACAGAAAGCAGATTCATTTGTATCACTAAAAGCTCGTTTCACACACATCCAAGGAAAAAGTGCTATTCACTAACAAGAAGCACTTTATTTAAAAGATTTTTAGACAAAATCCCTTTTCCTCCAGAAGCCAGCAGCACTCAGCAGTTAAGCAGATATACAGCTCTACTGGAGTTGCAGTAGTTCCTTAGCAAAACATCCATTTAGAAAAGGCTTCAGCACGGTGAAGCAGAACACTTTTTTTTTTTAAGCCAGTGATCCACAGGACAGACACTGCTCATGAAACAGCTCCACCCAGTCCTGCTTGGACATCTAAAGAAACAGCATTTAGCTTACAAAACTGCAAAGGCCAGACAACCGAACATAAATGATCTTTTCTGTGCTGTAATTCTATGAAATGGTTCACATCTCTTTCTCAAAGAAAATCTCCACATCTGTTATCAGATCTCACCCTACTAAATGGCCACTGCTGACAATCATCAACAAAAACAATAAAATGTGCTGTACAATTTCTTTATGCTGCATGGGTCTGAAGAAAAATCTAAGGACCTTCAGTTTGGAGAATCCTTCTCCTGCTATTTGTCTTTCAGTATTTCCAAAAACCAGAACTGAGCTCCGTGGCTGATGGCTCTACCAATAGTTTCTTATTCTGTCTTGAAGGTATCTGTCTATATAAGGAAAAGAAATACACCCTTAATAAGGAATCTTCCTCCAGGGCTAGAAATACCATAGGTCAATCTTCAATGTGAAAGTCAGCAACAAGCTCAACACAGCTCTCCTGAGCACTGACAGGGAGCCGTGTCAGCCCAGCTTCTCAGAGGGCTTACAGACATCATGCTTCCAGAAATAATTGGTACAACCAGAACAATGCTCCTAAATGTTACAGTTCAAGTCCCCAGAAGGTTACCTGTCTACGTTACATTAAACATGAGTGTACTACACCTGGTATGCACAACAGGTCTTCGTCTGCTGAATACTGGAATTTTTTGCTAGCCTTCCTCAAGCATACGCTGGCTTCATTAGTTTCACAGTTTGAAATGTCAAGACCGATATAAGCTTGGAAAGGATAACATTGAAACAATCCCCCCAGACACTGATTGCAAATAAAAAAGAAGGAGCTACAACGCAAATACATGCATTTCACATTATGCTGGTTACCACTGAACAAGAAAAACTGGTTTGCCCACATGGACAAAAGAAAGCAAGACATGCCCAAGGAAAGCTTGCCTTACCCAGCTTTACTGAATTGAACAAAACATTTAGCCCATTCTGTAAGAAAACCCAATGACTTCAAATTCACTGTAGCTTCTCCAAGTACGTAAAAGACAGAAGGTGCAAACAGTGGTTAGCCAGCATACACTTTGATGACGGATTAGATGGAAAAGCCATAATGCTAGTGTATCATTAAACACGTGAACTTACACAGCTAAAAGGGTTATGTGATAGCTGAGTATTTGAAACTCTTTGGCTACACCAATAGTTTTGGCAAGTAGCAAGAGCCAGCATGATGCAACACTTCTCCACTGGGGCTGAAACCCACTGAAGCATCACTGAACTTCCAAGTCACTCTCAGAAAACATTTACCAACTTCAACTCTCCCCCATTTTTTTTTTTTTTTTTTTTTTTAAATACATGCCATCACTTAAAAAGGTACACCTGAAGGCTGCCTTTCTTTATCAACTTACCATTTTGTGTTTCAGAAGTTTTGTAATTAGGGATAATAGCTACAATTATAAAGACATTCATAGACAAGAACTCCCAATGACTAAGAGAACAGTGATAGCCAGAAACCTTGCTCCACGGAGATGCATGCAATCTTTCTCCCCCCTTTTTCCTAAGAAGTATCTAGTTTACTCATTTTGAAAGTAACTGCTTATGATTCAGTACTGCTGTGTGCACACAGGTCCAAGAACTGCAGGATGCGTTACACAATTATTTTCTGTCCTGTAAAACCATAGACACAAAACCTGACAAACAGCAACATGCATAAGGGAACATCTCTACTTGTTTCAGAGGGGACATTTTCTGTTTTCTTCTAATGAGAATTAGACCCACTTTCTATTGTTAGCACTACATAAAATTTCCAGAGAATAAGAAAATTAGTATTACTGATAGCGTCCCATTTTTAGACTACTAGGCAATGGAAATTCAGCTGATTTCTTTTGATTTTGGGGGTTTTTGTTTCCCCCCCCTCAATTTCTCAGTTCTCATCCCAGAGACGCAACTTTTCAGCCTTGTGTTAAACTCCATAGGGAAATGCCTTTAAAAACAAATTCATTCTTGCTTTATCAAAATGCTTGCTTAAATACTAGTCCTAAACCACTTTAATATCTATTTAAAGGAGAACTTCACTTTTCACACACCTTTCAAAAAATAAATAAAAAGTAGCTCAAGATGAATCAAGCTTTTTAATTACTCTATATGTTTACACACAAACAGAGGGAGAGGGGAAGAGCTACTATCTGTTTTAGAAACAACCACACACAAAATTCCAAAGCTGCTCACACAAGACCTCTTGTGTCTGCAGCATGCAGAGCATCCTTGTTCCTCATTACTGGGGTTCTGAATACAACAGCGCTAACGAGAATCCTCCAAAGTGGCACACAAGCTCATGGCACACAACCACGGACAACGTACATTAACAGACTGATGATTCCACTGTTCTTGCACAAAAACTTCATGCAACAGACTAACATATTTTATTAGTAACATAGACTAAGTTCCTATTTGCTAAAAACAGAGCCTCAGTGGTTTGCATCGCTATCACATACCTGTATTGAGGTAAGTGGTTTATACACACCTCTCTCTCTCTATATATACACATATATATAACATTTATTTTATATATATAACTTAACATCATCTTTCCTATCATCCTCTCAGGATGGAGAAAAGCAGTACACACACCCCAAGCAGAACACTCAACTGGCACAGCAAATGTTTCTCAGCTCTGCTGGGTAATGGTTACAAAGGTCTCGGCAGTTCACCTCCTAGAGGCTGATCCCACAACTCAACTATATTTATTTTCATTTAAATACGAAAACAGAGCTCTCTAATTCTGCCTATTTCTGTAGTCTGAATTTATGGTAACAATTTAGCTTTACGTCAAACCCAAACTCAAGTTACAGTTTCAGAGGTCGGCGTGCGTACAGCATTTCTGTCTCCAAAAAGCAGATGGAGAGAGACAAAAGCTCCCGAGTGGGAGGAAGCTACAGAGAAAGAGAGGAATGTACCAGCTTGCCAAAAATGTGCCACAGCCTCTACAATACAATGTTAATAATTCTGGCTAATGCAAACGCAATAAAGGTCAGCACTTTATATCCAGAGTCAATCCCTTTTCCTATTCTGAGACAAAAAGCACTACAGATTACTTTTTTTTTTTCTTTAAGCATGAGTCACTTTACTATCCCTTTAAACTGAAGGGTGCCACTGAGGTTTCCAACAACATTTTTCATAAACTGCTTTCAGATGTATGGAATGGAATATTCTTTAAAAGATTCTGGTTTGCTGTTTCTAGCTTCCTTTCCAAAAGTTTGGACAGCACTTTGCACTAAATAGCAGTTAAGTGCAATAGGTTTTTCAGTTTCTTTGGAAAAAATGAGCATGTTTAAACATTCCAACGCAGTACTAAATTCCATCTTCCTAAGAACTACTTTAAAGGAAGTTCATCCAAACAACTTAAAATAGACTAACTTGAAGCATAACCTATGCATTATTTCAATTAAATATACATCAGCTCATGTTTGGTAGAGAGAAAAGAACAAGTCTCAACTCGCACAGCTCAGTAGGATCCCCACGGTACAGAAATACTTGATTTTATATCCTCTTTCTCTCCTGTACATTCCATTACATTCAGAAAATACAACATTTTTAGCAGGAACGCTCCACAGATTTTCACATTTGCTTCACATTTTGGAAGCTCCTGCAACAGCCACAGAAGCTAATCAGAAGATTAAAGGAAGTACTCTGGAGCTCATTTATTAAGGTTTCTTACATTACTCATTTGAAAATGAAGGAGATCATACAGTAATCAATTCTTTCTTTTCTCTGCATTCAGAAGTCCTCTGACTGCCATGATACAAATATTTAACAAATAAGTAATGAAACACAGTCTCACTATTTCTGTCACAAGCATCACCATAATCACAAGTTTCACAGAGTTACATAAAGGTACCTACCACTCATAACATTTAGCTGCATCATCTGAAATACCAGTGGGTTACACGTTTACTTGTGCACCCAACTAACTGGATTAGAAGGTAAACAGGAGCCCACTAGGGAAAGAGAAAGAAGGTACTTCTATTTGTGTGCAGCCCAGATCAGCTTTAGGCTTAACGTTGCTTCTGCCATACTTATGCCTGGGACCAAGCAATTAATGGCAAATATCTGCAAATATTAGCAACTGAGAAGCCCAGAGGTAATAAAGGTCTAGTTACAGCGACAGATTCCTCCTAACAGTGATTTGATTTCAATATGCAATATGGCAAACCAAAAGTAAGATCACATACACACAAGAAGGAATGTCACAGTCTATTTCCATCACTGGGACTACCCTGGCTACTAGAGAGAAGAGAGCTGAGCGCTAGGAGAGCACAGGATGCTGCAAAAGACAGAAGGGATGTGTGACAGAAGAAGGGGCAGAGCTACCAGCAGCACACTCACTTTCACACTTAGCACTGAAGCTTTGCCCAGAGTTCCAGCACCCACATTTTAAAACAAGCTCTGTAATGTCACAACACTGTCCTGCCCAACCTTTCCCCTCAACATAAACATACATATTGAGTTCTTCTACTCAGGACAATTGACTTCTGAAATACATAACAAAAAATTCAGCAACAACTTGCTCATAATCTAAATTACAAAGGCTTCAAACTTCTTTTCATCTTTTGCTTTTTTTCCTGCTAGATCAAATAGCTGTTATTTGATATTAGACTTAAGATTTGCATCCTCGTAGCCACTGGAGTAATTTACCAGGGCACACAAGGAAAATCCAACTTTTGAAGTGTAGAAAAAAAGTAAGGAAAACTCAATTAACAGCATAAGGCATAGTTCAGATATAAGACGGCTTTGTTGCTTTAGGTCTACTTTGTGTAAGCTTTTGTCACAGTCACTAAAAGAAACTATGGTATCCAATGTCTAATTACAACGTCCTAGTAAAGGATACATAATTAGACTTACCTGGTTTAGTTTGAAATGCTGCCATAAGGAAAGAAAACAAGGAAAACAGATGCAGGCATTATCTAAACACTGAGCAGGTAAATGCAGAAGCAGGAAAAGATGTCTGCACCCCAGAGATTAGACTGGATGCACCTCAGAGCTGCCACCTTTCTCCTTCCTAGTGGGGCTGGGGTGCAGACCCAGACTGAGATAACACACCCCCAGTGCCGAAATCCTCTTCGCCAAATCAGGTCACCATTCGGTGCAGTATGCCCTTCTATAAGCTAACACACCTCGTCTAACTTTTCTTCTCTCTAGACAATTCTCAAGCATTTATCCTCAAAACAAACTCTCAGTCCTATCACTTGCCAGGCTCTTTAAGGACATCTACCCAAACACACGGACCTTCCAGATAAGCACACTTTCCCTACAAGTGTCAGAGTCCTTATTCCAGGCAATGAGACCACTCGGAACCTTACTATCTTGATAAGATATTTCATGAAGGCCAGCAGGTGAGGTATGCTTCATGCAGGCAAAGGGCACCTGCACTCCAGCCTCAATCACAAACATCTGAGACTACAAGGGAGGCACCAGCTGCATTTAATTTTAACAAATCAATATTCCAGGTCCTACAAATCTTTTATTTAAACAGTTTTACCTGTGACTCAAACTCTGGACTAGGAGACACTTCACTGAAAGTCTGAGGATTTGCTGTTTTTTTTTGTTTTTTGTTTTTAATAAAAAAAGCTTTTGAGTATACTGGAAGCAGATTAATTTAACTGGAGATGTGCTAAAGTACGTATTTCACACCAGATAGTTTTATGGATCTATGGGAATGAATGCTATGCTCCACTGTTAAGAAGATATTAATCCTTTCTAACTCTGTCTATTGGGATGAAGAAGAGACACCACAATGCAAAGTTTGTTTTGCTTTCTCCAAACATAGAAGAGAAAGAGTTACAACAGCTGCAGTATCTAAGAGTGGATAACTCAGTCAACTCGGGACCCACTTTTACACAGCCCACTGTTTGCAGACTGAATCAATACAAAGAAACAGACTCCCATTACCTAGGACAAAGGCAGGCTGAGCTATAGCAGCATTATCCCTTGCAACAAAGCCTGGGTCCCACCCAAGCAGAGTCAGCT
>JAOWBP010002559.1:21691194-21708723 GCA_028571105.1 Tragopan temminckii | reverse complement strand
TAGGACAAAGGCAGGCTGAGCTATAGCAGCATTATCCCTTGCAACAAAGCCTGGGTCCCACCCAAGCAGAGTCAGCTTAGAGCCACTGCCCTTAACACCAACGAGCCTCAGAACCAGAACCTCTTCAACCAACCCTCCTCCTGTCTCAGGCCCAGCGTAGCCCAGTGCCCAGCAGTGACGCAGAGCTAACCAGGGCCCAGTGCTTGTGCCTGTGTTCCCTCTTGCTTCCCCCACCTCCTGCAAAAAGCCCAGTGAAAAGACAGTGTGAGCAGCTCACAAAAAGCAGCATCTCTGTGACACACACAGAGCTGCATGGCAGAGCAGTACCACGACACGTCTGCTCTGTGCAGAACCAGCTCTGGGTGAAAACTAATTCTGCATGGAGCTTGAGAGCAGCTGTGCTGCCTCCTCAGCCCAGCTGGGACCTGCAAGCATCACTGGTTTGGAGGCACAGTAATAAGCACCAGCTAATAGACCTTGCACAGTGAGAGTTGACTTTGCATCTATGCATCTATTGCTCAGCAACCCAGAGAAAATCCCCAAAGAAAAGTATTGACTATATTTAGGCATTACAAAGGATCAGAAGAAAAAAAAAAAGAAAAAAAACACTGCACAAAACAATAAAGAGAGGAATCCGTTTTAAAAGCAAATTTGGACCCTATGCTAACAGCTGGCCATCTTTGATACAGCCAGCAGGCTTCTGAGTACAGCAGCCACCAATAGCTTAACAAAACAAGACTGAACTAACTCAACTGAAGTTGATTTATTTTTCCCCCAAAAAGCACAGTGGACAACCTACAGTCTGCAAGCTCAAACTTCCGCTCCACTGCACCAAGAACACATTAGTACTACTGACAGAGTGAAGAAAACCTGGATTTTTACAGCTTGTCAGTGCAGACAAAATCTATTCCACTTGGACCTTCGTGTTTCACGACAATTAAGGAGCACTAACACAAAGCATTGGCAAGGGTTACCTGCAATACAGCCAATGCTAGGAATTGTTTCTGCATACCTATATAAACTCTCAGAGGACAAATGTTAAATGATCAAAGTCCATCTTCATTTGTCCATTTTGTGACTGTAATAGGCACAAATTTTTCTAACATCAGTAGTTTTTCTACTAGATAGACTTTACTAACAACATTTAACATTACATCAATAACCATAAACCACATTTCACAATTTCCTTCATACTTCGGCAGTGTTCTCCCCTGTTATTATTTGTTATTAGAAATTATCCTTGAAAGTCCTGAACCACTATGCAGAGTTTCAAAGCAACTGATGTCTGCCTTCCTTAAGATAATTAAGACAGAAAAACAGCAGAGATTGCTTTAATACAGCTTTAGAGAACACTTATACATAACTGACTTTGGTACTTGTTGTGTTATTAGTAATTACTAGACCTTGTCTCAGTTCTTCATCTGAATACACATTGTAAAGAACATCTAGTTTAACCAAGAAAAGGAAACCTGTGAGAAATTTAGCCTTTTCTGTTGATACCCAAATTATCCTCATGTTTAGAAGCACAATAGAAGAGAAAATGAATAAATACAGTCCGTTTTTCACTTTACTGGTGAAATACACCTGAATTACTTTACAGATTGTGAATTTGTGAAGAACACTGCCTCCACAACCAGTTACTCTAAAACCAAGGAGACCCTCCTTTGCAAGTCGACAGGACTTCTAGACTGAAATTTTACTGATAAACCCACCTTGTGAAGAATTGCTTATTCCAAGAGTGCTAGACGCAAAGACAGCAAATACTAAACTGTTTCAGTATTCACATATTACCCAATTACCAGACATACCTATTCTTTCCACTATTGCTAGTATTTTTATTTCAAGTTCTGTTTTGTCACTAAAAGCCATGCAAGGAATAACAGAGATGACTACAAAGCACACTTAGAGAAACAGACTTCATGTTTGTTTGTTAGTACTATTAAGACAAATTCTGATCTCTAAAATCATCTTACTCAAAAAAAGAGTAAAGAAAGCCCTTTCCCTGAAAGCTCTTGATGTCATTTACTAGTAGGCTAGCTCTCGAGGCTGCCAATAAATACATTCTCTTGAGAGGACCAGCTTGCATCCATTCTCTCAGTCAGAATTGAAAAATAATCACCACATACCTTTTAAGCGTTTTAGATTGGCACTTGTGGTTAACGCTGCCACAGTCCCAGAAGAGCTGAGGCTCAAGAGAGAAACTGGAAATGGCCAATTTTCCATCTCTGCCACTACCAGCTGACCCGAGGTTCTCCTAGCAACTGCACGGAAATTGCCTTTGGAGGAAGCGTTGCTACAGACAAGACTTCACAATTTAAGTTCTGTGAGCTGAAAAGCACTACCCATTTTCAGTCATTGTTATTAACCAGCTCTCCCAGCATCCAACAATCACACTGTCTGGTTCATCTTCACTCTCAGCAAAGCTGCAGTGACAGGGGATTTCTGAGTGATAAAGCCTATGTGTTTTAAAACAACTTCTAATTGTTAGATTAACTGTGAACACTGCTAAGTTTTCAAGTCTAAAAAGCTTCAGTTAGTATGACAGAACTAACTGCAGAATGAAGTTACAGACTTGTGACTTACCTTAACTGTGAGATCCTTCTCTCGCTTCTGTATCCGGAACTGACTTCAAAAGCATCAAGGTAGACCTTACGACTCCAGCATTCATAAAGAAAAAAAACCACACAGACTATGCAAGTTACTTCTATTTAAACAGACAGTCCTCACTGCCTACTTGTAACATCTAATTACTTAATTTCTTGCATTTTTTTCCTCCTTGAAGTGTCTTATAGACACACCTTTCAACATGAAGAAAGAATGTGCTTTTTAACACCCAAATAAAGATCAAACTTAAAGTAAGATCGTGGGAGGAAGAAAAAGGTTGCCTTACATATGCCTGCTCCAAGATCACTGTTTAAGTAAGCTTAAGCCCTAAGAGCCACAAGGTAAAACATACCCCAAACAGCAGTGTGTTTCAAGTAACACATGCCTTCACTCCTACTGCTGATACTTCTTCAGTGCAGACATCGTTTCTGTGCTAATAAAATAAACCACTTCAACATAAAGCAACTGTGCTCTGAGACAAGACAGTCCTCCAGTGTTTTTGCAGGAAGATCTTTACCAGCACAATCTAATCTGAGGCAGCCTCTGGGTTACCAATCACCCTGAAACCAGCACCTGAGCCTCGACCTGCAACAGCAGCAAGCCCTTCCAAACGCACCTGTGGGATGAGAATAGGAAGCCATTTCCAGGTAGAAGCTTTCTCTTAAGGTTTATTTGTTTTTAGCAAGCTTTTCCAATGAGGAAACAAGGACAAAACGTTGTTTCATCTACTCAGTATTAAAGCCTGGCTTTCCAGGATAAGAACTTCCCTTTCAAGTTTTTCAAAAGTTCCTAACTCTTAAGCTTTCCCGTTTGAAGAATAATGGAAAATTAGGTTTGACAAGGAGAAAATGAATTTTATTCATGCTCAAGTTTTATGAAACGAGTAGAAAAAAAAAACATCTTTCTAAGTCAACTTCAAGAAGGCAGACTTCATCCAAACTATTTCAGAATCAATCAAAAATGGCCCTCCAAAAGCCTTCAGTGTTTCTGCTAATATACATTCTCACTTTGAAGACTCTCAGTCTTTTCCCTAGTTTAATTTCTATTAGAAACTTCACTTTGAAACAAACCTGTCCACATTCCTAGCAAACAGCTTGTTCTGAGAGAAGGAGCATCAAAACAAACCGTAAAGTTAGAATCTGAAGTAACCGCTATCAGAGCTAAACAAATTGGAAAACTAGCTGGACTGAAGGCAGCTCACAGAAAGCAATTCATTCTTGCTACAACTTAAGAAAATTAGAGGAGTTGCACAAATAATCATCGCAGGGGGGAGGATGTCACAGCAAATAACCTGGATTACCAATCGCTTTCATTACCATAACACCTCCTTTGTATCAAAGAGCGCTCAGAGACATCCATTATTTATCGTCCTCTTCAGGCTCAGACTTCTCTGCAGCTATCCCAAGGTCTATCTGCAACACTATCTGAACAGCAGTCTCACACCTCACTGCAAGGCAGCTCAGGGTGCTGTGATAGCTCTAGCACCTATCAGGAGTGACCCAGTGCCCATGTCCAATCCATTTTGCAAAGATGAGGGCATCAAGGCGCATAAAAAATAAAATTAAAAAAAATATATCAGTTTCACAAAACAATGCAAGAGCTACTTGCCAAATTTAGAAAGAGCTCTGATCTTTGTTTCCAGCAAAATGGGGACAGGGTAAGGGACTCTGCTTTGCTTGGGACTGATACAGCCTCTGACATATACAGACTTATAAGCTATCAGAAAAACAGGTAGAGCTTTTGCAGTAACACCAGAACACCCACTTTTGAAGACATCACTGTACAAAAATAACCCTCATTACTTCCGGCATAAGGTAGTATTTATCCAACACGTAGAATGTAGTGGATCTCCCTTTACAGTATTAACATACAGAAAAACTGACAACTCCACTAGGCAAAGAAGAGCCAATTCACAGCTGCGCCACAGCAAATCAACTGCTCCCTTGGTGCCATGCACTAGATCAAAGGGGCGGGGAGAAAAGTATAAGCTCCCATCTCAAAATCAATCATTGCTACTGCAACTCAAGCTCAAATAATGTCCTATCAGTGAGTTATGAGTACTAACAAATTTAGAAGCTTTTAAAGCACAAAGCAAGAATAAACGGCAGTGTTTAAATAGCAAGAGCACATGGACTTTGTAATGGCATATATAGTTGCCTTCCAATGGCGCGCACAAAGAAATTGAATCTACAACAGTTATGCTGTGAGGTTTGGGCAAAGCCAGACTCAAAATCACAATGTATATTATCCAATTAATATTCTTCTGCATCAGCCATCCTCGTTAAGCTTAACAAACCGAGAAACCACGTATTTTCAGCTCTGCTGTTTGCTGCCTATTTGGAAAGTCAGACTTGCACTCAGCAACGCTCAATCAGCACTCTTAAAAAAAAAAAAAATGAGTGCCAACTAACAGCGGGAAAATTCATGCAAATGTTAAGGATCGAGCCCTGAAGTACAGTTGAGTAAACACAATAGCCATCTTCACCAGGAAAACAGCCAAAGTGCACTTAATATTCAGCTTCTTCTGCTAAGTCACAGGTACAATGCAAGTTTACTTGGAAATAACTTTTAAAAGCAATGATTCAACTTGGCATTTGACAGCACGGAGCATTACAGAAAGTTGGCGGGAGCAGACTGAAATTAAACACTTCCTCCTTCCCAAATAAGTGTTTCTGAGTCTATAATCATACTACATTGCTTTCGTGACTAAAATTCTTCAGCTCTTCCACAAATACAAAGGTGTCTACCTCATAATGACCAGTCTATGCAACATATTTTTAAATTGAATTGAGCTCAGTTGTACTTCAGGTCTCCTTGCACAGGTTGGTTCATTTTATCAGGAATTCTGTACTCTGAGCAGAGCTGCGCTGGGGACTCAGGTCTGACAACACTCCCAGTCCCAGCATAGCACCTGGCACTGCCACAGCCTTTTGCCAGAAAGGTAAGTAGGGCTCACGACAAAAAGATACTGACTTGATGCCTTAGGGACACAAAAAATACGAAGTTGCTTGAATACAACAGACAGGCAACCTGAGCAGTTTCCTACCTCTAAGAAGTAAAACACAGGATTTTAAAGATTGAGCTGAGTAGTTACCAAGCAAGTGGCTGCACCTGCATGCACAGTATCTCAGGATTTGAAGCACAGAAATACAAAACCTATCAGATCTGATTCAATCTTTCTGAAAACGGAGCTGATTAAATAAAAAATAATAATCAAACACTCATACATATAAAGCACTTGTTTCCATTACAACATCTCAAAAATCAATGCTCATTGAGCTTGGCATTTTAAGAACCAGCTCCTGAAATAAATGAGGTTTCCCAGGCACACAGACAAAAGGCTCTTCCATCTCTTTCGAAGCGCAGGGAATGACATGCAACGACGAGAGGAGATGAAAATAGACATTAGGACCTGCAAGCAATAACTTCCTTCCTCTCATGGCCTAGGTTTGCCACTGCTAGAGGTTTTGCGTAATGCAAGTTCTCTAAGCTGTTTGTTTCCATGCAAGCCCCAAACTTGCTGGCTTTAGCCATGGCTGAACAGCTGTGGCACCTGGCCAATCTCGTCAATGCTGGTAGCTGCCCACCACCACCCTCCTGACATCCCAATGGCAAAGCAAACCACATTCAAACCAAAAACTCATATGCCAAGGAACAGAGTTATAACCATACATAAAAAAGACCCCAAAAAAGCCCCTACCCAAGGCCTCAAGGCAGTCCCCAGGACCGCCCCCAGGGTGCCCTGCTAAACAGCTCGAAGGCCACGCTCACCCTTTCCTACCTCTGAAGTCCAGCAAATCCTGTACTATTTTCTGCAATGAGGAACATCCTCAGAATGACGACATAAAACACTTCCTCCTCATGAAAAACTGAAATGCAGACTTTCCACAGGCAATTCCTTCTTTGTTTGCTGCTTTGCACAACTTCCCTCCCAGAACACAAACGACCTTCTCACTCTCCTATCATGCCCCAAACCAGCAGCACACTCACTCTACATAGGAAAGAGAGCCAGCTTTAACCACCAGCTGCAAGTGACCTTCTTGATTCAGCTCACCACACCAGCAAATCACAAAGATTTGCTCTTTTCCTGGTTTAGTTTCCTGATGGTTGAATGAATGGTTATGGTTTACCAAGGAGTCAAACACAAAGATGCTGCAGAAGCACATCATCAGCACAGAGATCTCCTCCTTCAGTGGTGACAAATAGGCTGCAAATAATATGAGCTAACCAGGGCCACCCTTGGACTTCATCAGTAGCATCGTTGCCAGGATAAGATGTTTTTGTTCGCCAACTGCATTTGCTGGGGAAATTCAATTTTGAGCTTAGAGCTCACATCCTGAGCTGTTCCTGTGAATGTCATGCTACTGCCTTGTGCAGAGGCTCCCACGCCACCTCCTTTAGTGGTATTTTAGAAAGAACAACCTGTGAACCACAGAAAGGTTATAAACTTCAAATGAGGTTTGCAATCCTAAATCCCAAGGATTATAAGCATCTTGCAGCTTAGCGTGGCACCTCAACCATAGAAAGTAAGGTCTGGGGAATTGTCTCTTTTTTATTTGCTACACTGAGCAGTAAATATGATTTTCAATGACATTCTTGCACCCATAACTTTCCATTATGTATCAAAACAAACAAAAAAACAAAGCGTGACTCTCAACTCTGAGTCTGGCATGCCAGGAGCGTAACAGTTAATGTTGGAAGCATGTATGATTTTCTCCAAGATTTTTCACAACGTTCACATTCTTCTTAAATATTCTTCACAAAAATTCAATTTTGAATCAGAGCTACACACTGGATTTATTTAACTGACCAAACCAAATTATTCAGTCTGATACTGTTCTGCCTCTCCTGCTGCTTGAGTTTTAGATATCAAGATATTCTAGTCATAGCTGAAGAAAAGTTCTGCTACCTGTTTAAAGGCCATAAAGACTGACTACAAAATAAAGGAGAATTGCAAGCACATTAAAAGGAAATATTGTGACACCTTTCAGATAAGCAGTAAATGATATTTTGGTTCCAAGAAAGATGAGTCATAAGAAAATTTACACGTATGTGAAGAGCTTCCTTAACTTTGCTCTGGACAAGACTGAGCATAAAGAACCACATTACAGTCTCATCAGTAACTGAACACATTTTCCAAGAATCTGACCTTAAATGATCCCAACTCACAGAATCACAGAATTGTGGGGTTGGAAGGGACCTCAGAGATCATCGAGTCCAACCCCCCTGCCAAAGCAGGTTCCCTACATCAGGTCGCACAAGTAGGCATCCAGGCGGGTCTTGAATATCTCCAGAGAAGGAGACTCCACAGAGAATGGTAACTGTAAGAAGGCAACATACATTAGTGACACTTCTCTTGGTTAAGCCTTTTGTAAATGTTACTGGGTCTCAAAAGGGTGGTGAGGGGATATAAGCTCCTATCTTTAGAAAGGAGTAAGAATTTACAGATTGTATAGGAAAAGAAAAAAATTGGGATTAAAATCCAGGAACACCTGTCCTATTTCCAAACTTAAAACAGCAGATAATTAGACGCTCAACCACAGAACTACAAAATACCTAATTTAACAAAATAAGGCCGTTTGCTTTAGCACCTAAGCATGAATGAGATTAATACCAGTACACTCCATACCAGAATTACTAGGGGAACATTACATCCCCAAAGAAAAGAATGAAAAAACAGAAGCATACACAACCAACTGGACTTTGTTGAACAATACTCCTTAGCAGCACCTAATAGCAACTATTACACGTTTGTAAAGGAAGAAAACCCCTAACATGGTACTCTGTGGGAAAAAAAACAAACATGCCAAAAAAAAAAACCAACCACCATCCTTGCCACCTTCCTACATGAATAATTGTTTTCAGTCATTCTGATGCGCCTATAAAGAGTGGAGATCTAAGACCAGGATTCAACAAACTGCTTTGCTTATGCTTCAGAAAGCTATTAAGTGCTGAGTGGAAGAGCTAGTCACAGTTCCATGAAAACAGCTGCCTGGAGAAGCAATTCCCAGCATACTTAACACTGGCACCATTCCCCACTTTCTGTAAACAGTATGTCCCAAGAATTATGCCTGTAGCTTTAAGACAGTATTGTTGCAGGTCCTGCCAGACATACCTGCCTTGCAAACACTGTAACACATGGTAAACCAAGGAACATCCAGTGAAAAAACAAAAAAAAAAAAACAAAAACCACACCAAACCCCCAAAAACCCTATAGTTTTGTGATATTCCAAAATGTAACCAAGTGTATCTGAAAACAAGCCCGGGAAGATGGAAGTAATGCCAGTCAGAATTTCCAAGCACAGCAGCTGCAGCTATTTTACACCTAACACAAAACAGCAGTCCTCAGGATGTGGGGGTGATATGACGTAAGGCTGGCAGATGCCAGTCCCTTCCCACTGAAGAAACTGGGACAGCAATTCACAGCAGATTGATCTAGTATCTCTTTGCACAGAACTAGACCGGATGTAATGCCCTCTCAGATAGATGAGTAAACAAATCATTAGTTATTTCACAAAGCTAAAAGGCACACGGTTGCAACTAATCAGTTTTTATCCATACGATAGGTCTTACAGTGAACGATGTGCATTAGGAAAGCTGAAAGACCATCTTTGAGAGGAGAAAGGAAGCTTATGTAGCATTTACCCAAACCAAACACCAAAGCAGCAAACTGAGTAACAAGCAATCATTTATGTAAAAGCCACATTAAGGAGATTGGAATAAGCATGTTTGTACATTTCCAGATACAACTGGAGCCAGAGGCAATCACGTATATGTGAGGGAAACAAAAAAACAACAACCCTATTGCCCAGCTCCTTTAAGAAATGTGCTTTTTATTCATTGTTGGAGATCTAAAGGTAGGAAGATCTCAGGACTAGATTTTTCTTTCCCCGCTATAGTAACATTATCATTAGCAAGGTATAACTGTATAATCACAATCACCAATTATCTTATCATTTGCCTATATTCTGCCTACTCCGACCGGTTTCATTTCCCATGTGATCTAATGCTGTTAAAAAAAAAAAAAAAAAAGACATTCATGCAATTACTACTATTCACTTGTGGGTAGAGGGCTGTGCAACCTTTACTTGCAGAAATCCCTACTTCTCAAGGTATTATGCAAGTTGATGGATTGTTATACACTGCAGTGGGAACCGAGAGTAAAGCTATGAACAGAACCCTGCTAGTTCAGATAACATCTTGCTATTTACTAGTAACAGGTATGATAATGGTGTAGTCATGAACACTATAGCAATTTTATGAGATGCGTTCTCATCAATGAAACCTATGTCCTATGGCAAGACAACCAGCAGTTGGTTGCCCACAAGAATAGAACTATAGACTCCTCCCTACTGTAGAGGCACACAGCTTTCATTACCTGTACCAAGTTATCAGTGGCCTCTCTCCTATGCAGGCATCACTTATGCATTTGGAAGAAACGCCAAGGGAAGAGCTCCTGAATGCACAATCTTCACCTCGGGTGGACCCTGGTGAGGGTGAGGCAGGCAGGACCACTTCCAGAAGGAGCCAGCTCACAGCCCCACGGGCAATACGCACCGGATCCGTGTCACTTCCTTTTAGCAACAGCACAGCCCCTCCGTGCTGTCTCCCCCACCCACAGCTCCAGTACTAGTGCTTGCAGAAGTGGAAACAGGGAACTGATCCCGTTGAAAACAAACCTGGAAAGAAACAAAAAAGAAACCATTTCTTATTAGGCCAAGTTCCTACAAATTAGCATGCATAAAGGAACAACCTTAATGTGAGCCCTTACTAATCACTCGGGGCCTTACCTGAAAAGCAGAGTGAGAACTAACCACCAAAACAAACAAAAATGATGTGGAAAGCAAACCAGGCCAAAGCAACAGAGACACATTCTGGACAGGAACTGTTTCAAGAAAGGATCCCAGGACTGATTTGAGTTATGCTCCAAAGTGGAAATCCAGCTGGGCAAGCAGCTTGGCCATCAGCAAGCGAGACCAGAGATCAGCCACAGTCCAGCATCTTGGACAATTCCACCATACATCACAATTCCTAAGTTTCCTAACTGCGGCTAAGTTTCGTGGGTTTTTTGTGAAACATAAGAGATGAAAGGGCGATAAATGGTCCGATCAGCCAAATTCCTGCAGATCAGACACGACATTCAAAGGAGAAGGCAAGCTGCTTTGTGGAAAATCTTTTTCCTACTAAGTGAACACACTGGTTCCTAGCAAAGAACTGCAGTTCATTATTAGGAAATTAAGACAGGAAATTGAGGAATAAGGAAATTAAGACTGACTCAGATTTTTTGCCCTGGATTTCATTTTTAAAAAAAAAAAACCAACAACATTGTTTTGATCAACTTATTTATCATCCTTAGCAGTAGTGTGACAAGAGTAACACTTCCCAGGACCTCACGGCATTCAGTGTATCTGTACGCTCAGCACTGCCTGCCTCAAAAAGAAGGAGGGAAGAAGCAAGTCTACAGCATTAAATTACCAATTTCACAACCGCTAAACTGCAATGTGCTGGAGCCAAATTGTTTTTCACTTGAATGACAAATAATGTTTACTCTATAAGATGTGCGGAAATGGGTCCTCAGCTGAAAGTCAACAAATAGTGTAGGCAAGACATTTTATTTCCAGTTTGCTCCCAGGCAAAATACCATAGGCCATCTGGGTGCTCAAACCACATTGGGAACAACCTCCTGTACGCAAAGCAAATGAAGACCAAAGCAAGGATGAAACAGAGAAAAACTGATCTCATCCCAAAATAAAATTGAAGAGTTATGTCAGAAACGTGAGGTAACCAACACAAAATTGTATCACACTCATGCCAACAGCTAATGGAGATCTCGTGTTCAAGCAAGAATTACCATTTCTGAGGCACAAACTCTGTACTTGACAGGAGGAGGAAACTCATCAGGTAATGTTATGCACACATGTCTTTAAAGAGGCATGTCCTACCGCACCGTGCAATAAATACATACCTATTTTGGCAGTTCAAGTTTGTGCTAAAACAATCTCACAAGCCTTTCTTTTACGCCTTTGAGCAGCCACAGACTTTCATATTGCAGTGTTGAGGAAAAGAAACGTCAGGGCAACATTATTCAGAAGGCTCTTAGACTTTGAGAACTTCTTATGAAAATCAAAGTCATGAAGCATTCAGGTTGGGAAAGGGCCAAGGGAAATCCTGCAAGTCCTCAGCGTGCCGCTGCTCCCGGGGATGGCACAGCAATGACCGAACGCAGGGATCATCCCGCTCCTCCCAAGCTGGTAGAGAAGCCCTCAGGCCATCTCAGAATTTACTCAAACAAATCAAAGCCTAAAGAGAAAATTGATCCTGCATAACCCTATTACAGACATGTAAACACAATGGTAAGCAGTCCAGATTTTACAGTAACGCGAGGCCTTTATTCAGAGGGCATCCAGAGAAATTTACAGACTGCCTTCTATGTGCTGACTGCATATATTAAATCCAAAACACAGCTTAAATATAAAACATGTAACCAAATATGAAAAGGCTGTTACAACGACAAGTACTTTACAGAAGGATATGGATTAATACCTGGACAAAAAGATAGAGGCTGTTTAAGTTGCAGCCCTTCACCTGCCTGCACGAGACTGACTTTCCACCGGGCTGCCCAGCTGCACAGACCTAGCGGCTTTTTTTTTACAGGCTCTCTTTACGTAGGAAAATCCGTGCATGGTACACAGTTGAAAGGCATTTGGAACAAACAAACTGCTCCTCCGCCCCCCCAGCCCAACACAAAATAATAATAATAAGAAGAAAATATAAGCAGCTAGTAATCCCAATTTGTAAATAAGTACCATGCATACAGGTATCATGAGACTTTCACAGCCACTCCATATAAATCTAGTTACTGAAAGCACCCAGTGCAAAGGCTGTTCTCACACAGATACGGCAACCCCTGCAGAAACACTAGCACTCAGAAGCACAAGCAAATCTGAACATTTAATATTTGTTAACTTCTGATAACTTTCAAGTACTGTTAACAGAAGACACTGAACAATTAAATCTAACCATTAACAAGACTACGGACAATTCACTAGTGGGCAGCAGAAAGATCACATTAAGCAGCCTTTGACAACAAAATAACCAGAAGAAAAAAAAGTACATACTTAAAAGCATATTAGTGAAGCTCTCCACATATCCACACCAGGGGAAAAGGCTGCACGTTAATCTCTCTCCCTGCTGAGATGGCTCAGCAGCAGTTACAGTGGTCGGCACCAATCAAGTGGGCATTACTCAGTGTCTGATGAGCAGGAGCACCCCACGGCTGTTATGCACAGAACTCAGGCTGACAGCTTGAGCAAGAGACAAATATTAGAGCAAAAAGCAAAGGAAGCAGTGAAGTTTCTACAAAACAAACTGTCCGAGCTCCAGAGAAAAACATCCAAGAACAAAATTGGAAGACTTCCATTAAGCACATTAGAAGGAAAGTACATACTTTCTTCCCTCTCATATCATGCAAAGGAAAGCACGAGCCCAACGCTTTCACCATCAGTTACTAGAAGTTTAGAACCGACTGACTGGAACTGTCAACCCAGCTTCTATCCGTGCATCCCTCTGTACCAAGGAACCAACTCACGCCCCTCCAGATTCCCACTTCAACAGTTGATGAATTGATGTCTTTGAAAGCAGACAACCCTAACTCAAAATCTAAAACCAACGCAGAGCTATTGGCTAACCCGAGACCCAGGAGTTTAACAGCCACGAAGCGCTGGCTCGCAAGGCAAAGCCAGTAACTCTGAGCTCAGCAGCTACGCACGCAGCGCCCATCAGCCAACTGTAAGCCTTGGGAATGTCAAAGCATCGCCGAGACAAGCTTTTTAACACGCTAAGATCAGTTCACTGTTCAGAGTAAAGCCCAGACCGGAATGATGGAATTAATCATGCTTGAACATTAAAAGTAGAAGAGAGACCCTTCAAGTTTGTTGTGTTTCCCCTCCCCTTAGGAAAAAAATAAACTGAATAGAAGTGGTCATATTCAGATTAAGAACAATCAGCATACAGCGGAAGTGTGTCTGGCCAGGTATATCAGTTTATGTTTTGTGTGGTTTTTCTTCTTGAGAGCCTTAGTATCTCCTAGATCTGTGTGCAGCAAAGAAGCACAAGCCACTGACCAAGTGCCTACAGAAAGCCACTCTGATTCATCTTGGTGTGTGCCCAGGGGTTTTATTAAAGAGTACTGCTCTCACAATCC
This sequence comes from Tragopan temminckii, assembly GCA_028571105.1. Taxonomy (NCBI): domain Eukaryota; kingdom Metazoa; phylum Chordata; class Aves; order Galliformes; family Phasianidae; genus Tragopan; species Tragopan temminckii. The sequence goes on along the minus strand of JAOWBP010002559.1, from coordinate 21,694,916 downwards.
AATTCATCAAGAATTTCCAGATGGATGTTTCCTAAAGAAGGAGGAGCAATGAGAGAAGAATCCAAGCACTAGGGTCCAAGCTTTAGAACACTTGAAAATAGTATTTTACTTAGAAGGCTGAGAATTTTGGGTCTGGCTTCAACATGAAAACCCAAGAATCCTACAGCTTTGGCACCCAAGGAAGCCAAGAACTTGCCCTGACCCTCAAACTCTGCTGTGTGGCTCCACATTTTCTACAAGAGAACCTTCACAGTTTGGCATCCCCAATCCTCTGTCAGCCAGTGTCTCATGTATAAATCATTTGTCCTGACAGTCTTTCAGTCACAACACTGCGCAAACAGAAGATGTACATTCATAAATCACTAATAGAAACACCAGGTTTGGTAACTATGAAACATCACAACTGTGCAAATGGCTCAGCAAAGACAGGTGCTGAGTGGAGCAACTGCAGCTCTCGCAGATCTGCCTCCTCCAATACAGTTAAAAGGATTCTGGATGGATGCGTAACAGCGGTTAACGTGATGTGATGCCATTTGTACTTCCAGATTGACAGCAGTCTATTAATGCTCGTGAGTTTATCAGTACAAGTCTTAGTCGATGAAAAAAAGGAAGAACGCTGCCTCCTGCACGGTAGAAAAATCCTCCTGATATGGTTAGGAAAGTTCTTGTTCCTGATGCAACATCTGCCTTGACTACGCGCTGTAAAGAACATCAAAATGATGCAGCTGAGATGAGCACATCCTCTCCCAGACACAGCTGTGTCACTCTGAGGCTGCTGCCCTTCCCCTCGCTGCTGCCGCCGCCCACACCAACACATCACTGGGAAAAATGGAAGAACTTTTTCCAGTTTGAGTTTCCATCAGCCAAGCCAACATAAAATAATTTGCCATAGGTCTTTGCTAACCCAGGTGATTTGATAGAAGGGCACAGATCCAAAAAAACCTCAAGCAAATTTAAAGCAATCCACGGCCCCACCTCCCACCACCACCCTCACCGAGCCAATGGTCAGAAACACGATCCAGCCAAAACCTAACAAAGCAAGAAGCAATTCATTACACCAGCTTGACTTCACTCCCGGACTTGAACTCCCAGACAAAGACTCCCGTGCCAGCATGGAAAGACACACGGACAGGAAGGAGGATGAATGACCGCAGCCCCAGTTTAAACTGCCAAGTTTCTAGACAAGCTTAGGCAAACCTAGGAGAGTTGCTTCAGAGAAGAGGTCACAACCTCCTCCCCCATACAGGCAGTAACATTCACACAGCCACGCAGACAGCCTGTTCAGGCAGCCGATCCAAATGAAGTCAAGTATTTTTCTGTACCACCATTTTCAGCTGGATCAGCAAAGAGGGAGTGACAAAAGAATAACTTTTTTTTGGTGAAAGTACCACCAGAGACATCTGCTTTGGTGGCAATGCCCTAAAGGACACGTTAGAAGATTTAGCATGAACAAGTTCATGCTCAGTCTTCTACAGAAAGAGAAAGGCAACAGGCTCTGATGTCACTCAGCAAAATCAAGATCCCTGGATTGAACAAGTATCTATAATTTCAATGTGTTCACTGCTGAAGGAACCTCAAAAGCAAAATTAAAGCCTCAATTTCATATACACTTAAACCAAGCTTGCTCAATAAACTGCTATAATAACATATAATAACATCTAATCTACTCTAAAAAAGAAAAAAATACCAGGTCAGAGGGTCAGACGAGTACAACTGCATGTGCTCAGGCTGCAACAAGAATCCCTCACCATCAAGGTTCTGCAGAACATCTTTTCCAGAGGTAGTAGACTTATTTTTCTATAACATTAGGACAACTTGGTGCTTTGGTTTTATTTGTTTGTTTTTGTTTTTATATAATGCAACTTCACCAATATTAGTAGCAGAATAAAGCCAGCTACAGGCAGAATTCAAGAGCCCCGTGGAGTGCTGAAGCAAGTGTTAAGAGCACTATTAAAGCTGCATGTATTCCTTCTAGCCCCTATCACTGGGGAGGTAAGTACTTTTCCATGCATTTTTACTGTTATTTCAGCAAGCTCTTCACCCACCACTCCCATTACCGGAGAAAGAAAAGTACTTAAAGATCATTCCAACACCAAGCAGCTGAACCATGCTACAAAACATAATGCTGGGGGGTCTTGTGAATTCTGAGAGCCCAGTGTGGCTTGCTGGTTTCTTTTCCTTCTTCCTAAATGAATAATGCTGTCAACTACTACTGCAATGTCAGAGGGCTTTATGACACCAAAATAAGGAGATAAATTTGTCTACTCTGCCTAGTTTACGTGCACCTTCATCTTCCACGAATTTGAGAGCAGTAATAAGTGTAGGGAAGTCATTCCCAGGCTGAAAAATAAGTTCTCAGCTAATAAGGATTTAAATGTTTTATTTGAATTGCATTTCTTCTTTAGGCTTTGGAAAGAAAGAAAAGTTCTTTGATGTGTTATGTTTGGAGCTGTACAAATCAGAGTTTTCACTGAGCCTTAAAAGCAACACCTTACTCAGCTACAGATGAAACAGTTTACCGTCGCATAACCCAGGCTATCAAAACAACTTAAGAATCATGAGCAAGGATGAACACATCTCACATTTGTTCTTTTGGACTTTGCTCACATTATTTTTTGTATTCCTTCCATGAGATTTTTGCTAGGGAGAAAAAAAAAAAAAAGCAACATTTCCACAGAGAATTGCCAAGAGATGAAGAAATGGAAAACACACTAATGAGCAGAAAAACAATACTGCTGCTCTATGGTAACTATTAACTTCTGCATAATCGTAGAGAGCGTGTTAGCAGTAACCATAGATCAATAAGTCAAATAGAAGTGATGAGTCAGAAATCCATTTCAATATTTACACTATTTCTACAAGCCATAGCTAGGGTAGTACTCCGGCCAAACGGAATGACTGTGCCTTCCGTCTCAGCCCCCCATGCCGGACCCCAGCTGGAGAGGCAAGAAAGCCAAAAATGAAAACCACAAAACCAACTCCACCGACATTGCAGCCAGACGCTGTGGTGGTCAGAAGCATCTCCCGGTCCAGACGGCTGGATCGAGAAGCATTGACGAGACCCTCGATAACGCAGTAACACACGCATCGAATAGGAATCAGAGCAGGAGCTCCCTAATCATTTCACGGAGCACTAATGAGCAGGTTACATAAACCCACCGGGCCGAGGGAGCTTCAGGCAGGGCTGCTGCGAGGCAGGGGCTCTCCTCTCAGGGATGCACCACGTCGCTCGCCAGGACGGCTCGTTTCCATCGGCGGAATAAAACGAGTTAAGCACATTCCCAACAGGAGCCGTGCTTAACCCTCCCCCAGCTCCCGAAAACGAAGCCGGGCAGTGGCTGCCCGCCGCTCCCTCCGGCCCCAGCCGCACGCTGTTGCTCGCCCATCCCCGCCGCCTTCTGCCCGATAACAGCTCCCATTGTGCAGCCGCTCCACGCAGGAAGGCGAAGCCGAGAGCCGCGCTCCCAGGTGGGAAGACACGATCCTCACCTCGAGGGCCGCTCCAACAGCTCCCGCCGAGCATCGAACCGAGCGGCGGGCGCCTCGGCGCCACGGGATTCCCCCACGGTGAGGGCACCCCGCCGGGCCGGGGTCGAAGGGCTGAGGGCTGCCGTTCCGCACCGGGGCCGCTACAAAGCGGCGCGGGCCGGGCGGCACCGGGGGACCCTCGGCCGGGCGCCGGGCCCGAATGAGGGCTCGGGCAGCCGGCGCCGGAGGAGCAG
>JAOWBP010002559.1:21625049-21639468 GCA_028571105.1 Tragopan temminckii | reverse complement strand
CTTTTGCCCATAGGCTGGGATAGCGAGGCAGGTGCACTATTTTCTTTATTCATCTAAATAAATACCACTTACTTCCTCACATGCTATTGCTGATCAACATCCATACTGAGTCAGCTGAAGCAGGGGCTCTTACACTGCTCGGCTAAATCCTTCTCCTTGCCAACATCCTGGAAATACAAGTTTGTCAGCATAAAAAAACAAGAAGAAATTACTCTGAGGTATTCCTTCTTAGCTTCTAACTGAGAGCTTGTAGGAGATCAGTGAGCTATCAATGCACATTGCTACGATCTCCATAAGATAGCATCTTTTAAAAACTTCTGTGCCCACATACGTTAGAAGCAGTGGATAAACAGCACGAACAGCCAGCTTCCAAAACAAAGGAAGCTTTGCTTTGAGGATGAAGGGAAGGATATTGATATTTAAAAACCCACAGCAAGAGATCCAGCTACTGCCAGAGAAATAAGCTAGATCAGTGCTATGTTACCAAATCTATATTTAAAAAAAAATAGATCCAGGTAACAGGCACATGCCCTTAAGAGAGTATTCACTAACATGTATATTTAAACATTACAAATAATGAGAAATATGATAAAATATGAATTACAACTGGTTTTGAATTATAACCCACCATTGTTTCTACATGTAGCCAATGTAATTCCTGAACAGCAAGAAGCATTACCTCTTTTCCCAGCAGTTCCAGATGTATTTCACCTGCATGTACTGCCCTCCATCTCACCTAGAACTATTCAGAAGTTCAGATGTAATAAACACCCTGCAAGCACCAACTCACTTCATGCCACCTCAGCACTGCAGCTGTTTACGTAACATCAGAAGCAGAATTCAGCTGTCTTCATTTACTGCTTGCCTTGGGTTGGACACACCGCCAGTGTTTCTGTAAAGCAAACACAGCTGTATATACGTAAGACCTAAAATACATCGCAGGCTGATATCTTCAGGGAGAATACTGAGAAACAGTCCTGGTAATTGCTGTGGAAAACAGAGGGAAATACAATCAGATCGCAGAATTGCTTAATACGACTCATAACAGGACTCAGAGCTGCCTCCTGTGTATGAACAAACCACCAGCCTGAGCCTGGCAGCCACCACTTCGTATCAAAAAAAACAGAAAACAAACAACCCTCATCTCTGAGACTATTTTTAAACCTCATTTAATAAAAGGGTTTCTTAGATATATAGAGGATATTACGTAAATAAGTTACATAGTACATTACAATCACATCAGCAAGATTGCCTTTAGTGTATTAATATTTTATAAAAAAGCACACAAAAAATAAATTCAGTCCAGTCTATCACAACTGTACAGCAACAGGTAAATATATTTATATATGTACATTTTTAACATGTAACAGTCTTTTAAAAGGTGCCAATAGGCAGCAAACACACAAAAGGAAGTGTCTGCTCACTTGCTAAAATAAAAGTAATATACTTTATTATAAAGCATTTATACAGTAATTACAAAGGCTGACTGCTCCTGTACAGTACACCAAAGCTTTGACTACAAATTTAAAAACAACGTAAAAAGAATGAACTCAACAAAAAAAGTTTTTATCAAATCTGAACTATAAGGGGAAAAATACATATGGAGAAGCTGCAGGAAACAGATTTTTTAAAATACACATTTCTATAAAAATATATGTTGTTTTTGATTCTCGAGAAGTTAAGCGTTCCTTGGGCTCAGCTGTTGATGGAATCTTGCTCTCAGAAAGAGAACGCCTCAGACGAAGCTCAGAGGCTGCCCTCACAACACTTGGCCTCACAGAGAACAAGGGCGAGAAAAGCAGCTGAAACCAAGTGAAGAAATTACACAGAAACTCACTCCTGTGAAAATCAAACAGTTTGTAGACGCTGCTTCTTTGTCTCTTTAAAGCTTTATAAACTTTCAGACATACATTAGAAAATAAAACAGAGAATGCTTGCTGGGAAATTGTGGTTGAGAATGAGGTTTTTGGCAGAGGTAATCACTGGACTAAAAGTGCCTTTGTATGAAAGCAGATGGGACAAATACAGCTCTAGTCCTCCCCACTCACGCTCCTTTTAGAATAGGATACAAATATACAGGAACTTTCCAAGACCGCTCCTTGAGGGAGAACTAAGCAGTACATAATAGCTAAGAGAGGGAGAGCTTGCTCTTTCTGGTTCAGGAAACACTTTTTTTGGACGATGACTTTAAAGCAAGCTTGCTGCAAATATGAGAAACACCGTGAAGTGTCAGGTTTGTGAAACGAGAAGTTCTGTTAGCTAACCCACACTCCATGAATTCCATCACTAGTATGGGAGTAATAGACGGGTTACCTTTAAGTTTCAGAATGTCTCTCTTTTCCCTACCTTCAAAGCAGCTGCCATCCTGCCTGGCCTAGCTGTCTGCACAGCTGTTCTGGGGCCTCCAGCATACAGAAGTGAGTTCTCCAGGGTACTGCAGCCTAGTCAGCTAAGCCACTCCAATTTTAAATGGAAAAACATCCAACACATTAAAATGCAGAGTTGCTCTTGCAGCCGGACAGCAAAACGCCTGTAGTTATATCAGATATGCATCACGAGTGCATGCATTTACCTAGTAATTATATATACACCGTCTTATAAAATGGAGATGCTATCCCATGCAGAGCACAAATCTGAAAGGCTGAATGAATCTATCTGTAAAGGGCAGACGACACAGGCAGAAAGGCAAAAAACACACAACCAGAGCAAAATGTGACCACCAGCCCCATCTCTCACAGCATCTCTGCAACACCCGGAGCTGGCATCGAGATCCAGCTGGGCGATAGTTTGGAAATACAGCCACTGCTAGGTGTACAACCACCTGCAGCCTCACCTTGCACTGTAAGGGACAAATTATCAGCACGCAGCTACAGACCTGCAGCCCATATCTTCTATTTATTCCCAGACAAAGGATAGCTAATACAAAGAGACACCCTCCTTGTTCCAATTCCACTTGAGAGTGCACAGCACTTTTTTCTAGACTAACAGCAAGAGTAGCGAGAATGGAGATCTGTGAAAGTGCTTTCAAACAGAAAATAATCTGCACAGGGCTTTCAAGCGGACAAGTTGTCAGAACATCAGAACAGACTGATTATATATATATATATATATAAAAATCATAATTGGAATAACATAGCCTTAAATTAACACTGTGCTGCAGTGAAGAGCCACTCAAGTAATTTTCCCCTACGCAGAATACCATAATTCATTGCAGATCAGACAAATTCAGTTCAAATGCTTTGTCTACAGCAGATGGAGGATTATTTTTTTCCCCAAGTTGTTTTCTGTATTTGTTTGGTTGGTTTTGGAAACAACTCTGCCAAGCTTTGCTAGTTGGCATGATCCAATTCAGATGCCAGGTACTCTCCAAACTGCTTCTGTAAGCAGGTGGGCAGCAGGTTTAGTGCTGCTTGTTTTTAACTAAGACACTTAGAGGAACATTTTCACTCATCATCATGACAGAAAAGGTTTTCTGGTGGCTACCAGCAATATGGAAACACATATGTTGCCACTCACTTGGAATACGTAACTGCTTTTGGTCAGCCACGCTACCCTCAGAAAAAGCCCTGTTTAGATCTTCTTCCAGCAACAGGCCTCTCTGTAACATCTCGCTGTTCTCTGCTACTGCAGTAGGGTGGGAGAGAAGTGATCAGTACTGGATTTGGTGTGTAATAAATACATAGTTTCAGTGCAATTAAAGACAATTTCTTATTTTTTCTTAGCACCTCAATTGCTTACACTTCATAAGAAGCAAAACAACTCATTGATTTCCTAAAGCAGACAGCATCAGTAGATCTGCCCTTCTGGAACACACTAATAATGCTTGCCTTAAAACATTACCATGTCTAGAAAGATTAAATTGGTACTTAAAGCAATAACACGATTTGCTCTTTAAATCTTTGTATTTGATTTCACCTGTTAGTTATCTGCCACTGTAATTTGCTATGCAGTATCTAAAAGTACAGTCATCTTGAAAATTGCTGAGGGCCACAGCTGAGTGTTGGCTCGTTGTTACCCTGGCATACTTGAAGAAACTAAAAGTACTGGGAGAAACGGCAGTGTTACACAGAGTGCTATGGTAAAACAGAGGCACTTGTGAATTTCCTGCCCATACAGAAAAACAGCCCACAGCTACTGATCTGTCTGTGCATTTGTTTTCAGGGAAAAGATGAAGTTCTTCTAGTTCAGCATCCTACTTTCTAGCTGGGACTACGCTGCTGTTCCACACTTTCCCTTGTTTTTTCCTAAACAACTGCTCCTGATCACTGTCTGAAACAAGACATGAAGCGAGCCATCGATAGGTTGTTGATTGTTCTTTTGTTTGTTTTTTAAAGGATTAAATAGTTGATTTTGCACTGTTTTACCAAGGATAGTGAAAGCATTTTCCTAAAATAGTTTAATTACCCTTATTTTAGTTATCAGGTTTAGGCAGATCTCCAACCTCAATCTTCATTTTTGCCTTGTTTCTCAATGTGTGCCATTTCCACCTCTATCTCCATTTCTTCATTCTGTCCTTCCAGGACTTCCCAGACTTTTGAGTAACTGTATACCATGCTGCAGCTGAGATCAGTACTCCAGGAAATGCATTCATTACAACAGCATAACAGCATCTACTTTATTTTAAACCTATATATATTTAATTTTATTTTTTTTTCCCCCCCCACAAACCCTGCATGTTTCTGAGCTGATGCTTTGCCCTGCAGATCTCAGGATCTGGAAACTACTGGCAACTTCCCAGAAACATACTTCAGAATTTTAACTGCATCATCACTTTATACTGGAATTAATCCCAGCAGTAGAAGTGAACCACGAGTTCCAGGTGCTTCACTGGCTGTCCTGGCACAGTGTGCTAAAGCTTCTGTTCTCACTGAGGGCCCCAGGAGAGCAGCAGACTAGCTTTTTCTCCAATTTGCAAGAGGAAAAAGATAATAACACTGAAAATCTTAATAGGAAGACCAAAACACTTAAGCTTCTCTTTAACGATGAGTAACTTTCAGTTCTTTGAAGGTTATGAACGGATTGTAATAGTTTGTGACATGCCATCTGCTTCCACAGTCTTGTCAGCAAGACCCAGGGACATGCAGTAGTCATTCGAATACTGACAGGATCACCTGGTTTTATTAGGAATGGAAACACAGCACTGGTAGGAAATCAAATGCATATGGGCAGAATTGCCAACACTGAAAAAAGTGCAGTCCTTATGATAATGCTACTAATTTTAAGAGTAGTAACTGTTTCTATTAAGTCTATGAAAAGGCATATGTATGAAAAGAAAATATGGTACAATACACAGCCTCCCAGACTTGGACAGTGCGACCATGGTTGCATAAAACTACCTGGAGCAGGAAAAGAGGACCAGATGGCATGCTGAGTCAGATCCGTTTTCCATTGGCAACTTGACAAGTAGATACATTACCTGAAATTCATCTAGCAGCCCAAAGAGCCAAATAAAAAAAAAATAATCATAAAAAAAAATAAAATAAAAATCAGCACACTTCATGTGCGGTAACCCACCCAGGATCCCTGCTTGGCCATGCACCACAGGAGCAGCATGCATGGGATGCAACGCACTGCTGGCACCCAGGAATTGCTGCCTCCACACACTGCACTGGAGGAGCCAGAACAGGGAGCTGGGACTGATCAGCTGTGAGAGCAAGGAAGTGATCTGATTCTCTACATCTTTATGAAGTAACGATGAAGTGGGCTATAACGATGCACAGACCAATCCCGTGCAATCTATGTCACCAGGACTCCTTTTGCGTCTTCTTAACTTTCATTTACCAGCAGGCTTTTGGTGGCCAGACCTTTTTTTTGGCCATTAGCATGTGTCAGTTCTGAAGGAAAAGTCAGCATTTCAGCCAGCTAAAGGGGAGACAGAGGACAACCCAGCAGGCATGGCTGTCCAGCCACTTGCACAGAAGTGAAAAGCCTCCTGCATATGCAGTCACATACTGTCTGACAGGAAGTATTTGGAAAACAAGGGCCCCGCAGATATAAGCTCTCAGTGGCAACAGTTTCAAAAGATAAATGAGGGCTGCCACAGGAAATAAATGGATGTGCTGAGAGGTAAGAGCCATTCACAGGGGCATTTAAGGAGCTTGATAGAGATGAGAGTTCCTTCCTCCCATCTCTGGGATGCACACAGTCCAACACGCAGACAAGGTTCATGTTCACTTTCACATAAACTTGCTCCCCTTTAACCGAAGTCAAAACCAACAGTTTTCATTTCAAATTGCACTTGTGAAACCCAGACTACCTTCCAAGAAGTTAATCAAAGGCTAACTATTTTGTTTTCCATTAGGAGACAAACCCACAAGGCCTGTGACTACTTAAATCCCTCAGGATACCTTACACCCATTGCTGAGTTCTTAATAGCATGAAAGAAAACCACCTCAGGGTTCTTTGAAAAATAAAGCTTCCTCTCAAAATGAGGAAGCGTATCTAGCTCATCCCACTTTTCGTTTTTGTGAAACAGAGGCCAAAACCACACACCATCTTTTCACAAACCTTGCTGGCAGCCAGAATAAATGCTTAGAAAGGCAGGAAAGTGTAACAGGAAGAATAACTTGCTAAGAAATAAAGCATCTAGAAATCATCAGTATCACAGTAACTGGATACAGTCACCTCAGAGCAGAGCACCATTTTCTAACTCTGGTCTGGAAACCGTTATATCCAAGAATCCTGTTATCATGATTTCTGACAAGCACAAGAGAGGTCATACTGACCCAAGAGAACTTACTTCCACTGCAGGTGACGTTGTTTAATTGTGTACCTCAGATATGATTATAAATAGAAATCTTATTTGTTTTTTGTTTTCGTTTTTTTCCCAAGCTGAAACAGATCTTCTTGTCTGCCACTCTGGCTTGGTCAGTATTGGCAAGGTGAAGTGGAACATGTGGCACGAGGCGGCTGCAGCACTGAAACTGAGACCTGATGGTTCAGGTCAGAAAAGTGCAAGCAAAAAATGTGAAACCACTGAGAGGGTGATAGGTCCAGCCTTGCTACTCCCTCCATTTCTAGCTTACTGCTATATTTCTCCATCCTCATCCGAGCTCCCACTGCTGCTTCCACTGCTGCTTCCCCCACTCTCACTGCTCTCTTCCTGCTGGGCCCGGCTGTGGGCTGCTGCCGCTGCTGCCTCTGCTGCTGCCTCTCTCTCTTGCTGCTTCAGTGCGGCTGCCTTCTTCTCCTGCTCCGCATGGCTCTTCATGTGAGCACTGCGGCTCTTCACCTTGTAGAACACCCTGAGGAAATATAGGTGCATTAGTATTGGTCTCACTTACAGCTTTCTCCTCCGTTAATTCACTGAAAGAGCTTTCCATAGCTACACCCTCAAGTTTGTGAGCTTCAGCACAGGAACCCACATTGGCACTGCAACAAAACATCTACAGCAAACACCACTTCTGTCTCAGCATGCGCCAGCGCACTGGTTGAAGTATTAGCATAAGATCCTGAGCATCATTGACTTACTTGCTTTGTTTCTTAAGTATCTGAAACACACATGTGGCTGCATAACACCACAGGGCCCCACTTTTTAGCCATTCCTCCTACATCACAAAAATACAATAAACATGGAAGCGGTCAGTTGCCATTCCAGACACTTATCCACAGAGCTGGAAACACTTGAGCCTTTTCCTCCCAGTTCTGCACTACCATGATCTATCCCTCCATTGCTCACCATTAACTATTTTGAATTGGTATCAAACATCACAAGACACGTTTATGAATTCTTGCCTGCTCCTTCTCTGTCAGTGGCCAGGGTCAAGTCTTACCCATCTGCCTTCTAACAGCTCTAACCTTTTCAGCACAATGCACTCTCCGAGGACACAGGGACAATATACCTTTGCAGGGTCAGCTAAGTCCCAAACATAGCAACAATTTGTTAACAGCCCTTGTGATTTAACTAGATGGAGATCTCATTTTCTTGCCATCCAAATACTACACACCACTGAAATAAGGCAGTGTCTCATGCCATTTGAAGAACGGTCAGAAAGTAATTAGCCAAGTATCTTAATATCAGTATACCTCTGATATGAAAGACATCTCAAAGCCGTAAGTTGTTAAAAACAAACAAACAAACAAAAAAACACCGTAAAAACCCCTAATCTGCAACATTAAGTAGGGTAACACTTCACTAAAATTATTGCCAGTCTCTCCAGCCTGCCCTTTAATTCCACAACTAGTGCTGGAAGCTAAGTTGCTCTTACCTGCCACACTTTTTACATGGAAATGTGTTTTCTGTGTTCTGGATTTTACTGGCAACATCTGATTTTATCTTCTGTTTTCGCCGCCTCCTCTGCACTGGAGCAGGAATAAGCTTTCGAGGCTTCATGGTCGTCTCCCTCGGCCTTCTTCCAATTCTGCCTGTAACAGTTGCCTCTCGACTCCTTATATTGGCATCATTGGCCTTTGGAGAGAGGGAAATGTAAGGCAAACAAACCAAAACCCACTTCTCACTGTGGTCCTGTGTATACATCAACTACAAATAATTAAGTTGGGTTTCCTTGCCTTACTCATCTCAGTTCTTCCAAAACACAGAGTCTTGTTACCAGCAATACTCTAAGCTACCTCAGCCCAGCCCCTGTTCTGGAAGAAGGCAGAGACTTAAATCTTGAACTGTTGACCTCATATTTTCTAAACTACTTGCAGAGTGAAGGTAGTATAAAAAGCATAACATGCACAATGCAGCACTTACTATTAAATCATCTTGTAGTGTCTGTTCATCTTTGAGAAGGAGTGTGCTCTTCTTTCTGTTATCCAACCCTTCCTCTGCCTCCTCTTCCTCCTCTTCTTCATCTTCCAAGTGCCCCTGTTCTTCACTGAAAAAGTCCCTTCTGAGAGGAAGAACACGTGCAAACCTATGGGAACTCTTCACCAGAAGATAAAGGAACTGTTAACCTTGGTGTCTGCAAGCAAATGTCATTATGTGACACAGGACACAAGTTTGTAAGTCTGAACTCTGCACTGGCCAGACTGCTTTTGGTCCTGATTCTACTACCAAACAAGATAGCACACAAAATCAAACTCAGCACCATAGCCCAAGAGAGATGAGAGAAATTTAAGAAATTACCTTGATGTCAACTTCAGCTTCATCTCGCACAGACTTTTCATTAGCAACATCTATGTCCCCAAAAATTAAGGTCCCATTCCGACCAATTTTCACTTGTTTCTTATACGTATAGTAGAATTCCACACACTGAGCCACTGTCTTGGTTTTTATCTGGTGTTTGGAAAACATAGAAGTACAATAGATTACATGATTTTAAGAAGGCTTATAAACAATCACTAAGGGTGCAATAAATACACTTTGTGCTTTTCTTTCCCTAGCAGTCTTAATCCCACTACAACTACTGTTAAACCCTTATTTCCCATGTTCTCTTCTGTCTGCCCTCCCCATCCTACAGCCCATTCCCTACCATCAACGCTATTCATTTTGAGGACTACAAGACCAGCTTCACAAAGAAAAGCTGGCCAATGTAAAGGTGACAGAACCTGGCACTTTGTCTGCTTACTGCGCTTCTTAGCCTCTGAAACATTCCAATTGAGCTGTCAGGCTTGAGAGCAGCCTTTCAGTTTTATGGGAGTTTTATTTTACAGCAGCACTTTGGAGAAGACCAGAGCAGAATACCGTTCCAAAAATGGAAAGGAAGGTTTGCAGCACTTTCCCATTTTGGCCACATGCATTTCATACACATATGGCCATAGACAACTATCAGTACAGACCTATGACCATCTACATATTCTCTATCAGGGATTATTTTGAATGTTTGGAAGTATATTCTTAATTTCTGGGCTTTTACAACTTAAATGCATTTTGGACGTTTTATTCAGAGAAAACAAATGCAGCTCCCAATTCTATGCTCTAAGTCCTTCAAGTGCTTTCCTCCCACTGAGGTGTCACACCTCATGGAAAACACACACGAACGATCATTTTAAATATCAACATAACAGCAAACAGCACAAAAGGATGCATCATTCACATATCCTTCTTCGGTCCTTTTCATCAGCAACAAGGATGTGTTTCTATTTAGTTTTATAAGCAAGCCCTTTAAGCTGTACTGGAACATTACCAGCACTCTATAAATATGCCCTGTGGAAGCGATATCTGCACTATGTGGACTAATGAAAGCAATGCAGAAAGTATAAGGGTTGAATAAACAACAACAGCAAAAAAAACCAACAACAACAACAAACCCAACCCAACCACTATTGTTCTAGCCATCTCTGGTGAGATTTTGCGCTGTGCTGGATTGTAACATTTCTACAAAATCTTCTGAGTGCTTAATACCGAGGTTTCAGAAAAATCAGGATTTAATCTCCTGTATTAAACGTTCAAACATTAGAAGATATCACTGCCATAAAAAACAGCAACAGTAAAACACTCACCAGCTTTTGGACTAAGAAAAAGTCCTTCTTGTAGATTGCAATGCCTTTGTTGAAAAGCTTCTTTTCAGCAACTTTCCAACTGTCCGATCCTATAGATAAAAAAGTTGCAACTAAGTTCTTGCAATTTCAAATGTTAACTCTATGTACTTTTTCATAAATTTCCCTTTAAAAGGAACGCACACATAGAAGGGTACAGTCTCACTTTGCACCTAATCCTACATAACTGCAGGCTGCTGTTAACCCTTCCCTTACTGTTTCACTTTGGCCCTCGTCTCATCACTTCATTCTAGATCTAGTACTCATCCCTTCATGTTAACTCAGTTCAGCTTGCTAAAACCAGCTACTTAGAAGAACTACAATATTTTCCAACAAAACAGCAAGCTTAACAGACACACTTTGTGGTGGCCCAGTCATTACATTCGATAAAAGGAAAATGGTAGGGGCAGGAGAACAGGAACTTCTCTTTCAGCAGAAATTCACCATACCAGATGAGACGTAGCAGCAAACTATACTCGACAATTTATAACATCCTAAATATGTTAGTATTTTAGCGTACTTGCCTCCAATAATAAACATTCCAGAATCTCCTCTTCCCTTATAGATACCAAGCAACGGCATTACAGTAGCAGTGTGTAATAATGAATAAATGCAATTTCTATACTTTGTGGCAGCAGGTATAAAATGTCTCTCTCCCACTTTGCATCAGGACTCTCAAGCGGCTAGGGTCACCCTAGATCACTGAACTTAACTAGTGTCACACAGCCTAACAATTCCTAATTAGGTATAACACTAAAAAGACAGTTAATGGCATGTACATTTCACAGAAACAATGACAGGCATCAACAGTTGGCTGAGCTCTTCACCTCCTAGCTTTCTTCAACAAGTTTGAGATCTCTTTCCTCACAACCCCTCTTAACTGCACCGCATGGAAATCCATGCCAAAGAGGCTCTGACCCCAAGGTTGCCACAGTCTTTCTTTTATGAACTAATCATTTTTCTGCATTCTCTGTGGTTTAGTATAAGGGATCAGATTCCTTTTTCCCCAGTAAAGAAAACCAGAATACACACATACGCAAATTCACAGATGCACATATTCTGAGAGATGGAGTGTTTCTTACACAGTGTCATGATTTGCAGACGCAAAATTCCTGGCAAGCCATCATCTGACTTTCTAGGGAGAAGCGTTGCCTTTAAGTCTTATCATAATGATACAGACTGCCCCAGAAGAATAGGAAAGTATGGAAGAATTCCCCTAAGACATATAGGCAGCACAGAGTTATTCTGGTTAGCAAACCTGTGTAGTGATAATCTGCCAGAGGATGGGTAGGTGATCGTACTGGCCCCTTCAGTAGTAGCTTGGTCAGTGCTCCCTAAAACAAACAACACAGAAATTTAAAACAAAGATCAGGCAATTGTCAATCCACTCCTTTCTGGTAAGGTAATTGAAAAGAAGTTCCTCTCTTTTTCCTACATCACAGTTAACACCTGTGACATGAAATAGGACAACTTTACAACCACATTCTTGACTGTTGCAACAATCAGAAAGATCAATGCAATAGAATAGTGATACAAAAGATGTAATGACAGAGGGACTAGCACGATAGAAAGTCGTTACAAAAGAAAAGTTGCTCACCCATCTCTGAAGATCTAGGCTCACAACAGAAACTCCATAAGGGAAGGGTCTCCAACCAGGGATCCTTCTCCAATGGCAGTCAGCCCTTAAATAGGGTCTAAGAGAGGTGCAGCCAGGCTCCTCCCCTTCTGGTCACACAGCTGAATTGCCTTCACCTGTGCTCCCAGGACTGACCAGGTCCTTTCCCCAGGTGCTCAGTCAGTGGTTCACACCATGACTCACCAGTTACCATACAACTGTCCACTAAATTTTGGCTACCACTGACAAGTGGTAAGCCTCTCTGCTTACATTTAAGACAATGTTTAAAATTCATTAGGCAGTCTCATCTTACTCAGTCTACTAGATTGACAGTCTGTTAAAAAGCCAAAAATTTGAAGCTTGAAATATGGACAATAGGGAGTGAACATGGTAGTATACATCAGGAAGAACACTTTAGGGACAGCAGAATCTCCAAGGGACACTAAGCAATGTGAACTAGAAGCAAAGGACAGAGTCTTCAAGAGGTTTCCATTTGTCAAATAACAGGTCACCTGGCCTTCATTAAAGTCTTCCACCATATCAAGGCAAAAAGGTGGGAAGACTCACCAGAACGCTTCCCTTTTCTTCATGTAAGAAATGCAGTGCCAGCTCCTGGTTGGTTCCACCTCCAGGAAAAATGCTTGAGCAGGCAGCAGCTAGCAGGCTTTCCACTATTCACAAAGAGATACCAAACAAATTCAGATTAGAAGATTAAAATAGAGAATTCACACGACTAATTAGATCTTTTGAAGCAGAATTAGACATAACAGAAGATAAAACCAAGATGATGAATGACCTTGCAAATTTATCTGGGTCAGATTTGGACAAAGGAATTAATTAGACTGCAAGGTCACAGAGCAGAGTGCCACAAGCAGCACTATTTACACATGGAGTTTTTTTTCGCAACTCTTGTCTCCTGTAATGTCTTCCAATCTCCCTTCACCTCAGATTTTTTTAATCTCCCCTCTATTCTATGATCTACACAAAGTTTTCATTTCATAATACCCTTTTTTCTCTTTATTAAGAAAAAATTCTTCTAAGACCACCCACACTTCCTCTTCAGCATCTGTACGTGCCACAGCCTGTGTGCACCAAAAGCAGACAGCTACTTAGTCTGCTAACTAGCTGCCACAGCTCCTGCTTCCTCCTGTCTACTGTTTACAACTTGATTTTCCCAAATACCATTATATCTAGGGCATCTGTTTAAAAGTTGACTACACGTGACAAGGAAGTTTCATTGAATGCAAGTCTCTCTTTGACAGGTAATAATGGTCTTATTTTATCTCAATAAATAAGTAAAATTCCTATCAACCTCCCAGCCCCCACATACAATCCAGAAAAATAAGCTTTACTCCTAAGATTGCTTTCAAGACCATTTAAATATGTCATGATAACTGGCAGCTCTATTTGAAGTTATGCCTACAGTAGACATATGGTTAATTCTACAACGGCTATGGCACTCAGCCTTATGTACCAGCCTTCCACATTCTTACCATTCTGTTGGGTGACTCTGTTGGTTTCCAGGTCGTCCCATGGCTGCCACACCAGCTCTGCTTTATGTTCATCAGCTGCTGCCAGAGATCTGTCTTGGAGTGAAGGGATTTCTGCTTGAAAGCGAGTTCCTACATTTATACGCCTGCAGAAAAGATAAGTCACGGTCAGGTAATTTCTACAATATCCAAACAGTCTCATCTCTTGTAAAAATGCCAGTTATGGAGAAACCAAAATGCAGCAGGCTCTGTCATATAGCAAGAACAGCTTTCAGGTATGGTACATTACAACTGAAAAGATAAGAGGTTTTATAAGAGGTATTTTATATATATATATACTATCAATTTCCATTGTCTTGTCGATCAACAGTAGTTGAAATTGTACTTCAAGTAGGATCTCCTAATAACTGCTCAGAAAACTTCCTTGGCAGTAGGTGATGGAGAGATAACATTCGGGTATAACTAATGTAACAGAGGAGCTTTATACAGAACACCATATACTGCCTGTCATTTTCCCCAAAACACAATCTCTAGTTCCAGTCAAGTACAGTGCTAGGGATGTTGTCTAGTGGCATGGCATGGGCTGGGGATGACAAAGGCAGCTGAAAACATCCCACCTGTAATGCCTGCAGTTTTAAGTATTTCAGGGTGTCTAGAAAACAGATTCAACACAATAGATACTGCTTCTGAAAAGTAATTCAATTTTGTATGTACTGAGGGTGGAAGCTGCATGGAGAATGAAGAACCCTAGGAAGAACTCAGTTTGGTTTTGAGTGTTTTACAGGTACAGAAACCTATTAAAACTATAGTTTTCCACTTATTCACCTTTCTTGAATATCTACCTTCACCTTTTTTGATTATTTTGTTGAAAAGAAAAAACATGATATTGACC
>JAOWBP010002559.1:21586424-21624949 GCA_028571105.1 Tragopan temminckii | reverse complement strand
ACTTATTCACCTTTCTTGAATATCTACCTTCACCTTTTTTGATTATTTTGTTGAAAAGAAAAAACATGATATTGACCGATCATGTTATTGGTCAGATGCAGCACGAGAGCAAAACAAAAAGCAGAGATTTCATGCAAGATTGAGAAAACCTTGCTGAAGGAAAAAAAAGCAAAACAAAAAACATTGATACATCCTCATTTCAGCACACTGCAATGGACTGCAAAATGATATTAGTGCGGAATACTCTGCTCACTGCAATTAGTCTCACCTACTGGTATGGCATGCAGTTTTACAGTGGAAGAAAGGGCTATGGTTACTGACCCACTCTAGAAGGAATAACTGCAAGCAACTGACTTTGCTGTCGAGTGGAAACATAGGAAGTCTGTTAACACTTAGGGAAATTTGGGTGATTTTGTGTCCCCAGGCAGCGACTCTTCTGGCCTCATTTGTGAGGGGGAGAGTAGTGGCTGGAAGAACCGGAGGAAAAGAATGTGAGCCAGGAGGGATATCTCAGAAATGACCTTTTATCCTAAGGGCCAAACATAGACTATTGTGTCCCTATGCAGTAAGAACCTACAAGTATTGCACCTGCAATATCCAAATAAAACCAGATTTCCACCATAAAAGCTGATCAGTTATTTAAATAATCTGATCTAACGTGGCCTGCTCCAAGTAGGGACTTGGACCAGGTGACCTCCCAAGATCCACTGCGGCTAAGTTATTCCATGACTCCTTTAATGTGAAAGCCTAGATTTCAGCGTAGCAAAAGCTATTGCCCATAACCAATGCTGCTGGGACATCCTGCGGTACAATTACATGTGGCATCATTCAGAATTGAGGCTAGCTGAGGAGTGACTACAAGGAAGACTTGAACCGAAGTACAAGACTCCTAAGACATTCAGATCTGTGACACCAGCTGCCTATTACTCTACTTCCCAAATAGAAGAATTAAGCTTCGTTAGTACGTTTCCTATTCCAAATCTCTGCAATCAAACAACCTTTTAAGAAGCATTAGCAGAAGGTCTGGCAAAGCAAGCAATTAAGAACACAATATGTGGCAATCATAAGTTATAATCAGCTTTTAACAGAATCAAGAATGCAAACCAATGGATCAAATTGTACTTTTTTTTTTTCTTTTTCTTAACAACAAAAAATAATTTTAAAAATGTTTCCTGCCATCCTTTTTTTATAGAACATACATCTACATAACAGACCACAACACTACTGCACAAATTAGCACTGAAGTAGTAAACTAATTACTTTGACAACACAAAGTGACACTACTTGGTGATTTTAAAATCTCAAGTTTTCTAATCTGCCTAAACATCTATTCACTAAGTCTTAAGATAACAAGATAGCTCTTTGCACACTAATGCAAGTTCATTTCTTTTTGTCAAAAGGAAGTTAAAAGTCACCATGACTTGAATTTTATAGTAATATAAATAAATAGAATCCGCAGCCAACAGCATGTCATGAACTTCAGCAATTTAAAGCATTGGCGGCAACAGCAAAACTCAGTAACATCATGCAAAGATGATGAAGATCTGCTGAGAAAACAAAAATATCTGTTCAAGAAGAGGTTCGCTTCAACCAACAACAAAACAATGAATTAAGCTACTGTCAAAAACAGATTAAAAACAAACCAAAACTAAAGCTGTACTAGTTAACTTCTACTGTTTGAACTGCTGTTGGTGCGATACAAGGTACAGGAGCAAAGAAATAGTGATTATCTGCTTGAATTGTCCTGGAGCCAGAGTCTGGGCCCAGAGGGAATTTGTGAAGGTGACAAGAATAACCTGAGTTTATTTGCAATTGCAATAGGTTTCAATCAGCTCAGGACAGCCAGCTGCCAAAAATGTACAAAACCTGAATTTCCAACAGACAGGAGAGAGAAAGGGGAAGGAGTCCTGTAAGTTGACAGCAACTGCTACAGCTAATCTTTAAAATGTGGACAATTTTGGAAGTAGAAGACAACATATTTATTTAGAGATGGTCTAAATTAAATTTCAAACATTAACAAGATACGCTACAGTTAGAGCAGAGATTCCTGACTGCAAGGAGTCGGGACTGTAGAGCCACATGAATGTTACGTCACACGGCTATCACCATGCAGTACATCTTTATGCTTAGATTTTGCAAGAGTTCAAACAAAACTGGAACTACCTTGCTGCAGTTCTACAGGACTTTATTCCAACTGATAAGATTCCTGGAATTTACAAGAGCTGTACAGAGACACTTGCAGCTTTGCTTTTCCTGACAGGTTTAGCAGGGCTGGCACCAAGCCTAAAATCGTAACTCCAGTTTCTCTATTTCCAAACTGTGTTCCCTGGTGCCACCGGGTTTTAATGTCTGAGCTTTCCCAGCATACAAACAGCTAAAAAGATTAATTAAGCTTATTAGTTCAGGCCACACTGCATGCAAATGACTACCATGCTTTCAGACTGAGCTGCTCTATAAGGGAACAAAATCATGTTCACATTTGTGCTGAAGCTAATACGTGCCACATGGATAACCTGAAATCTGAGCAGCCCATCTGAAAGCTAACTACATTTGTCCTTATTCTTCTTTGTTCTTTCACTAAAGGGTGTTATTTTCCCACTCTCAAACAATTATAGATCTTCCAAATATGTGTATATAACAAAGCAAGAGAGACTCGCCTAACTCGCTCTGCTAATCAATACTAGAAAGTAGGTAAAATCACCAGAATTAAAAAGTGCATTTGCCAAAATGTTATTAATTGCACAGAGTTGTTTTTTTTAAAAGACCATTTGTATTTTGAGCCACTAATAGAAATAGCTTTAATGTTTCTAAGAGGATATATCAACTATACATGGAGCAGGTCAAAGGTTTAGGAGTGGGAAGAGAAGCAGGTTTACTACCAGACTAAGACTCTGCTGGGTACTTACGGTTCAATGCTGACCGGGGTGGCTTCTCCCACCACAGAAAGAACAGGAGGGGTAACCTCTGAACTGTCTGCAAGGCAAAGAAAGAACTGCTCAGACTCATCACCTTCTCAAGAGATATTTTCTTCACGCAGATGATAAATCTGTCAGAACTATCCATATTTGAAAACAGGCACCCATGTGCTAAACGAGTTTAAGATGTCCAAGTAGAACTCAGCTTTTACATCTTACTAATAATTACTTACTGCCTACTCAGCCCAAGATAATGACAGGCTATTATAGAAAATGAACTGACTTTTCCATTCCTGAGAATGTCAGTAGGGGGTGTTGGAGATTACTTGTGAATGCACTAAACATCTATGGACTGATGGAAGGAGCACTGCAATCCCTTCATCCTAGCTACCCAGACTTTATCACCAAGAAATCTCATTTTCACAAAATCCAGAAGTCATGATTATCCTTCTATTGCTCCACAGTTCCTAAGCACAAATTAGCCAAGAAGGAAAGAAGGGAAAGAAAAAGTGGAACTTACTTGATCTAAGCAGAGTTCTGTGAGCACTTTTAGGAGTCACTGGAGGTGGGACTGGATGACCGCTTGAAGAGAGGATAGCATTAAAATATAGCCCAGATCCTTCTCTCACTGGACTAAGAATTGGTGGAGGAGTGTAAGGAGGTAGTTCAAAGTTCCTATCAGAAGGATGGTCTGCCAGACGGACAGGTGACCGTAAGTGGCTCTGATACGGTGTAATATTAGAATAAACAGGTGGTGCAATAAAGGTGCCAGCTTTTGGTGGTATGAAGAGTGGCTCAGGTCTTGGGCGCTGCTTTGGTTTCCGGGCAAAGCCCTCTGCTTCATCCTTTGGAACAGCATGTTCATGCTATTAGAAAAAGGTTATGTATTTAATTTCATTATAAGCCCTTAAATCACATGAAAAATTTCAGCAATATGACAACATTCTTTCATGGTAGCTCAAAATCTGATAGGACAGCTGCGGAGGGTGGGTCTCAACAATTAGCAAAGGGAAAAAGCGGAAGATGATAGGGAACTATGTGGGATCTATTAGGTAGCAACACTATCTCCAAGCATTTATGAAGCTATATTTTACAACAATCACAAATATGTCTGATTCAACCTTTGGAAAGATGATAACAGTCTGATGGTAGCTAGTAAAGAGCGTATATAAGTGCAGCAGAACTCTGACACACATACAAAGTGATATTAGATAGAGAGAAGAGAATAGCAGAAAATATCACAGTATTGTCTTAAATGGTTGTGCGTTTAAATGCAGAGAAACCTCCTTAGATGCCTGCCATTTATCTTTGGTATCAGAATACTCTATTATACTTCTCAAGAGGACAGATAAAAAAGTTTAAAAAACAAAAACCCACAATACACTGAAAACAAACATTAAAGTACTGATCTCCAAAACCTCAGATAGAGATTTAAATTTCATAAGAATAAATCTTCAGTTTCCTTTTTATTCACTCTTGGACATATATACACACTACTTACAATTCATTACTATTTATATACATATGGAGAAATAATTATTTTTTCAAGGAGATAAAATATTTCTTTTCAGTGTTATTGTCCATCTGGCTTTATTTACTCTACTGTTTAGTAGTGGAGCACTGGTTGACTGTACTAGTAGTAGCAATAGGTAATGAAAAGCCAGTGGTACCTCAAATATATGGCAATATTATGAAATAAAAACAAAAAAAAAAAACAAAAAACAAAAACCACAAAACATTGCCCCATCCCAAGTTCAAAGCATTGATATTAAACTACTTTAATAGAAAAGTTTACGGGTAAAAAATACATAATTAGAAGTAACGGCTATGGTTCTCTTTGGTTTCTTCACCTGCTCATACCTGATTTGAGGTTTCCATGTTAGTATTACGATTAGATCGCCTTCGAGTGACTATCACAGAAGGCTTGCGTTCACAAGGAGTTCGATCATTTGTTTGGCCTCTCTGGAATTTCCCATCCTCAGACTTTTCTTTTTCAAGGTTTTGCAAGTCAATTTTTCTCACTGGCACAGATACAGGAATGATAAGAGGCACAAGGCTGCTATCCTCCCGGGCTTTCTTGGGAGCTGGTGAAGAACTGGCAAATTCCACAACACTTTTAGCAGCTGTAGGTCCTGGAGCTGCTATCAGCACACTTTTCTTCTCTTCCGAAGTATCCGATTCCTGAGAAGAAAGATAGATAACTTAAAAGTTCTGTAGCGCTTGCATAATGAATCAGATGCTCCCTCACTTGCACAGTATATCAATTTTCTCAATGCTATTTGCAAGACAAAAGGGATTTGAAAAGCATTATTGGAGGAAAAAAGAATACTTGACAAAATCACGATCAACATTCGTTAGAATTAGTTGAGGATTCCTTCAAGTCTCAAATGCTTTGCCATATAACTTCCACAAAGGTTCTTCAGTTTTAGTAATGACTATAAGCTGCAAATTTTTAATTTTGAATATTAGACTTCTGTACCAGAAAAGACTGAAACTTGGTAACCTTAAATCTCTCGTAAAGAATAACAGAAAATAAACTAGGTTTCTAGTGTATTTTTCCAATTTACTCAACAGCAGCTTTCCTTATTTGTAAGTGGAGCCTTTGAGATTTGCATTCCAAACCACCCAAAGAAGTTTTGTTCAGTAGAATCAACAAAGCATAACTAAAAGCCAGCATGTTTTGCATCGGTGTTATAGCTTCCATCTCTCTGCTTTTTTTTACTCATGGAAATTCTAAAAAACTGAGCTTCAAGGACGTAAGAATGGATGATGAGTTACTGAACAGACACACGGGTACTGGAGCACCAAATAACTGAAGATACTTTTAGATAAGTGATTTCTACTCCTTCAAATGACTGTCTGCGTGTTCATTCCATTCTAGGACCACTCCTTCAAAGTAACTGCCAGTTCACTTGGAAGCCAGATGTCAAAGGACAACTTTCAACAACACCTCCCTTCAGGGATGCAAAAGTCCTTCTCAAACTCCAGACAAGCATAATCTAGAAGCTGTAGAAAATGCTTCTTTAGACATTCAAAACTTCACTCAAACTTCATGCTGTGTTTGGAAAGTGATTAGAATGCAAATTCATTCTCCGTCAGAGTCACAATCTAATCAGGAATTCATCTGAACAGCTTTGTGAAGTGGAAACTAAGGCACATTATCTCTCAGGTACAATGAGAGATCATATGCCACTAAGAATACCTAATCCTAATAAAAATCTTAGCAAAAGAAGATTCTGTTGTAAGGTTTCAAAATTCTCCTGTCATTTCAGTGTTGCTACAGATCAAGAGAGCTGGCTTCACTGGAGAGTGAATGAACTAGCTCTAGCTGCTGCACAAATAATCAACCTAACAGCTAAAAGGACTAGAATGAAGTCCCACTTCAATACTCTATTTATATTCAGAGAAGTGCAACCTCACTGTCACAGAGCTTGAAGCTGGAGCTCTGGACTCTCCAAGAGGCCCAAATCTAGGTGCTAAGCCTGAGCAAGTAAAATTAATCAGAACAAAGAGATTTAGGACTTCCTACCTGTAAGATATTTTATTAGAGTAGCACAGTATGCTTTATCCCATAAACGGCCCTGCAGTTTCAAAATTTGGCTGCTTCTTCACAGACTAGAGGTATCATCCCCCACTGTGTGACAGTGAAACATAGAACTGATAAGTCACATTTGGCATCAACTGGCACAGACCGTGCTGTAGAAGGAATCCATGAGCTTTGAGAATTTCCCTTCACTCCACAACGGTGACTGGCACCCATACTGTCCCAAGAGGTTATCAATCTTGGATTTGAAGGACATTCACCATGCTGACAGATATGACACTCAAGACTACTACTTATAGATATTAAGGGGCTCTTGCAAATTTTTGTAGCCTCTCACCTTCAGAAAAGAGAAACCAACGGAAACATCTTTTTAAAGAGATAAACAAGTCATCTACTGGAAGAAGATGCCCAAAGAAGCAACTCATACACAGGTTCATTCTGCTATATATGGGTCTCCATTCATCAAGGAGATCCGTGCTGATTATCACCTTATTACTGAGGACTATTTAACTAACTGGGGTACCTCCAAAATATTCTTTCAGCAGTGAGATCAATAGTAGATATCTGCGCACCAGCATTAAGAGTGGTTTCTGGTTACTCGCACTGTGTAACGCTATAACGTGATGGAAAACACAGTTTTTTTGACACTGCTGCAGACAAAGGTCTCATCCTTACCAGATGACTGTGTTTTTTTTTCTCCTTGCATAGCTATCACTATTACAAACACTCTGGTAAATACTTCATAGATACCTGACAGACTAATGACAATACAAAGAAATAATGGTGATACTGATATGTGAAGAAGCACCAATTCTGACCAGTCTACAAACCTCAGATACTTCCTGTGTGATATACATGAATCTCCATAGGTCAAGAGACATGAACTTGTTTCCTGACAGCAAGGAGGAAATTATGGCAGCTAATCACACACAAGCTGTCACATTGCTTTGGCTCTATGACGGATCAACTGTGCTCCCTTTATTTTCATTCTGGGAGGTAACCAGCAAAGCACTCTCTTCTCTGAAGATGGGAGAGATGACTACTTCTAAGGAAAAGGGATGGGAGGAGACTTGAACAGTAGAAGAGATAAAGAAAAGGCACCACTGAGAAATAAATATAAATAGCTCAGACAGCCTCCAACAAGATGCTTTGCTCCACAGCAGTGAGATATCTCACATACTTATGGTTTATTAGGAGGGGATACAATTGATTTTGGAGCCAAGCTATTTGTTTGAATAAAACTAAATAATTTTGTAAACAGTTTGATTATGCTCAGAGGTAGGCAAAAACGAATCATCAGACAAGGGAGAGGACCATCATTTGTTAAATTGCTAGTGATTTTCAGCCAGTTCAGTATCCCTATTACAGAAGAGGTAGTAGGAGGGCTGCTGGACAATTCCAACAATGCGACTTGATGCATTTTCATTTAAACTCTTGCATAAATACTGACAAATGTACTACTGGCCTAGAGTCTTTCAGTAAATCCACAGAAACCCATCAGTCATTTTGATATTGACCATGTGTACTCCTCAAGTCACGTCAAATACAGCAAATATATTCAAAATGAAACACTAATACTAAGAGTCAAGACTTCACTGCAATCTGTAAGCAGCAAAAAAACACCTTTAAAAGGCAGACAGAGTAGATGGGCAGATCTGGTGCAAAGCATCATTTATGACACTGCACGTATATTTCAATACTGTTGTCTAAAATAATGTTTTCACATATACCTACTACACTGGAATGTTCAAACAACTAATTGAAATTATGAATATATCTTCTTTTATCAATAACATAATCCTATAGCCTAATCATATGCTCTTTGCATAACCTGTATTACGGAAGGCTTCTTGGTTGTTTCTATCAGAAAGACACTGGTAAGGGAAGACAACTGTCTTGAAAATGTTTCCTTTTTCTCTCGTGTGATATCCAATCTCCTTAGAGACAAAGTTTAACAGACACAGGGTAAGAATTTCAGTCTCCTTCCAAACCTTATCCTGGAAGCCTGAAGAGACCCAAACACAAAAAGCTCTTCAGCTAGTGCCTCCATGGAAGCAAACAAGCTGCTTGTTTGCTAGAAAGAGCGAATGAGCATTTGTCAAAATGTTTCTCTGGTCTTTGCATTATATATCGAAACACAAGCAGACAGGCCTTCAAATGAGTAACTTCTTGTTTCACCTGTCAGGCCATTTTCCCAGCTGCTTAGTGAGTTTTGCCGCTGTGTTGATCAGACTGCAGTTTCTATCAGACCTGCTGGTAAACAGCTTGTTCAACCCATGTGAGAGAAAAAGGAATCATGGCAGTGACAGCCGCTGGTTGCTGTACAAGAGATGGACTAAGTTATGGATACTTGTCTCACTGTTTCTTACCCCAGTTCTTTTATTCAAGAGGCATATCTCTCCAAGGAAAAGACTGAAAAAAAACAGCCACAGGCAGACTAGGAAAAAAAAATACCAACAGAAGGGGAAAAAAATTTCATTCTCTTTGTTATCTGATTGGTCAGCAACTTGAGCGGCAAACCTGTAGGTAAAAGTAGTTCATGCTCTAACAGTTGTACTTCATCACTCCCTAGCAGCAAAGCTTCCAAAGGAAGAAGTGTATCTTAACTTCTCATAAGAGGCACTCATTGAAAGATTAGTCTAGCCACACCCAAAAGAAAACTGCAAAGCACGCCTCATAAACAAACAACAAAAATACTACCACTTGTCTCTCCTGCTAATTTTGAGCCTTGCCATCTTGCCAAACTGTATACATACTGGACAGTTAGACTGATGGGACACTAAAAGGATAGTAGTAGAGAATTACCTTGTCACTCAATACAATTTCTTCCCTGTTCAAGTCCTACAGAAAGTCTACATGCAGACTTTGTCCTCAGATTATCAATCTGAGCAGCTGCTGCTGGACATTCTCAGAAAAAAAAAAGAAAAAAAAAGATTTTATAACCGGCACAACTTCTTTAAGTAAATCAGGCTTCCTTAGGCTTTTAATATATGGGAAATATTGAACAAGCAAGTAGCATTACGTAATTTTAGATAGCCCAATTTAGAAACACTTCAACCTCTACAACTGAAAAATAGCAGTAGTCTTAACGTAAAAGGAGGAGAATGGTCAAGAGATACGTGAATTGTTTATATTTGTCACCCTAAATTCCTGATCAGCTTGAAGCCTAAGCAGAAAACATTTGTTTTTTGAAGTACTGAACTAAAATCTCATTCAGTATTAGTGAAGTATAACTGCCCTTATGACTACAGAGCTGCCCCTACTGCACTACAGCGCTTCTTGCTTCAAGAGACAATCCGATCCTGCACAGTACATAAATTCCTTTGCATTTCAGCCCTATTTTGTTGTCTAAAACAGTCTTCATACTGCACTGGCTAAGACATATGCCTTACCTTGACATTCTGAAGAGAAGCCAGCTCAACAGCTTTTTGGGCCAAAGTTAGCAAATTGGCTTCTTGAGAAACACGCCGTCTCCTTCGTGTGCTCTGGATTACACCACCTCTAACACCCTGAAAGTCATTAGTTCTTGAAGTGTTTTCTTCTGCTACTAATGTCTGTTTCTCTGCATCTCTGCCATTCTGAGCGATGGTGTGCCTGTCTGTTTCCACCTGGCATGGTTCACTGTTGGCCAGGACATCCTTCTGCCCCTGATCCATTCTCTTGGGATGTGAATAGCTACTTTTGTTATGGGTCAGTGATTCAAGTGGCTGCTGTACTGGGACCTCTTGCTGATGCGTTTGCCAGTGATGGAGAAATAAATTGCCAGATTGTTCTTCTGCCTGCTTGGAAGCCAACGCTTCTCCAGTAGATGTCATCAGAACGCCTTCTTTGGAAAGTCTCCGTGACCTTCTTGGAAAAGGAATCTGGGTCTGAGGTAGAACAGTCTGTTGGTTCTGCTCTGTTAGAGCCTTGAATAGTTCCTGGTTCCTCTCTGTTTGCTGAAACTGGTGTGCCATCATGTGATGCTGAGGTGCTGCAGCTGCAACATGAGGCTGTGCTATGGAAGTAGTTTGCTGTAGACCAAAAGCTTGTGTGGCAGCCTGTTGTTGCTGCTGCTGAGGATAGAAATTTTCAAACAGTTGTAGCTGGGGAAGAGCTTGCTGTTTTTGTTGAGCAGTAAATGCTGGAGTGGAAGAAGCTGGAGCTTCTTGAAAGACATGCAATAATTCAGGAAGACCTTGCTTCTGGCCTTGGTGACCAAATGCGAGCTGAAAAGGCTGTAATGGCAGACTTTGATTCTGCTGCTGCTGTTTCTGCATCTGATGAAAGGAATTCATTTGTGCTTGCTGTCTAACCAGAGCTTGCTGCTCCAGCTGAGCCTTCTGGGACATCATTTGTTGGACTGCATCTTCATACAAATCCATCTGAGACACAAATACTCCTTTCTCTTGATTTCTTTTAAGGGCTTCTGGGTGACCAAAGAAGCCTGGGGCGCCTGCATTAGCATGGGGTCCTTTTGGATTGCTACCAAAAACCATAGTGTGGTTCCACATAGCAGATGGAGATTGCCAGTGGGCATCACCTCTCTCTGGCAACCTGTTTCCCATTAGAGAATTCTGCCATTTGACAGCTGTTACTGGCTGGGGCATCATCATTGATTCTCCCCTGTCTTGATTGTAAACCGAGTTCATCAAAGCAACATTGCTGGGGGCACTTGTTAATCCTGCTGTGTGAGGAATCTCCATAGTTTGGGAGGCTGGAATATTCCCTCCATGACCATAATACTGTCCTTCTTTAAGCTGCTGCTGTGGCTCTTTTGATGACACAGTTATATCTTGCTCATTAAAATAAGTCATTCGTTTCCCAGTCCTTTTGGTTGAAGACTTTTGCTGAGCCTGAAGATTCATGATTCAGTCTATTCTTCCAACTGCACACACCGTATTTATAATACACCCATCCCTGAGACTGGGGTAGAAAAGGCACATAAATCTCTCTTTTCCATTCAGTATTAGTAATAAAGGGCAGGAAAGAAGTCCCGATGAAAGTGCCTCCACTTCCTTTTTCTTTGTGTGCTTCTCACACTTCTTTTCACTGTTACCCTTTGTTGTTCACAGGTCAGTAGGGTCCACTTAGTTGTAGGTCCTGAAATAGAGAAGCAATTACAATGAATCATCAACAGACAACCAGAATATAAACATGCATACAATAAGCACTTATGTGCACATCTGTCCTATTTCTGACGGAAACAAAGATCAGGACAGTGTGTGTAAGAAATAATAGGTATGACTTGCTAAAAGAATGTAAAACAACTTAGTTTTACAAAATAGATATCATATATTTGCATGATGCAATACCCAATTGCACACAGACTTCTGACTAATCAAGCTCTAAATGCTTTTCTCTTAAACTCTCATCTGGACAATTAGCCAGGATAATCTGAACTCAAAAACACAAAGCAAAACAAAACAAAAACCTCATGACTCACCAAAGAGAAAAATAATGTGTCAGGCCACATTTCCCAAAGACATTCAAACACACACGCACACTAAGGCTGCAGCCAAACACACAGCAAGATGCTCCAGTGAACATTTTCAAGAAAAGAATCAGGCAGCAGTCCATCATCCCCTACTAACTCCCCAACATTATAGTTGCTTTCTGTCATGGTTTTGGCTGGGATAAAGTTAATTGTTTGTATGATGCTGTGTTTTGGGTTTTTGGTGAAAAAAAGTGGTGATAGCACACCGATGTTTTAGTTGTTGCAGAGTAGAGCTTACACAGAGAGCCAAGGACTTCTCTACTTCTCACGCTGACCTACCACAGAGAAAGCTGGGGGAAACAGGAAGCTGGGAGGGGGCACAGCCTCAAACTGACTAGAGGGATTTTTCATACAACATGGCATTGTGCTCAACAATAACTACTGGGGAAAAGAAGGAGGAAGGAGGGAACATTCACAGTGATGTTTGTCTTCCCAATAAAGCAACACGTGCGATGAGCCCTTGTTTCCTGGGAGTGGCTGAACATTTGCCTGCAGATGGGAAGTAGTGAATGGATTCCTTCCTTTGTTTTGCTTGTGCACCTGGTTTTTACTTTACCTAGCAGACCGTCTTTATCTCAGCCCACAGATTCTTCCACTTTTACCTTTCTGATTCTTTCCCATCCCACCTGAGGAGAGTGAGCAAATAGCTGTGTGGTGCTGAGCTGTTTGTCTGACAAGACAAACCACAACACTTTCCAACACAGAACTGCCTACCAGGCATCTACATGCTGCAGAAAAGGGCCTGCTCAACCTTTCAGATTGTTCTTTTCAACAGCTGAAAGCAACTGCTCTTGCTCAGGTCACACTCGGGGCAAAGCAGCTCAGCAGATTACTACAATTGGTACAATTTGCTGCTGAACACCAGCAAAAATTTTGATGCAAAGCTACAAACTTAACAGAGAAAGTCTTTCTGGATCATGGAGCCTAGGACAATTCCAGTCTTCTTTTTCCTGAGAGAAAAAAAAAAAAAAAGGTAGCCACAAATTTAGGCTTTAAAAGCCTAAGGATTTATGCCTAACATATGTATACAGTAGATATCTAAGTATTTCTATTAGGACACCTATAGCCTTTTAAGATAATTAGTTTTACATTTAATGAAATTGTTAAACCAATAACAAACAAATAATGATAGGCAAGTCTCTATTACTATCTCTTTTTTATTTATGCTTCAAGCCCGATTGTGCCAATATAATTCTGGTAGATTGTAAGGTATCTTAAGATGGATTTAAGATATTAAGATATTTATTGCATTCTTTTTGCCATAAAAATCAAGCTTCCTTTGATGAATGGACTTAATTCTCAGGCATCAGAGGCACAGGCATAAGCAACAATTATAGCTCTGTACTTCTTCAGAGATTCTGCAAAACATTTGGGACTTTCCCACCCGAGCTGAGATGGTCATCAAGAATTATGGGGAAAACCTTCAGTAAACCGCCATTTGTAGGTATCAACTAAATGGCCTTAAATCTCAGAGACCTGAAAGCATCAAAGAGAAACATTTTTCTTGACTGATGAAAACAGGTTTGCAAATTCACTAATACCTATTACTGAAATAATACACTTCATTCCAGAGTCACAAAGCATTTTAGAAACAAATATGCAATTTGGGGATCAACTGCAGGAGAAATTTCTTCTTTCTTTATATGACAAGGCAGTTTTCCTATTTGTACTGTATGTACTCAAAGGAATTTTCAAGAAAGAACAAGGCTACCTCTCATAAAAACTGCCCTTGAATTTCACAAATGTGCACAAGGCTGGTAAGATTAACACACACATTCCACCAAAACCTGAAATAAATCCTTTAGTCTTTCTACATAAAATGAAAAAAACAGAAGTATACAGCACACTAAAGTTCTGTGACTTGAGTTTCCTCTAACCGGATATGGCTACAGTGCAGGTTTTAGTACTATGGCAGAGTTGGTAGTGTGATGAAGAGGAAAAGACAAAGGGTTTAAATTAACTTACGCAACTTCCACCTTGGAGGCCAGGCTTGGCTCCAGTTCTAGTGGAACCATAGGCCTGCTTTTCACAGAGAAGTGACTCACTTCCTCAGTCTGTTACATAGCTGTTCCCTCCACTCCCTCCCCCTTCGCCCTGGCTACAAACCATGGACCTCTGCCACCACATATCACAGAGCCAGGGCGTTCCTTCCTTTTCTAAGTGCAACTTCTCAGCTCATTTTCCAGCCCTCTTTCAACAAGGCCAAAATAACTCTAGGAGAAATTATGGACGTGTGAGATGGAAACAAAAAAAATCTTTAAATTGTAGCTAGTACATCAGTGAGTGAAAACTTATTTGATGAAATCCCACTTCAAAATGTCACTATGAGAAGAAAAAAATATTCCACAACAGGAAACTGGTTGCATGGTAGCAAAAACGTAGAGGTGAAAATGCTGGTATATGCCTCCCAGGAGTGTTAATGTCATTCTCTCTCTTTGCTTTTTGTAGCACTGCTAGAAATTTATCAGAGCTAACAACTTAATCCCAGTACCTGATGAATAACTGTAATAGTAGTTAATATTATCTTACTTTCTGAGATTATTACAAAGTATTTTCCCCTCAAACCAAACAATCTTATACCAGTTTTCCATCCACTGATGTTTGTGTGCTTTTGTATTGATCAATCACATAATTATGATAGAAACAACATCATTTTTTTGTGTGTATATCAAAATAATACCACTAGCTCAAATTTAAATCTGTAACACAACATTTAGCAGCTCTGCTGAAACACATTTTCTACTCTTTGAGGAAAAATACAAAGATAACTACCCAAAAGCTGGCATACAACTTCTACACTTATTTTTAACTCTTAAAAAAGAAACAAAACAAAGCAAGCAACCAACCAAACTACACACCAAACCCCTGATGCTCATCTTAATAGAGACGGCTGAAGTTTGCAACCATCACCTTCAAAACTATCCAGAAGACCTTTAGCAAGTTCTCCATTGTTAGAAGGTGTTGCATTTATGGGGATCCCCATGCCTCCATTTGCTGTGGATACTCCACTACTATATAGGAAGCCATGGGTATTACAGAGCCTAGCTCAGGCTGGTTTAGAATTACTCTGACTTAGGAAAGAGATGTAAAAAAAAGTATCAGGACACATAGTTCTCAAAAAAAAAAAAAAAAAAAAAAGTACAGAGATAACCGAAAGTAGAGGAGGGAATACGCATCTCTGTGTTGCACAAGAGGTTTCTAAAAATACGGTGTGCCTCCTACAAAAGTTACCTTGTCACTCTAGAAGATTGTAATGACAGCAGTTACAGCAGCACAAAAACCAAGATAGTGAAAATTACACTACTAGAGAGAAGTGTTGCAGGCACTTTAAACAAAAGACAGTGAAAATTCCAATTCTCCCAACTGTGTGCAAAAATGAAGAAATTGTAACTGACAGGTCTCCAAGAGGGAGGGACTTACTGCATTTAGAATATTACAACATTAACTTTTATGATTTCTTGTAGGTCATCTTAACAATAATAGCCCATAGTTTAAGCTGAAGAGATGTTCAAGCTGCAGCATGACTATTCTGCAGGAAAGCTCACACTTGGCAGCTTCATTGGCTGAGCACAGCTAGCTCTATGACTAAGCAGGCTTGCCTCCCTGAGTTCAAGGGATGAGCTCACATTATCATCATCCCAACCAATTACCTGCTCTGAGGTTTCATTTTACTCTAATTTCAGCACGAGTCATACTGAAGTAGCAAAGTGACAACACACTTCCAGGCTTAAGTGTGCTTTGGAGCAGTGAATCTCTGATGAGTTCTTACCTTCAAACAAAGCACAGTGCCAGTTCTGATACCATAATTCCCAGAAGATAATGTGTCTTTTCTCCAGATATACTGAGGTGTTATGATACTCTGCATTGCTTTTACACTGCACAGAGAAAAAGCAAAACCTAACATCAGTTCACTTAGTTTTAATAACTCTAAAATTTAGCACACACTGTCATCAGTCAATTTCACTTCCAGGAACTCATAGCACGTAAGAATAACTTCCAACTTTTTTTCAGAAAAATGCCAACTGGAGGATGTCACCTCCTTTAGTACTGTAGATATTTTTAGATTTCTAAGGTTGGTTGGTTGGGTTGTTTTTTTTTTTTGTGCGTTTGCGTGCATGTGTGTGTGTATGTTGTTAAGCTTTTTCTTCTAGATTAACAAGAATGTCAGATTAAATAAACATATTCAATGGATGCTGATGCAGTATTTCTTGGAATGAAAGAACATACAGTAAGTTAGCTGTGGCACATTACTGAGAGAAGTTAGAGTTAGCATTTTTAGCTAAAATTTCTCTGCACTAGAGCCCTATTAAAGAAAACATAAGGATATAGAATCTGTCTCCAGTTTAGGAAACGTCATCTGGAAGATTTAAGTATATAATGGGATTGAAGAGGTCTCTGCCAACATGTAAGATGCTGCTCTCAATTAAATAATTTCAAGACACACAAATCTGAGGAGTGCAGGGCCCAGGCATTCAGAGCCACACACTAGGCAAGCAACAGCCCTGAGGTCCCATTAATAGATTTCACTTAACAGAAAGCGGCTTCTGAAGAACTGTTTAGACACCCTACCCATTGCAACCATGCAATCACTATTTATCGTTAGCCTGGAGATCTTCTTACAAAAACTTTTTCATTTCATGTATTTTTCTTAAATTAACATTAAGAGGTTATTTGATTTGATGAACACGCTGAAAACATCCCATTGTCATCACTTATAACAAGTCTTTCATTACATCTCCATTTATCACTTTTAGCCTGTTTATGTTATAAACTCCCATCGTTACTTCCTCTCTTTTTTTACATGCTGTCTTCCATTAAGTACAAACATACTTCACAATTTCACATACCAAGTTTGTGACCTCACGCACTGAAGTAACATTAAACACTACTCTTCGATCCATCTGTTGAGGGCTGTGCAGTCCTGTGCTTTGCTCACTTATCTGCCACATCCCCTACATTTGGCATGATAAGCAAGTTCATATTGTGCAGATTCCTAATGTCTTTTGGCATTGTTTGCAGGCAATATTTTCTGACAGAGAATGGTAGAAACAACTTTGGAAAGACTGATTTCACCTCAAACCTTGAAAAAGTTAAGGAAGCAGAAAATTATAATGAATTGCAGAAGGCATATTCTGTTTCACCACTACAATTCTAGCTTTTAAGTATTTCAGTATTTTTTTAATGTGATAAACAAAAAATGTTCACAAGTGTTAGCTAATGTACATTTTCAACCTTACTCACAACAGTGCTGTCAGATCCTTGCAGGGAATCTGTTGAATTAGAGCAATGAGATCATTTCCCCTAAACAAAACCCTCCTGCTGCCAGCAACTCAAATTACTGATCTCCCCTTAGAAAGCTCAATTACTTAATGTTAATTAACAGATTCCAAGATTGTTGCATTTAAGTCAAATGTAGCAAGCTAGCCAGTGTCCTGAGAGAGCAATCTAGCAGTCCCCCTTGAACTTGCTCATCATATAATCAAATCCAATATTTATTAAACAGGTAAAAATCATAACACATTTTACCATTGAGGAACGGAGGGGAAGGAACTTACTTCTAAGGTCATGCAACAAACCAGGACAAAAAAAGATCAAGAACAAAATATGGAATACTAGTTATCAGTCCCCCTCCATACCAAGAAGGGTAAGAAAGGTAAGAACAGGATGAGCTACTTACATTCACCCAGTAAAGGCAAAGAAAATTGAATTCCTCCAGTGCAATAGCAGGACAGAAATAATTCAGTGAGTGGGTTTTGTTTCTGTTTGTTTTTTTGTTTTGTTTGTTTCATTGGTTGGTTTTTAATGTTTTTAAATGACTGGAGATTTATGGCATATCACAAAAAAGAAATTTTTCCAGTGAACACAAATTGGCCTCTATCAAACTGCCACAAATTGCAACAGTCTTGGGTGAGAACCAAGGAAGTGATGAAAATATGGGACAGTTTTTGTATTTGGTAGAGGATTTGCAAAGCTTTTGCACAGCTTGTCTGTGTCCTATGCATATGAAAACAGCTTCGATCTCTCTCTCTCTCAAGCCTCTCCCACACACATACTTTGTCACATTTTCTTTCAGACAGCAGCATCAGAATTCCTACAGATTGTTTGCAGCCTCCCACTCACCACCTTCAGACACCTTCAGCTGGAAGGGTAACAGCACAGCTTTCCTACAGATTGCCCTAGGAGGCAGCAAGGGAAAGGAGAAAATAGACCTTGCTTGTAAACTCAATACAGCAAGGCATAGCAACCTACCCGACAGATACAGGGAGGAGAAGGTTGAAAGCAACTAAGTAACAAGAAAGCTAGTTCAAGAAAGTCAGAAAGATAAATGGAGAAAGATGGTTTAACGTCCCCTTCAATGTGCTTTATGTGGTAGGGCATTTTCCACAGATGACTAGAAAGCCTGTCTCTATAGTGAAAGGCATGTTTTCCAGGAGTCTACACCACAGAAGAGCAGCAACTGAAGCTCAAAGTGAACAAGCAAAACCAACCAATTGAACAGTCTCCAGTTTAAAAGATGGCAGCAAAAGCCAAGTATCAATTACTCCATCCTTCCTTATAAGAGACTAATATAGAAAACTGTAATAGATGGAAGTTCTAAAAATCAGTAATGCCCTGGGAAATGGGAAGATTTACTTGTTCAAACAGCACAGTATAGCAAAAAATGAATGCTTTACAGCTTGCCCTTAACTGGGACTAAGGGATCATAGGAAAATGGCTTCACAGGCAGACAAAAACAAAAAGGAAAAAAATAATCCAGGGAGCTTGAGAACTTCCACCATTGCTTGAAGGTGTCTGCCTGGGACTAGCACAAATATGCCCAAATGAATAGACATGCTGAAGCCTTCTATGGACAATGCAAGTTTTCATGTAATTGGTCCATTTCTATTGCAGAGGAAGGCGGAAGCTGTGGCTGACTTCCTCCGGCACAGCACAGTTAAGATGACTTTGCTAGTATTTCCACTTTCCCATTATCAGAGGCTGGGAACTGATAAATATGTATTAAATCAGTCAGCAGGCATTCAGAAGTGAAATCCATTAGCTTTGTGACATGAAGCAGAGGAGAGAATGGCTGTGCTGAAGGAAGATCAGGTAGCAGGTATTACACCACCTTATGTGATGAACTGCTGATGCTATTTACACCATCCCAGACACACGGCATCATAAGCTAATTACCTACAGTGAGCAAAACAATGCAAAATGTATAATTGCCACATTACTTGGGAAAAATACGCACATTTAAGAAGAAGGTACTAACTATACCAAATCAAGGAGAAATACAAATCCTACTGAAGTAAAATATTCTAGTCTATTGCACTAAAGCATTGCAGAGATTTGGAGAGGCAGTGAAAACAAATTCTCAGGAATGTTATTTAATTGAGCAGCCTTTCCTTTATGTTTGAATGGTCCTAAAGTTCACATTCTGATTATATTTTGGCCTACCACTTACACATAAGGACATAATTTTCCATTCTCCACCTAAGCGTACTGATGTGTTCGACCACGCAGTATGTTACAGAGAAGAATATAAATGATTTTAATTATGAGGTTTCGAAGCACCATGGATGTGTCTCAAATGGAAATTTTCAGATAACAGTTATATTAGCATGGAGTTCTGCATCTTCAAGGAACCTGACAAAAACAACCTGTGGTTTGGGTTGCCCTCCTCAGTTCAAGCTATAAGCTCAGCACAAGTCTTGGAGGATTGTTTTTCAATCTCTGTGATTTTCCACTTAGTTTTCTTTTAAGAAGATGAAAAATCATTACAAAGAAAATATCTATTAAAAGCTGGTCATTATTTTGTCCTTACTGGCATACACAAACAACTCCACCAGAACAAAATCACACGGATGAGGAAAGACAGCTGTTAAACAGAGCAGAGTTCTAAAACTTAACAGAAATAAAACTTAAACTATGAAGGGGAAAAAAAAATAATCCGATCTATTTTTAAAGGAATTGACAACGTTGTTTCTAGCAGCTCTTGAAAAGGAATTACACTGAATACAAATTAGTTTCTCAGTTTAATTTATCCAAGCAAAAGTTTGACTGGTATTTCCAAAATAACTGAAATTTTGCCCAACGCTCACCTTGAGAAAACTAAAGATGCATGATTTGCAGCAGACTCTTAGCTGTCATCTTGCATTGTAATGACATGCAGTTCCCAAAGAGAACTATCAGAAAGAGACAGCTATGTAAACCAGACTTTTGTAAACAAAAATGCAGGAAAGCCCTTCTTTACAAATGGCTTTAAAACACAGTGCAGAATTACACTTTAACAAAATATATACAGAGCACATTCTAAAATTAGTTAATGTTTATAAACTGTACTGAAGTTTGGAATATTAATTATAATCCATCATCATGACAAATACCGTGATCTGAAATACTTCAAGCAGCCTTAGAGAGCAGAGAGAGCAATTAAGGAATATGAACCATTGCTTCCAGTCTTTGTAAAGTTACACGAATGTCCTATGCTTTCCCACTGGAAACGGGTTAATTGTTCTTCTAATTGTAAGCTCCTAGATTGCTATTTTAAGCTTTTTTTGTTTGGAGCTGTCAGGGAAGGCAGTTGCTAGCAACAAAGAGAGCAATACTCACTCCAACATACAGGAATTACAGAAGGCTCCAAAGTCAGAATGGCAAGATCCAAAAACTGCTTGCTCTCACACAGCTGACAGCCACAGTACATCCTTCACTCTACATGCCTCTCTCACCACAAACACACCAGCTGCAGAACTGGATGGATACACCCCAGAGACAGACCAAATCTCTCTGCACTTTCGCCCTGAGTAGAAAATGCATGTGACTGCATTAGGCCATAACAAGACAGACTGCTACAGGTTCAGTTATTTCCATCTTGATCTCTCCAGCACTCCAACACAAAGCCAGAC
The DNA here is from genome assembly GCA_028571105.1 of Tragopan temminckii. Lineage (NCBI taxonomy): Eukaryota > Metazoa > Chordata > Aves > Galliformes > Phasianidae > Tragopan > Tragopan temminckii. The sequence goes on along the minus strand of JAOWBP010002559.1, from coordinate 21,604,126 downwards.
AGACATCTAGGTGGCCCAGTATGCAGAGTTTGGGTGCTTCACCAATTCCTTCAAGACTTTGTAATGAGAATAATACCTGAAACCCAATACCTTGATATTCATTAAGTATTTTGAGGTCATAAAAGTGATATTATCTTTAACAGTACCTGCTAATACAGCAGACAATGATTCTTCCACAAAAAACTTAAGTGTAATTTGAGACATGATGCAACAGCATAGTGATAACCAAAGAAAGAGGAAGCCAAAAATATGAAGACAAAAAGGTCACACAAATGTTAACACACAGTTGTTCTTTTGTTATATGCCTCTCTCTGCCTTACTCTGCCCAGAAATAGACTTACCTAAGCTGGAACAGTGCTGATCACAGTTTGTCCGCACCCACTTTTGCAGCCAAACAGATGCCAGAACTGACTGAGCGAATCTTTTACAAAACTACTAATAGCAGAGACAGGACTTCAGATTTCTAAAATAATGTATTTTAAGAAGTCTTGTCACTGCTGAATATATGAGAATCTTCTTATTGCGCTGATCTGTTTACACTAAGTTCTTGATCAACTATGCAGCTAAGCAAATGAACATTAGTTATTAGTAGAGGTAGGAGCAATGAAAGACACGAGTAAATATAACTATCACAGAACTTTAAAGAATGAGGGGCTCGGAAAACACTCTGATTTTGTCTTCCTTAATTGAAGAATCAGAGCATCCTTCAGGACCCTGCCCCTGGATTCAGAGCTCCCTGCCAGTTATCTGCCCAGACTCTCCTCCATTTACAGTAAGGGATTTCAGTGGAGGAAAGAAGAACAGATGGTTGGCACCAATACTGGATTAAATCCAAAGTAAGCTTCATCCATTCCTATCGTGTACTTACTGACCAAACCAGTGCTGTGAAGCACTTTGACAACTTGGCACAAGTGACACCAGCCTCAAACTTACTCAGGGCAAAGTCAGAAACTTCCACAAAGCAGCAGCTCTACAACCTTAGTTGAAACAAAATGACCTGCCCTGTACTTTATAACCAAGCCGGAAAAAAATTGTTCAATAACAGCACAGGAAAAAGTGTCCTTTACCAAGAATCATTGTCAAACTATTTTAAATTGAGCAAAGAACTCAATTATTAGTGAAAGACAAAATTAAAGTAACAATGATTAAGTTAAACATAAAATAAAAAAACAAAAGCTTTTGGGTTTACCCACCTGCACATGGAATTCTGTGAGAGTCAAGCAGATTAGAAGTATAACATGCACTTACGTTTCCTTCTACATGTATATAGTGCACTCTACAAATACATTCTAACTGAAGTTATAACATTCTGGGTCACTCACTCAATATTATGCTTTATAAACTATATTTGCTGAAGATATGACTGCCAATAAAACCAACAGTTAAGTCCTTTATACTTGTGAAAAAACAGGCCATAAATGACACACACCATCTTACTGGAAAAGCAGGTAAGAGGATCAGTTCTAAGCAGTTGTCCATTCCAAAATAAATTGCTAAGTATTTAAAAATAATAGTAATAAATTTTAGAACAGCAACAACAAAAGGCTAACTAACCGATTCTTAAAGTGTATGGATTCAATCAACCTGACACCGAAGAAAAAAGAAATTGTGAGATCAATGCTCCTTTATGATCATAACACATTTGGCTTTTTTTCACCAGCGGGATAATACTCATCTCAATCAGATCACTAGTGCAACTTACATCCCGCAGCTTCTGATGACTTTACTATTTTGAACAAGTCTCCAAACAACAAGAATGTCCAGCCTTCTGCCAGCAGGTTGGCGTTTGTTACACAAACTGCTTGTTTTCCCTGTTGGAAAAGCACTTGGGATCCATGGACCTACTGAGGTAGAAAAACATTCTACCAGAGTTTACACTGAATAAAACTTTAGTTTGTGGAAAGTAGTAAGAGGAACTTAGACACAAACGAACTTGCTGTTATTGGACTACTTAATGTTTACATAACACTTTGCAACTGCTAAAGCAATAGATTAACACCAATCATGCAACCTTGTCCCATACCTAATGTGCAACATTCTGTATGTTTAGTAGGTAAACAGAGAGTTGTCTCTCAGTGTGACTAGCTTTGTGCTAAAGAGTACAAATGTAGCCAGTAAGACCCTTCCCTGGAGGTATTCAAGGCCAGGCTGGATGGGGCTTTGTGCAACCTGGTCTAGAGGGAAGTGTCCTTGCCTATAGCAGGGGGTTGGAACTACATGATCTTAAGGGTCCCTTCCAACCCAAATCAGTCTATGATTTTAAGAGATTATACTTCTGGAATTTCCTGATTTTCATTCCATCCTCTGTTTAATCCTTCACACAGTGCAATTAAAGACTGCATCCACAAAATGTCAGATAAAATGTCTTCATTTTGAACACGTGCATTAAAATCTAGGAAAAAAAGTATAGAACACTACCAATTAATACATCCTCTAGAACTTTCCCCATCTCCATGTCTATATTAAAGCTATTTTGATATAAAATTACAGTGTTTTCTAAAGTACATAAAGGTTCACCCACACATATCTGTGGAAAACTCTAACAGCATTTATGGCAGCATTATACCAGAGATCTCTAGCCAACCCTGAGCACAGATGCAGTGCTCTGCAGTGCCTTCGTGCAGTCCACAAACTCTGCAGGGGAAGGACTCTGCCATTTCTGTGAACGTAATTGGATTGGTGGGATTGTAGCTTTTTTTTTTTTTTTTTTAATTATTATTATTTTTAATGACAACAATAACCAAGTATACTCCCTCTTATTATCCGTGGCTTCATTTTTTGTGCTGTAGTACAGAAATTGGATTACAGCATTTTCTATTTTTGCGGGTACATGGCCCCATAATCACAGAATAATAGCATCATATACTCTTTAACACACTTACTCTGGCAACGCCTCAGTAAGGGAGGGAACTGCAATTATTCCCTTTTTATAGAAGAGGACAAAATCAGAGAAGGGCTAAGAAATGGTTTGTCTGAAGAGGTCTATGACAGAATAGGGACCGCAGCTCTGGATGCCTTTTAATGATTTCTAGTTTCTTATTCAGTTTGAAACCCCATTCTTAGGTTGGCTAAAAGGTAAAAGAAACTTACCTGAAACTTCTATTTCCATTTCAGTCTGCCCATGAGATACTACAAAATGCCATGCTTAACAATATATTCAAGAACATAGCACTCAGTGCAGGTTTATTGTGGATCTGAGAATATTTTTCTGGCTTTTAATAGAGTTGCTACCTATAAGCCATATATGCACAGTGATACACCAGTCTTGGCCATATTAGTGCCTAAGACTCACATACTGGGCAGACTGTTCAGGTGCAAACATAACATTAAGAATAATTTTATCGAGGGATTAGGTAACAGTGCTGAATAATCACATCACATCTCTTCCCTGCATGCAGCAAAAATTTAAAACGAAAAAAGAAGGGAATAAACTGATTTACGCCATGAATAGTTTATCTTTGATACATCTTTTCATCTAGTTTTACTACTATGATCATTACGGGCATAAAAACACACACTTTGAACTCAGATAATGAAAAATTGAAGGGGAGCCCTCAAACCCTATAAGGCCACAGTTTTAGTAATTAAATGACACATATAATCCTGTCTTCACAACCTCATTTCCAGTAACCACACCAAGGAGATAGAAGTTTCTTCTTTTCCCAAAGCCATCACATCCGAGGCACCACAGACAAGCTGCAGCTTTCAGGCACACAGGAAGCTCACACATATGGATTGCCTCTGTCCAGAGGGCACCCTCGAGGAGGTGAGCACCCACCCCCCTGCATTCTCCAAATGTTTTGGTTAATCCCATCTCCGGGGAAGCTAAGACCACAACTGATGGTGTTTTTTTAGAATGAGCGTGGCTGAGATGGCGGCAGCCTGCCCAGAACTCACAAGGAGCTGAGGGGCTCCGAGGCACAAACAGCAACCTTCTGGCACATGGAAGGGAGAAAGCTAAACCAGTGCTTTTGTAAGCACTCAGTTGTGAAATACAATGAAGCGTCATGGAGGAAAAAAAAATAGGGGCAAGGGTTTAAACAGAACACACAAGAGATGAAAGTATGTCTTGTTTTTCCCCTTTCCATAAAAAGCTAAGTATTTATAGCAGCTGCTCACTAAAATAAAAAGCCTTGAGAGTTATGCATGAGGAATGTTAAGTCGCAGCATTACATAGAAAGAAAGAACAAGTAATAATTTGGACACAAGTGTGATGAAATTCACCTATTACAGTAGATTAAGTTGTTATGTCAACTCTGTTCCTAAATCTCTCACTACTCATATTCTTGGCTTTGTAACTCTCTGTTACGTATCTTGGACAATCAGCATGGAATTTTCCCTTGCAGATGAAACACGCTGTATCAGACTAACCAAAGTCCTGTCAGCCAGAAAACTGAACGACAGAAAGAAAAAGAAATAATTAAAAAAAAAATCACACTCATAGCCACCTGCATATTTTAAGACCATCCAGAAAATAAGTTTAGATGACAGAGCAACTTCTAAATTTACATCATTTCTGCATGTAGCAGGCTAAGATCATGCAAACTTACAGCTTTGCTTAAGCCAACAAAGTTTCTACTCTTCAGGTATCTTGAGCTCACCTTCTCCATGATGTATAACCCTGGAGTCGGCACAAAGCTTCCCACCTGCACCTGTGCAGAGAATCCCCCCTCACTGTGAAGCAGCTTCAGAGGTCCAGGGTTTCTGGCTTTTTTCAAAGCTGAAGAATTTACTACTTTCAATTTTAAAGAGACCAAGTGCAGTGCTTTGTTTCCACTCTTATTGTATCACAGTGGAAGCTAATGGGGGGGAGAGGTGAGAAGATGATTAAGAGGAAGAATAAAATACCTATTTTCTGAAGCCATAAGGATATTAGTTCCTGTAGATGCACTGCTTCCTGCACTTACATTCTCAACACATTCTGTCCATTTTCTGGAAGATGCTATCCAATTAAATATACCTACCTAGTTCCATAAAGATATCATGGTATGACAAATGTTTCAAAAGACATGAATCATCCAATTAAGCACCTGCAAGAACTATTTACTGTGATTTTTAATTAAATTCTCAAAGTTTAAATTCCTCTCATTTATTTATTTAATTCTATCTTACCTAAACGCAATACAACAGATTTGGACAGCTACAATCCTTAAAAAAAAAAAAAGTTATTCAACACTGTAGTTATGTTCCTCATCTAACTTTTAAAGAAATAAAGAGTTTTCCCATACCTTCCACTTCTGTTAATACATATATTTTATTTTTACACGTAATACTTGCACTTTGAAGAGGAGCAAACATGTATTTTCTCATTATGGAAAGAATACTGTGTGCCAAATTTCTCCGCTACCATTGTAGTGACTGCTTATAGCTTCAAATATTTATTATGAATTCTTGAAAATCCACTTTAATTTTTCATACACATACCTCCCCATAACATTCATTAGACATTGGATTTAGATATGTGGGTTTTTAACAGCAGCAGCAGGGAGAAAAAAATAAAGCACAAAACATTTGTCAGTTGCTCAACTTCCAGTATCACTTCACTAGCATCCTAGTCAAATTCTAAAGTAAGCAGATCTTCAAGCCTAATGTTAAAAAAGGAAATTGGTTACCACATTCCAGCTTTTGAAGCTTTTTATACCTTAAGCAAGTAAAGTAACACTTCTGGTGGATGCTGAATAAATAGTTTAAAATAAAAATCCATAGCAATAAAGATATTTTGCTTGCCTAGCTGCAGTAGTAAAACTTTCATCAGCAGAATACAAAAACATTCTTTTCCTGTTCATTGCAAATAAGTAACTCTTCCATAATAATACCCACCCACTCTTATTCTTACTATTTGGTGTACTTACAATGATTTCTACTACTGACAGAGATTTAGCTGCTTCACTAAACTTGCCTAGGAATAATTTCCATAATAATTCTGGGGAGGAGTGAGAGGAGATGTGTATTTGTAAGTAACACTAACACACTCCCTTCCTACTCCAAACAACAAACCCAGATAAATTGGATACACACTCAAAAATGATTAGCTTTCCAATTCCAGAATTTTGGCTTCAATTCCCTGAAGTAGTTTTGTGCATTAAATAGACATACTGTAAGAATAATCACTGGAGACCAACTTGCTAAGGACTGTGGAAGGCTGACTTATGGAGTGCAGAGAGCTCATGCCAGAGATCTGGTGCGGCCTCTTCTGTTACACAGATCTCATTGAACGTGCGCAGCAAAAGCAGTGCTATGTCCTTTTGAGGCTCTGTGAAAAAAGCTCCATGATTAAAAGCAAACACTGACTACCACTTCCTTCCCATGCAAAAGCATAAAGCCTTCAAAAATAAAAATAATAATAATAAAGAACACCAAAGAATGGAAGGCATAAAATTGCAAATATATGCGTCAACTCAGTCAAGACTAATGTCTTTAAGGCATGCAACTCCATCACGTGGCCTCTTCTGGACACTGGTACCATTTCCACCAGGAGATACATCTCATTTATGTTAAGGATCAGAAAGGTATTGTTCTAATTCACGTTTGCTTTGAGTTTGACGTTATTTTTTCAAAACAGAATCCCATTAGCAGTAAGAATTCCCTTTTCACTGAGGTATCTTACTATTTGAAATAATTAAGAATATTTATCTAAAGTATTCATTAATGGAAAAAAAACCACATCAAACTAGCATTATCTTATACCAGATTCACTATCACAGCATTGTAATTCCTTTCCAAAAAATCCAGCCTGCAACAGTGGCTCATATAAGTGCAGCCTGTTGTAATTTTAGCTTTGTACTTTCTCTATTTAATGCCAAATATGTTGGGAAGTGTATCTGTAAAGACTAAATCTCTTCCAAATCTTCGTCTTCTGAAAGATCTTATTTTTGTATTCAAAAATAATTCCAGTATTTTGGGGTGCTAAAATGTTCTTTCCCCATGCACATCCTGACAGATAAGGGCTATTCTCCCCTGCGTTCTCTGAGCATGCTAACATCCTGCTTTGTTTGTACTTCTGGTACATACACCTCTGGTCCAGATTCACTCACACTGCTGTAAAATAATTGCTCCCATACATTTCTGCACATCTGTGGATTAATTAATTGTAATGCACAGTCCTCCCTTACTTCATGGCTTGTCTCTCCCTAGATCCTTCAGTCTTTCAGACTCCCTGAGATGTCTATCTCATTCCTATTAGGCATCTTACGGAGTAGCGTTCTCAAATTGCTGATGCAAAAACACTGGGGTAAGAATGAACTTTCATTTATAGCTCTCCACAGACAAGTTTCTTCCCTTGTTGAGGCAAACGCTGGCCTGGGTATGATTACAACCCATCTGTGCACATATCTGGTAGAAAAGTTATTTCCTTGTACAGCGGGTTATATTTATTTAGCTGTAGTACAGCTGCTCCAAAGCCACTTGGAGTCTAAAAGCATGCTTTTTCGATGCTGTGTTTCCCCACCAAATGCATCAGCTGCTGAACAAGATCCCAAGCCCTAGCCTAAAGAAACAGTATCCCTGAAAGGAGTTGTGTTCACCCTGCAGCTGAACCCACCATCCCCAGGAGTCAGGAAGCACGGGCTGCCCTCAGAACGAGGCACCTGGCAGCCCCCCAGCCCTCGCAGGCTGCTGGCGTGCTGCGACCTGCGGCTGCTGTGACGTGCGTGGCCCTTCCCACCCATTTGGGGTTCCCCACCTGCCTCTGCCAGACACTAAACACCCTGCAAAGACACACGAGGCAACAGACGGAAATCAACAGCAAGAGTGGAGTCCTGTGTGTAGAGGCATGCTGGGATACCATCATTTCATTTTGGTCTTAATTATGACTACTTGTTTTGCATTTCCATGAGTAATGAATTGTTTTTTCAACTTCTGCATCAGAAAGGAAGTAAGCTTGCTAGAACAATAAATTAGACAGAAGAGCCTCATTACAACACACTGTTCAGACTTTGCAGAAAGGGAATGATTTTGTTTTGTTCTTCACAGATTGACTACTCACACACTACTACTCACAACCTTCAAGAAAAAACAACAACAAAAAGCATCTCTCTCTACTGCTTCAGTCCTCAACTTCCAAGGCATGCAACATTTTTAAAGAAATTGAGCCCTTAACATAATTGCAGCCTGATCAAAGGTATTCTCCCTAACACTATCAGGACATTGCTATGGTTTTCTCCTTTTGTCTGGCAAGAAAGCAAGAATGCTACTTGCAAAGCACTTTTTATTTGAAGTCACAACAATAAGGATCTGTGATCATTAACTAGCTTTAGTTTACTTTGGGTATATATTATACCTACACTGAACATACACACCCATACATTTATTTCATGACTACATATAATACAGGTAAAAACCAGTTTAAATGGAAGCAATTCTTCATAAACAGTTTACTTACATGTATTTTTTCTCATAATGATGTATTGTTCCCCTAAATAAACAGGTACTACACAAGCAGTCTGATCAAGTTATGCAGGCCTCAGCTTATTCACAGAATCTTCACAGTAAATAGCAATTGTAGCACTCATTCATTTGCATTTGGGAATGAAGCTTACCTAAGAGAACCACCCAGGGCTTCATAGATTTTCTCATTTCCAGAAATTTAAGCTATCAAAAAAGCTATTAAGCAACAAGAAAGTGCAACTACATACATATATATATATATATATATACACAATATATATATATAAATGTATATATGTTTAGCTAACAAGCTATTTGTAATAATTCAAATTTTCATGTAAAGTGATCTACAAAGGGAAGAAAATAGATCAAAATATTTTTCAGCATAATTTTTTTTAAAATTATTTTTAAAAGTGTGACAAAGAAAGCTTTTATTCTTAAATCTAGGAACAACTAAAGTGCTGTGCAAAGGAGTAAGTTATAGGTTTATTAAAATTAAATTTAAAAATAGCACTGAGGATATGGAGAAGAAAAATTAACTCAAATATATAACAAACACTTTAGAAAAAAAGTCATACCAAAACAATATCATCACTGACTTTAATTAAGATGTGAGAATGAAGACATTTTTTCCAGCATCTGTGTTTAACAATAGTAAAGAACTGATGCCTAACAGATAAGCTGACAGCTGACATCATTCTGCACATTGTGTTTTCAGATCTTTCTTATTAAAAGAAATTATTCATATAATTGCTTTAAAGCAAAATAGACTACAGAAGTCCACACAGCAGGCCAACTATTAACTTTTGCTTTATTTCTTCAGCAGCTGCCATTTCTAAAAATTTTCTGCAGTAAGTAACACCGAAAAATTAAATCAGTGGTTCTTCCCCATCAAAGTGATTGCTAAGTCATCTGTTCTCAAAATTCAGCATTTGCAAGAAAATCTGAAATGCTGCTGTGAGATCACAGTGAGTTGTATGAGCAAAGGGAGATGGAGTGATTAAGAGTAACAAAAAGTTAAAGCTGCATCCATTAAGACACCTGCAAGTAACGCTATCTGCAATGCACTTTCAAGTAACTTCCTTCAAATAATAAAGAAATTTTCAGTTAGACTGATGGCACAGTTGAGAATGTCTGACAGCATAAGAGCACAGAGTACCAAAGGCCAGAAGAAATCCAATTTTTATCCAAAATAAACTCCATGTGGCCTTGTATCAGTCCTCCATACAAGGACTGCAGCACTAGCACAGCTAGGAGGAACAAACCACAAGGAAGCTTTCTCGTTCGTAGTCTTTCTTATGTTTTATGCTAAGGGGTAATAGCTCTGTGCAAGTCAGTCATGGGATGAGAACTTATAATAGGAAGGGCAACGTTTCTGCAACACTTCACAGTTGTTACTGTCAGTTTTTGATCCTGTCTGCAGTGGTCTGTACAGCCGCGGTGAAAAAGCCGTACCAGCGTCATACAAAATATAACTGTGCTTTTCTGCATAACAAGTACTTCTCTTATTGTTTGCCATCCAATAGTACTTGTGTGCAAGACAGCTCTGTCTTTTCCACTTCAGAGCGGTTTGTACCCAGGACCAATTTCAAACTACAGCTATTCCCTAGGAAGGATTTAACAATAGTAAGGGGTTACACAATAGCAGTCTACCACCTAAACGTTTTTTTTTCTCCCCTTTTTCAAACAAGATAGCCTACCGGTCTTCAAATATGCTTCAAATACACTGTTGCACGTTATGCAGTTTCTTGTTTGCAGAGCAGTATCACATTTTCATGAAAATTTATCAACACCACACAAAAATACCCAGTGGGAAAGCAAAGAGTTAAATTCTCCATTAGAGTTGCCACAGAGATGTAGTAGCAATGAACTTGATAAAATATTCACCAAGTTTCCTGCAGTCAAAGTCACTTCTCCCCTTCACACAGGGTCACTATGTCCTGCCAATTCATCAGCTCCCAAAAATAAACTAGTTGAGTAACTGAAGATGGCAATAGGTTCCATGCATCTAAACTGTACAGTGCAGGCAACTATTTGAAAACAGTCAGGCATTCCACGCTTCAACTAGAGCAATTTTCCAAAGCAAATTCTGTCACTTACAGTAACTCAGTTATAGCTGTCACTGAGCACAGAATGCCATTCCACCTCCAAACAGTGCTTTTCTCTCATAAATCAAGTCACGTAGAAAAAACAGCTTTCTTAAGAATACTTTTTAAACACACAGCAAAACTGAGTTCTGTTGATCGCCGCAACGAAAACCCAACACAGCAGCTGATAGGTTTAAAATAATCTTTGAAAAACATCCCAGAACCAAGCACCAAAAGACAAAGCTGATCAACCTCTTCCATTTCCTCTATCTTTAGCATTTTTGATGACACTGCCAAAGTTCACAACTGAGAAACAAGAAAAAACCTCAGCACAGGAGCCAGACAAATCACCTAAGCGCACAGAACCATGGATGTAACAGCTCTGTTCACTGTCAGCCTTTAAAGCTGTGTGAGTAATCTGGCTAGGGAAACTCTACTCAGTCTGCTCCATACAGAAATTGGTGCCTCACTTTCAAAGAGGAATCCAGAAGTCTCAGTTCCACACTGCAGATTTCTGTAACACACGTAAAGGGACTAAGAGTCTCTCAGGGAACAGAAAGCCAGCCTTTCAACCAGGGTGTACTGAGAAAGTTCAGTCAAAAGGGCCCATGTGCAAACTATGTGCAAACACTCACGTGAATGAAAACGAGTTGCTATACTATCTAAGGCTTAGGTGCCACTGTCTGCTGGCAGCACACGGCACAGACTCCTGGATTTAAAAGAGTGCCTATAGCCTTTTCTGAGCAACACAACCTCTTCTCAAACAGGGCATCTGAGGGGTTGTGACCCCCTGCACACAAGTAGCTGACAACATGAACAGCCATGGCAGCTGTGAATTCAGATTCCCACATCACACTTTTCTCTCAAAAGAACCCCAGCAATTAGCTCCCTAGGGTGCAGCAGAGCCTCCATCCCTACCGGTGATGTTATGCCATTATTTGCAAGGTCAGAGCATGGCTCTGTAGCCCCTTTGTTAGCATATAAGGAGGACAATTACCTGCCTTGAAAGAAGGATGATAACAAGACACAAATAACATAAACTACTGTCAGCAGTGAGATTCCAAGAAAGGGAGAAAACTAGAAGCAGTTTTAATGGATTTTCTATAATATCGGACAACATGTCCTCATTGCACAGAGGGTTGCTTTTTGCTTGTTTATTGTTTTTCGGGCTTTTTTTTTTCTTTTTTTTTTTTTTCCTTCTCTTTCAACTCTGTCTTTGCTCATAGTTGCCTAACAGCTTGTAAACATGTAGACCCATGTATTAGAAACAGCAAATTCTATGACTGGAAAACCTAATGGCACTCTAGGTCAGGACAAAGAGCATGCTCGTCTAGGTTCCAAGTACATGTTCCTCACTGCTGACTATTTCAGTTTCAATATAGGCGCCTCCTTGCATCTACAGACAGATAAAAGTCTCAATGGAATGACAAATGCAAACACTTCCCCCTCCCTCCAGCCACCTGTTGTTAACACTATTTAAACTAGGAGATAAAACACTAAAAGCACTTTGGGCTGATAAGAGACCAAGAGTAAGATTTTAGTCAAGACTTTTAAAGGCTAAATAATAGCCATCAGACTTCTACCAAGAAGTATAGCTTCTACCAAGAGTATGGCTGTTGTTTCTTAAACATTTTAACCCAATTAATATATTAGAAAGCACTCTCTAACTTCGATTTCCAGGCTGTGTCCCTGCAAACAGGCCTCCAAAAGAAGTACTTGTGCAGTCACAGATTGCAGCCTTCACTAGCAGCTCAGATCCTAAAATTTGCTTTCAACAAACGGGTTATCTATAGCTCACCTAAAGGTCTAAGTGTAGCCCACACCTTTGTTACATATTACTCAAATTAAAACACCACAAAGCTGCAGTAAAACCATACTGGCACAGAACCTGGAAGAAAAATAGCATAACTGTGAATTTACCTATGTCATAAAGCCTGAGAATTAGGAGGTCATCTTAATTGGCTGTCATGATGTAAAGAACAGGAGCGGCAGCCTATCTTAGAAAGATTTGAATTATTCTTGCAAACATTCATCAGCAGATTTCTGCTCAAATTTTCAGCAGGAGACTAGAGAAAACGTGAACATTTTGTTCCTTAGCAAATCATTTTTCTGCATTAGACAACAAAGAGCTGCTGAAAACGTCTATGGAGTCTCTGCCTTTTGGCCAACTCACGTGTGAGCCGGTTTGAATACTGGAATTTTCTTGTTTGCTGTTACACATCATCCAACCCAGTGACAGTCGGCACAAAAGAAGCAGCACCTTGCCAACACAGGTGTTTTACAACCAACTCCAAATATCAGATAAACTGTCTGTCTCTTTAAGCAACTATTCCCATCTATGTGGCCAAGAACTGTTGATGTTGGCAAGTATTTGGGCCACTGCCTTCACTCTCATACTTAGCTAATGACATCTCTGACAGAGATGCCTTGTGGAGATATCCACAGACTTGTTAAAAATCATCAGTACAGCCCGCAGGCCAATGAAAGGTCTCTGAACCATGCTCTTTTCTCTTTTTTGGAGGATGCTTTGCTCCTTCCTTCATGACAAGCATGCCTGAGTTTCTTCATTTGTTTGCTTCCTGTGCTGCACAATTTCATACATGTATGCTTACGTCTCTCTTAGGCAAACAAACAAAAAAAGCATGCATCCTTGAATACATGTGCAAGCAGGCAGGTTAATCTGTCTTAAAATGCCAGGACAGGCTACCTGAATAAGGAAACTAAATCTTTCAACGTGCAACTTATTATCAGTAGCAGCCATTACTTAAGTGTTCATTCAGCTGTAGAAGAAAACTTCACTGCACAAGGATTCAAATCTACATTTTATTTGTTTTCTGAACAAAGCTCTCTGTATCTTAATTTCCTGTTTGTAATGGTAAGCTAGCTATGTTAATTTATGCAAATGAAAAACTTAAAATCTTATTCAGATAAGGTTTGTTCATTTTTTAAGGAAAAAATTATGAAGCACTGACTTCAATTAAGCTGGTTGTGAGGCAGCCCATTATTCACTTAAGTGTATAATCTAAGAGCAAGTATCATGCATTCCAATCTTCCTAGGTTTTTATTACCTCAATATGTCAAATGTTTACTCTTTTTGCATCACAAATTCAGATTTAAAATGAATCGCTCATAAGGAGTTCCATATTCTTCAGCAGTAAAAGAGTATTTTACTACAGAACAATATTTTCTAAAGAAAAAAACTGCAGTAATAGCCAAAAAGTCAGCTAGTGTCATAGCTGAAATATTTCACTTTCACCAAAGAATGATTAGCACTAAAGCAAAAAAGAGTTAAAACAGCTCTCATACTTCAGTAGGAAAGAAGTTTCAAGATGTGTTTTGTATACCTACATATATTTTAAAAAATCATAGCAATAAAGATCACTTAAATACTGAAATTGAATTAGAAAAATGAAGCCCATAAGCAAATGAAACACTTTGCACAACTGTTTACTTGCAGTAACGCCCTTTATGTGCAAAAGACTTTCCAAATGCCCAAGGAGGACAATTAAAACTCTAATAATGAGAAAAATGCAGTAATGCATTTTGATTCCTAGCTTTCATTCACAGTATATTCATATATTCCTCCTCCAACATCTCAACATCCACTAAAACATACTGAACAAATTTTGATGGAGAAAGTCTACATGATTTATCCGTGTATGTACTTGAAATACGTAATTTTTTAAAAATTGGGGGGAAAAAAAATCAACAGCTTTCCAATAAACAAATATTCCAAATAAATGAACAATTTTAATTCAATGTAATGAAGATTATGTTACGAACATTCCTAACATTTAGCATGTCACACGCAGGATAACACCCAGGGCTTGACAAAAAAAGGTTCAACAATAATAGCTCAACTTGGAATTTTCTAAGCCATGAAATGAAACTAAACAATAGGGACAGTCAGTTTTCAGTGCCAGTTTCACGTACATATGAACATCTTTGGCATTTTAAATTGTCATCATGGCAATAAGAATGCCATAGGGCTGTGGCTCTCTTCCTTCTCACCAGGGATTTGGTAGTGCTAGGATTTTGTTCTGAAATGATATAAAACCAATTGAAAAATAGAAAAATGCTTCATAAATTTCTCTCCACCCAAGCATAGTAATTTCCCACAAATGTAGCAAACGTTGCTTTCAGGAAGTGCTTGAAAGAATGAACAATACATTACCTAGGAAAAAACATAGCCTGAAAATAAGACATTCTTAATGGCAAAACAAAACAAAACAAAACAAACAAAAAAACCCCTCAAGTAAAATCTTAAGGATATTTTTAACATATGGCACTTTGTTTTACTTTTCAATATCTGAAGTTACCTATTCAAGATCGAGAACCGGAATGGTTAAGGATACTGTGAAACTGCAAGGACAGTCGATTTACATTATTATAAAACTCTAAATAATATAACTTATGACAGAATGCTAAGAGGCAGATGTAGGAGTCCAAAAGGAAATGCTCAAGGAATCATAAGTACGCACAGAAATAACAGACTGAGATTGCATACCTAAGCATATATGAGTACATAGAGCTTGAAATCACACAACATCACTATTCTATAACAAAGCAATTTGGAGACTATTTAGAATTCAGAAACTATCACAGTGCACACCAGTGACAAGATGACAAGCATTCAGGCAGGTCTAGTGCCACACAGCACAGCTTCAGAGAACAGATTCCAGTTTACCCACAATGAAGTGATGCAGCTGACCTGGTAGCTGGGAATTAACCATACAACTTTGCACCACATCCAAACTGCAAAGCCAAACCAATATTTTAAAGTCTTCTCAGTTAAATGCTCTCGATAAAAAGACAAGAACAATCCTTGCAGTCAAAACTAATGCCTGTCTTGGTCACTATAGCAGTAACAATACCAAACACAATTAAACAATAAATTAAGATTAACAAGAAAGATAGTCAAGCTTGAAAGAACAGCTTTTCCTTACAAACCATTCTCTTCAACACCACAGAAAAAAGAAATATCTGTTCTCAGGAAAACTGAGTTATAAGATGATCAGAGATTTAAGAGTGTGTATCAACAGTTTGTGTGCATACATAGTTGCACAAACAAATAAATCATCTTCCCAAAACAAATATGACAAAGGGGATATATCTATATATATTATGCAACTATAGACTCTCCTAATAGTGCAGGGGAAGGCCAAGGAATTGAGAACCAATTTTCATGTGCAAAGATAGGATATAGCAAAGAAGTAAGGTCTGAGTACTGACTTGATTCCATTTGCTTTCTCTTTGCATGCTAATGCTGAACACGTAACAAATCAGTGAGATAAAGTGAGGAAATGTATCAGAACTGTTTCTCAGTTCACTGCTTCATTAATGGCATCTAACTTGTTACAACCTTCACTAATACTTAAGTCAAACAATATAGAAAATTGCAGTTTCTCAAACGCTAAAGACTACAAGGAAAAGTGTTATTCCATGTCTTGCTGCAGACCTTTCAAGATGCTGTTAAATAAATAAATAAAAATAACCACTTTCCTACCCCCTTCAAATTTTGCATTTTCCCAGTTTTTAACTTCTTAATTAATAGCAGCTATCAATGCAACAAGATGCATTCATGTAATTTGTACTTAAAATGAACAACCATTTTTTAAAGATGTGAATTTTTAGGAATATCTATCTGTACATATTCCATACCATAATACAGTGGATCATATTAATTCGGGCCTGGAAATGAACTGGTTGTAAGTTGCACCAAACTTGATAAAAAGCATCAATACAGCAAAGCAAATAATTAAATTGCAACGTTTATCCCTGCATCCCCATTTGCTCATTTGCTCCTGAATATTCAAATGTTGGCTCCAGGCCAAAAGCATGCACATACATTTTTTCCAGTGAGAAATACATAGCTTTTCCTCGTAACAGTTTGTGTATTTTTCAGCTGCCTGAGGTGATCAGCAGAGCACTCTAGAAGGGCTACAGTTGGAGATCATTTGAAACAGAAGTTATGCAAAATGTTGCACAGCACCTATTGAGCGGCCTGGCGCTGGAAACACATGCCATTTGTGCACTGGGAGCTGCCGGAGCTGCCAAGGATCTTTCACACGGCATGCAAGCTGCTGGCATGCAACGCAAAGACTTAAATTATTGCTTGAGCAATCACCTCTTTCATGGATCTACACATTACACGACATGGGTTTGTTGGCCTGAACGCTGAAATCGCACCAGAGAGAACACATGATTCAAGCACGAACAACTCCCCTCTGACAGACAGCTCTGTGCCACTCTATTCCAATTATTAGGGGAGGTGCTAAGGATGATATTTCCTTGAATTAGCAGCACGTCCTTCCCATTTACAAATTGCTCAATGACAAGTCTTCCATTTGGAAGCTGACTCATTAGCCTCAGCTTGCCCGTGCCAGAATTTGCCAGCTTTCTGGACATGTCTTGCAAAACTTGAACGCTTGCCTTCTGTCCCCACCAACGTTTTGTATGATGAACACTGAGTAGTTTCTCTCTCCTTTTATGTCACTTGGCATACAACTAACTGCGCTGGAAACAATATTCACACTTACAGCACTCGGTTTTAGCATAAGCTGTAATTTAATGTAACCAATACTAAGACATCACGCAATGCCTTATTTTTTTCTTCCCTCAACAAAAACCAGTAATGTTTTATCCCTAATACGAGTCCTCTCAACATCCTAAATCTATGATTTGATCAGTAAGTCACAAAAGCAGCTGCTAAATACTTATCTAAGCTTAAAAAAATACCAGACTAGTTTCCTGAGTAGAAATTCCCCGATAATTGCTGAAATACATAGTAACCCCTCTTACCTTTGGAGACAGGAGCGCAGACTAGACAGATAGCCATTCTGATTCACAGTAGCCATTTGTCTCCCTACATTCTGGGCCGCTTCCCTTTCACCACACCTGCTACTCCCACCCCCAAGACGGCTGCTTCCAACCAGTGGTAGAGGCCCTGCACTCAGGCACCTTGAAAGACTGCTTGGTAGCTCGACAGAGTAACATCTTAGGCTTGAAAATATCTGCAGTTCTGCAGCTACCACATATGGGTGACAACAAGAATGAAAATGCAGAAGCATAAATTCACCTCTGGAATGAGCACATAGGCTCTTGGAAGGCTCTTACTGTGCTGCAGACCTCATCATTTCATATCACCGCTATTCTCGTGCACCTTGGTGGGATAAAGGCTAGCATGGCTAAGCTTCTTTTTGCAAACAGGCAATAAACATATGTCTATGA
>JAOWBP010002559.1:21543464-21570485 GCA_028571105.1 Tragopan temminckii | reverse complement strand
GGTTCTGGCGCGCGAGGCAGGTGCGAGTTGTCACTAACCGTCGCTCCCGCGCGCCGGGCTGGGGGTGATAGGCGGCACGGCTCTGAGGCACTATCTGGGCCCCCCTCCGTCAGCTGGGGCAGTGCCCGGCCCGCCCTCGGGGCCACCGTTGCTTCTGAGCTCTCTTCGTTTCTCTCTCCTACGCTGTTCTGCTCGCAACTTCAGAAACTGTGGCGTTGAACCATCCGCAGACGGTCTCCAGTGTCCCTCCCGCCTTGGGCAGCAGTGATTTCTCGCAGTCTTTATTCACACCCTGGCAGGCGTTCAGTCAGTGCGCTCTGGGACTGCCCTGTGTGGGAGTCGCCGTGCTGCATCGCAGAGCATTCACAGCAGTGTCGGGTGTTTCTCCCGGAGTGACGCTCCGGCCTTTCTGGGAGCCATCTGCACCCTTGACTTCATTTGTGACTTGAAATTCTCCTAAGGGAAAATGAGCCTTAGGAGTTGGTAATTCTAAGCCATTTTCATCAACTCTAGTACAAGGCAGCTATTAAAAAAAACACATCCGAACCTGCCCAAGAGGTGGTACTTGGGAGTTTCCATTCTTTATGACACCTAAATCTGAGAAAATCGAAGTTTATACAGTCCAACTGTATGTAGGTACGAGTCTGTGTACCTACTGGAATTTTTGATCTGTATGTCAGTCCAGTTTGACTGTAGGAGGAACTGTGGGAATTCACCTTGAGAATTAAATGAAGCATGAGACATTGGGAAAGCTGAAACTATTAGTTCAGCTCAGAAAAGTACTTTTTTTTAATGGTGTGCATTTTTTCTTCATCATAGTCTGTATTGATTGTGGCTTCTACTTTTTGAAAAGTTGACTTTGCAGTGTAATTAATGTTGTGTTCTAATGTACTGCATCTTAGGAGAGTGGTGAACGTAAGACTCTGATGCCTAATACATTACATTCACTTTTTTGTTCTTTTCAGTTAGTTACATTTTCCCCCCCCATAGTCTTAAGCTCCTTACCCATCTTTCCTCATCTCTGCTTTCTTGGTCTCACCTCATTTGTTGTTCCCAGTTCTTCTATTTCTCTCCGTTATATTTCTGTGTTTTCCTGGCCTTGATGTTGCTATTCCTTGCATGTTTCTTTGTTCTCACTGATTCATAATACTAGTCCTTCCTTCCCACGTGTTCCTCATTCAAAATCATTCTTCCTTGAAAGCTCTTTCTTAGGAAACATGGATCCTAAGACATTTTGATACAGTTTTAGAAGACTTTAGAAGTCTTGTCTTCTGCTTATATTGGCTGCCTGGGCCTGATACAGGAGGAATAAACTACCCACTCTTCCTTTTTTTTTTACCCACTCTTCCTATTATTTTTTTTTTCTTTAAATCAGACCACACCTGATGTGGGCTTTGACAACTTGGAAGCAGATGAATTATTTTGTCAGAAGTACATGCAACTGAAAACTGTTTTATAAACAGTGTCAGAAACAAGTAGATCTCTGCACCAAGCCCAAGACAAACTGGAGTGTTTTAGTGCTGATGAATTTACACTTTGTAAAAGGAGTAGTTATGTATCAGTTTGCAAAAATGGGAGAAGAAAGACGAGAGGGAAATAAAACTGGGCTAGAATGTATTTGAGAGTGCCCTAGAAGTGCTGCTGTTGTGCAGCCTACTGCTGTTTACTCAAAATGTGGGTCAGACAATCTTGGCCTAGAATGATGATGTCAAAACTCACAATTTTTACTCCATTTGTTTTAAAGAATAAAAAACTCAGACTATTTTTATTTGGAAAAGTCAGAATGGTAGTACATGCTGCTTCCTATTGATCTTTTCAAAATTTAAACAAACAAACAAAAAAATCCAGAAGTGTCCTTAATACTTGCATTAAATGTATGTTGAAAAGCTTTATGTATATGGGACAAAACCACTTTATTTCTTTAAAAAAAAGTCTGTTCTCTTCCTCCCAAAGCTTTCTTCAGTTAATGGCGCTAAATAATGGCACTTCTACTTTCTTTCTTTATTCAATTACTTACTGCTTATGAAATGAGAATAGATTGTTTTGTATTATGTTTTGATATTAGTGTGAAAATTTGCTTGTGTGCTTACTGGCTTGCATTGTAGGACAAGTGCAATCATATCTGTAAGTAAACATCCATCTCCAGTGGTATATATTACTGTGACAGTTGTCAGAGAATGGGTGGCACTTCATTTGCCAGCCTCTTTTTCTTCCTCCCACTCGCTGTATCTGGAAGATCTTCAGACTGAATTAGTACACAGGCTTCTCAGCCTAAAGCTGTGAAAATGGCCTGGGAAACCAATAGCATTTTTGTTCCCTCAGAACTTCTGTTGTTCAGAGAAGCAATCCAAACTTATATTGTATATTTTTCCACTTCTGTTTTCCTGTGCCATTCTGTACTGCCTTTCCTTTGTTTTAGTATAATATCTTTATTCAACACTTTTTTAAGAACTGCATTTTTTTCCTCTGTACCGTAGTAGAAAGCAGATATTTCAAATATGTGTTGGGCACAATAAAAATGCTTTTTATGATCTCTTGTTCAGATTGGGGTTTTGTGCTTGCATAATAAGAGTATTTGGTTTCAGGATAACAAGAATAGAATCAGTTTTGAGCACAGACATTTCTGTAAGGCATGAGCTGTACAGTGATTCTGCCTACTCTGTGTAGTTTATAAACAGTGGATCAAACACTTAATACCATGGATAGGTTTGAACTGAATATGAATAGTACTTAGAGGAATTATTTGTCCAGATTTCACGTGAACTGTCACACTGATGTCAGTTTATATTCACTACATTTTAACTCATTGTTTCTGCAGAGAGCAGTGCCATTAGTGGCTATAAACTTAAGCCAAGTTCTGTATGTGTGCAAATTGTTTACCGGAAGATTTTAAATTGTATTCCCTACATCTGGCCATTTGTAAAATGCTCATGGAATTAACACAGATTCTCAGATGCTAAGACAATTGCTATGTGGACCACTTGAATGTAATTTTGTTATGCAAATACTATCAGCCAAGGTAGTGTAAGAGGATTCGGATACTCAAGAACGCAAAATTAGATCATTTACGCTTGAGTTGGCTCAGGAATGACACGAAATATGAAGTAAAAATACGTAATTTCACGTTTATAAAGTCTGTGAGTCCATTGTGAGAACAGACTTGCTCACTTCAAAGTTTAGAAGAAGAATATGGATTTTTGTTCTGAAAATATTTTATGAAATGGCTAGAAAACAACGTGCCTAAGATCACACGGGAAATCTGTAGTGGAGTATGATGCTGAACCCATGATTTGCCGAAGTTTACTTTAGGCCATCCTTCTTCTTAGGATTTTACGTGAGTGTAAACAGACATTGTTTTAACTGCACGAGTATAAAGTTCACAAGTCTGTTTATTTTTCATGTGAGATTCTTTTATATGACTACTGGGCATGAATACCAAAAGTGGTGAGGCTCACGTTTCACTCTTTTCAAATTTGTAGTGAAGCCACTATGTGGCCTCCTCTTGGCAACTGCTTTGACAGGATATCAGGCCATTGCAGATGGATCCAACTGCAACAGAGCAAAAGCAGAGCACTGCGTTTTGGCAGTGTTATCTGAAAAGCACAGGCTTTGGCAGAAGTCAGAAAGAACAGGTGAAATTCTGGCAGTCTGGAAACGTGTCTGCAAGATTTCACTCGCACCACACCTTTAAATCTAGTTTGTTTTGGATGAGCTGTTTGTATTTGCATTCATTTGTTAGTTCTTCCTCTCTTCCGCAGCTCTCTGTGGCTGCTCATCAGGTTGTTCTCACTACAAATGCCAGCAGAGCAGTAGGAGAGCAGAGCAGTGCCTGTTGGGATGCTCTTGGCTCTACAGATGTTGCAGCTCTTCTTTACTGCTGTGTAGGGGACAGAGTGGATGTTAGGTTTCCCATGGGATTTGTAAGTGGTGTCAAAACGTGTGTTACATAACTCCTGTACTCCCATTTCCAAATTGCTGAGTACTTTGCCCCATTTTCTTTCTCAAGGGATTTTATGTTTCAGCCCTTCAAGCAGTGTTTTCCTTTGTAGGAGGCCAGTGTGAAATTGCTGCAAAAGCAGGGATGATTATACAAAGAGTAGTGCTGAATTCACGCCCTGGTATGTATTTTATTGCAATAAGGGAACAGTGTGTTTGTCTGAAGTGGTGAGAGTAGAAGCAGAAACTAACTTCAGATTTGCATATCTTAATACTGTATGCAACAATAAACAAAGTTTATTATGAAGTGTATTTAATTTCTACATGCAGACTTCTAAACTTGTGGTTGAGAAAAATAATGCATAATTATGAGAAAACCCTAGGAGTAGAGATTTAGTATGAAGAAAGATTATCAAGCGTTGCTTTTTAGTTCTGACATTTCTTCTTTTTGTAAGATTATTAGAATATTTTTATAAAGTTTGCTGCAACAAGCAGCATGGAAACTATCAGTAAGTGCAAGTACCTTGTACTGGCCAGTGAAGCATAATGCCATCAGATCCACTAACGTGAAAGTCTACATTGTTTGTCTAGATTTGCACAAAATGTAGATCAAAAGGTTGCTTGCAAATCAGAATAGACCTGGCAAGGATAATTAGAATAGTGGTTAGTGTACAACTCTGTGTGCTGCATACCCAGGATAATTTGAAACAAGTTACTTAATACTTCATTAGCCTTTGGAGATAATTCTTGTAAAAATTAGTCCTCAATAGTCAGGAGGGGTTAGCTGAGCATTTTGGAATGTCTGTTATGTATGTGTCTTCAGTTTAGGTGGTGAGAGTATACCTGTTGAAATCTCAGTTTGCTGAGTTAGCTAATAGTTTTATAGCTGTGAACAGAGACAAGCAAACATGTTTTAAAAGGGACTACCATAATTAAAAATGCCTTCCTTGTTGATTAAAGGAAGCTCCGCATTGATTCACCAATTTGTTTCATTTCAAAATAATTCTAGGTAAGAATGGAGTGCCAGTGGCTGAAAACTTCAGGCTGGAGCAAAGTACAATACCAGACACAGTGGAAGAGGGACAAGTACGTGTTAGAACCCTGTATCTCTCTGTGGATCCATACATGGTAGGTGGTGAGTTTATAACTAAGCCAGAACTTCTTTGAAAATTACCTTAAACACTGTACCTCTCATGATGTTTAACACAGCAGTTAACAATCGTAAAATCTCTAGTGGGAAAATACAAAGAAAATATTTAAATATTTAAATATTTAAATGCCAAGTTGTTTCATTAAACATTTCTTTGTGAGGGGTGATCTAAATATATTTTGCTGTTCTCCAGTGCGTGGGGATGGACTAAATGACTTCTGGCTGTTTTTTGCAATCCTACATTTCTGTGATTCGTGCAGTCAAGGAATGGCATATGAGGAAATCTCATCGGGTCCAAGCCAGCTGCCTTTGGGTATGAGACTTTGAGGCAGTGTTTGTAGAACATATTGGCTTTGGTAGCACTGGTGAAGGAGATTAAAGTGATCCATCTTTTTGTACCGAGTGAGCAGGGAAAGAAAGATCTAAGAGAAGATTATGAATATTTGGGGCTTATTGAGAGATTTTTGAGTAGCCCATTGTGTCTGATGTTTTAAACACATCTCATCCCCAGCTTCATTTGAACTTGTTATAACGAAACGATGTGTTCCACCAGAACTTCTCATTAAAGTCTTGTCTTCCAGCGCTGCCGGATGAATGAAGATACGGGTTCAGATTACCTCCTGCCTTGGCAGCTATCTGAAGTTGCTGATGGTGGGGGCATTGGGGTTGTGGAGGAGAGCAAGCATAATAACTTTGCCAAAGGAGACATCGTCACTTCCTTCAACTGGCCCTGGCAGACAGTGGCCATTCTGGATGGAAGCTTGCTACAAAAGGTATACAAAACCCAGATTGTCACCATTTTATTTTCATAAATCTATTTATTTTTTTTTAAGAGTAATTAATAATACTATTTCTTAGTCAAAATCAAGTTGGTATTAATGAAGAAACCCATTCTCAAAAGGCAGACGAACTCACAGTTGGCAAAATCTGTAACAGTTTTTCTGCTTTTAACAAAGAAAAAGATGAATGCTTTTGTTGCCTATCAGGCATGCCAGTATTATTTCACTTGCTGTGTTTTTAATAAACTTCCCCAAGGTTGCTTCTGTTAATTAATTGTTAGTTATCATAATTCTAGGTAGATCTACTCCTGATCCATGGAAGTGTAGTCATGAAAGGTTTTAGGCACATTTAATTCAATTTATTTACCAACGTGTTAGTGAAAGCTTGTACTTCTTCCATAGAAGGAGTGCCACTGATCTGCAATCCTAAAGTTTGATAACACTGCTATTTTGTCCTTTATGCTAATATAGGGGTAGTTTGCCGTTGCCTGAGACTTCTAATCTGCTGGACATTTTTTGATATTTCCATCACTTAAGCTCTTGTGAGTGATTTTGCTCACAACCTTTTTCTAAAACTGTGGACTTATAATCTTTGTTTCATTTTATATAAACTTGTTGTTAAGGTAGAACCAGTTTATAGCTAGCTTATCACCGTCTGTTGTACCTTGCCTTGTAAATATCCTGAATTAGTCTTGTATCATAAGTCAAATAACAAACAGCAAAACCTCACCTTAGAAGAAATGAACATCATGTGATTTTGTTTTGTAGGTTGTTCCACAACTTGTGAATGGACGCCTTTCCTACTTTCTTGGTGCAGCTGGATTGACAGGACTGACAGCCTTGCTAGGTATAAGAGAGAAAGGCCATGTGACTGTGGGTGCCAATCAGACCATGGTGGTGAGTGGAGCAGCCGGTGCCTGCGGTTCTTTGGCTGGCCAGGTGGGTTGGCTGAAGACACAAAGGGTATAGAGTTACTAAATTTGTGTTCTGAAACATGATGATTAGTAAACATACAGATAAAACCATTATAAATATAAGCAAATATAACTTCATGGGAAGGTTCACAGATTTGGCTCACACTCACTGAGAGATTTTAAGTACGAAACTCAAGTTTCCTGAAACTGTGATAGCAGAAAAGGGTCTGAGGTGAATGAAGTGGATACTCTAAAAACATACACTCAGTGTGTTTTTTATAGTAGTCTGCCATTTGAATACAGTCTTTAAGTTGACTGGCAACTTCCATTTTTCCTGTATTATCAAATGCAGTAAACCTTTCCTCACATTGGCTCTCCAGTACTGCTAAGTGTTGGTAATTCCACAGTCAATGATTTGGAAAGGCAGCGTAATTCTGCTGGGAACTGCCCCTTCTTTACATGTGAGTAAGGAACAACAAAAGACTCTTTTGCTGCAGTTATGTCACATGGGATGGGAAGGTACACTAAAATTTGCTGTCTTGGGTTTAGTGGGATAAGACATCCCTAATGTTTATGCTTGGGGAAAATGATCAACTTCTCTTTATTGTTTTGTTTTGTTTTAACAATAGATTGGCCATCTGGATGGATGCTCTAGAGTTGTGGGTATTGCTGGCACAGATGAAAAGTGCTCCATTTTGGTCTCAGAAATGGGGTTTGATGCTGCTATCAATTACAAGAAAGGGAATGTGGCACAGCAGCTCCGTGAACTCTGCCCAGGTGGTGTGGATGTTTACTTTGACAACGTTGGTGGAGACATCAGTGATACAGTTATAAGCCAGGTGATTATGCCAACTATCAGGTTTATTCTCATCATTCTCCAAAGTCTGTGTACCCAGCTTTGAATTAAGCCTGCAATAGAATAGAACAGGCTTTCCACTTTGTTGATCTAATTTTGATGCTGATCCTGATCAGGAGTCAAACGTTTGACATCAGTGCCTGTTACTTGGGCTTACAGTACACTAGTGAAAACATAGTTTCTACTTCTGATCTCTTGCTTCTTTAGCCAGGAGCCAGTAATGTTCTTAAAACATTCTCTGTCAGTGCAATAATCTTGTGCTTTAGTACTGGTTTACTGGTAGCTCTGCTGGATCTCCATAAATGCTCTTGACCATCCCTCTTTCATGTTAACATGAAACCAGTCTGTGTCCCATTGCAGAGAGGCCTTGCTGGCAATGCTGTCTTTGGGATCTCTAAATCACAGCCTGTATCCAACAGCTGTATCCTATTACTCCCTCTCCTCACAAAAAAGGTACACAGTAAAAAAAACCTACTTATTCTGTTCCTCATATTTAATGCTACATATATGGCATAGCATGTTTTTCGGCTCTTTGTCTGCATTTGTCTATGTGGTTGTCACAGGTTGACTGGGGCTGAAATTCTGCTCTTTTCTAGGAGAGGTGACTCTAAATAAGGACACGTGTGAAGATTTTGTGATATATTCTAGTGCATCTCTAGAAAATGTGGTTTATGAGATCAAGGAATGTAATTTGTCTCACTTTGTGCTGTCCCAAATAGATGAATCAGAACAGCCATATCATCCTGTGTGGACAGATTTCTCAGTATAACAAAGATGTGCCTTATCCTCCTCCATTGCCTCCTGACACAGAAAAAATACAGAAAGAAAGAAACATCACAAGGTACATTTCTCCTCTGGAACTTGTGACCAGGTTCTAGGTCACAAGATTTTTTGAGTCTGATGTTCAGAAGATAGCCTGTAGATCCACACCAGGCATGTGTAATTGCAGCAGAATGTTGCAACACCAGAAAAATTAAAGCCACAGCATCATTAAATTCTTTCTCTTACATTTGTCTGTAATGGCATAAAAATGGGAAAGGATAACATTACATGTTAACATGGATTTGTGATTGCTTAATTTAGTCTTGGAATCTCTGAGAGATTCTTCAAAATAAGGGAACATGTTGCCATGGTTCTGTTCTCAGATGTTTTGCAACATGCTATCTCTCCAAGTGTAGTGGTTCGGGAGAAAATCAAATATTTTTTTTAATGAAAGAATGCAGCTGAAGCAGTGGTTGTGTTTAAATTTCAGTTTTAGTATTTGGGTTTTCATTAGATAATGGGAACTAATAGGAACTTGATTGCTTTAGGCAGCTACGACAGCACCATATGCAAAATTTTGGGGTGCTAAAAAATTAATTTATACTTACAATCTATTCCAGGTCCACTGTTCACTCCATTACAGGAAAAAAAAAATATCAGTCTGCATTTTATGGACATTTGCTTGTTCTTGTGGCAGTAGTTCTTGATTTTTTGTCATGCTTCTCTCTGATGTTTGAAACAAAATTTTTTGTTGAAGATCAATGTTATTCTCAAGTTCCTGCTCCTGCCTTAACAAGCTTGCAAAGCTCTGCAAGTATTGTTGTAATCAGTACTGACATTCCTTCAGTTTCAATAATATTGTTGTGTTTCTTTAAAAATCTGCAGATTTCAAAACATGCTTTCCTAGCTCAAGGCTCACTCTTTTCTCTCACAGAGAAAGATTCTTGGTGTTGAACTATATGGACAAACAAGAAGCTAGCATACTACAACTCTGTCAGTGGATTCAAGAAGGTAAACTGAAGGTAGGAATTTTTACATTTAATTTGTGACCTTTGATATTATCTCCTCAGATTAGACTTCCTGTACTCATCCCACATTTCTTTGACTGTTTTACCATGCTCCAGGATCAAAAAGATTTTCTTAAGAATGCTTAAGTACACTTGAAAGCTTATCAGGTAGTACCTATAGTGAATACCTATCATGAATAGTGTGGCTGCAGAATGACAGACGTGATGCTGATATCTGTACTCTTCCTTTCAGCATAGAAGTGCCTTTTGACTTAAAGGATGAGGCCTTCAAAAATTTTTACTTTTGAATACCTGATTAGGTCATGTTCTGAATGCTTTTGGGGATCTTGTCAGAAATTTTGTTTCAAGCTTTATAATCACTATTGTTATTTTGGGATTGGTATGTTCTTGGTATCTTTCTTTTTCCCTGTAAAGTCTTTCTAAATTAGTTTTTGATTCTTCAGATGGTCAGTGTAATTACCTGGAAGAATCCTAAAATACAGAATTTTGGCACATGCACAAATCTTCCAGTTCTGATTGAAGAACTAAATTAGCTATAGGTTAAGTATTGGCTTCTATCTTGATGCTGGAACAGAGGTAGCTGGAACAGAGCACTGTCCATTGTAGCCAGAGAATCCTTAACATTTCTGTGGCAGTTCCTAAGAGGTGTTAATCTTGTTTGACAGGTCAGAGAAACAGTGGTAGAAGGCTTAGCGAATATTGGTGGTAAGCTTTTACAACATTTTCTAAAAACATCAAGTGCAACAATAGTAGAAGTCACTTGCCAATTCAGTTTCTTGTTCTTTATTATAATACTAAAAATCATGTTTTAGATAATATAAATCACAAGGTATTAAAGCGTTCCGTAAGAAACTCATGTATGTTTAAAAATTTATTGGATATAGTTTGCAGGTTTTCTCTCCCCAGATTTACAACGTGGGGAGGTGGGAGTTGGGGAACCTTAGCAGTTCACAATCATCCTGGTCTTACTGATTTAAGGTGGTGCTCATTTCTTGGAACTTGTATACAGAAGGGCTTTTTGAAAACTTTGAACTTATGCTTCAAAACAAAAAAAGCATGTCTCTAACAGACAGACTCAGGATCTGCTAACAAAAAATAAATTGAAAGCTATGCAAAAGGAAAGGGAAAACATTCTAGCCATAACAAAACAATCTAAGTTAATATTTTTGGAGAAACAAGATAGCCTATTGCCTCATCCAAAAAATCTATAATGAATATAAAAACCATGGAAGTCTTGTGACTCCAACGAGACAAAGCTAAAAAGCCAGGTGACTCAAGATGCACTGTAAGAATGCATCCCTACCAAATAACAGGAAAGAATAGGATGTAGCCCATTTATTTTTGTAAGACTGAAAATCAGTAGAAACAGGCATTGGCCCAAATGTATAGATATACATTTATTTCTACATTTTCACTTATTGTTGATACTTACTGGTAAAAATATGTATTTTGAGGGAATCAGATCATATTTTGCAGGCATATTTCACACCTTATTTACTCATTCTTTTGGAATCCGTTTGTCACATTCCTTGCACTGTGTTGCTTATAAGCACAGTACTTATAAGCCTGTTCGTTTCACAAAGGTTTGTGAAACTGATAGCATTTGTGGGCTCTCCAGTCATGCTTCATCTTCATGTTTGGCATTTCTGTGCTCATAACAAAAGCAAAAAAATATAATCATGAATTTATATTGGATGAAATAGGTACTTAAAAATTGATTAAAAAAAAAAATCACACAAAGCTGCCTATGGCAGTTTGTTACACTAGTTTGTTTTTTTTTTTCCCCCCTCCATTAATTTGGCATATCATTAGGAATAAATATAGTTGCTCCTGTTTGGGGAACTACTTCATATGTTTGCTTCTATCATTTTCTTTAGATGATGTTACTTGGCACATTTGATTTGGCACTAACTTATGTCATTATTTCTCTTGAAGCTGCTTTCCAGTCCATGATGAGTGGAGGCAATATTGGAAAACAGATCGTCCTAGTTTCTAAGTAAAAGTCATTGCTTGGGGAAAAGTAATTGATTCTATCCATAGTAATAAGCAAGTTTTACTTACAGTAATTACCACCTTAAATAAGCAGTTGTTCTTTATATACTAAAAGCAGATATTTTAGGATGCTAAGGCAAAAACCATGCTAATAAACCGAACAGAATTGGAAACAGGAATGCAATAGTTTATACTAAAAATGGTAATATGACATGATCTGACAGCTGTCAATTAGCACATTTGCAAATAATTCATGGGCATAGTTTGGAAGTTAGATCACCTCAGGAACTATTTCCAATAAGTAACGCGCATACAACCTCCTGCTTTTAGATGTTGGAAGAATTTACTTGTGTACATGGGTGATGAGACAAATTAGCATAGGAACAACACAAGAACTTGATAATTTTTCATTTACTAGTATAAGCTTAGCTTGACAGTCCAATCAATCTGGCTAGCATCTTAAAATTATAAGTGTTCTTTTTTTTTCCCAGATAAGAGCAATCAAAAATTCCATTTCTACAACTCAAGTTCTATAATATGAAAGATACTTCTATTTTGCCATCTGGAACATGTTTCCACTGATTGCATTTCCCATTTCTCTGTACTGTATCATTATATACCCTATTTTCAGAGTGCCTTAAACCTAGTTCATTTAGAATTCCATCTGCATGCCACCTGAGACTTTCATCAGAGGAAGGTCCAGCTATAAGGGCTAGCTTGTTTTGGTATAACAATGCTCTTTTACCATTTTAGAAGCTTGAAAAGTGAGCCACCGTTTCCAAGTCCGACTAACATAACCTCAAACCAAGTGAGACTGATGCAATTTAAACATGTCTTCAAAATAAAGCCATTAGAATTCCACCATTATGTAAATTTAGAAACACTGACACATTGATTTAGTGATTAGGATAATTTATGACAGTGTAACTTACAAGCTATTGGTTTTGTTTTAAATGTTTGCCTTTAAGAGGAGTGCTTTCAAGCAGTAGGGTAGGCTGAGAATGGATCCTCTAGGTCTTCTTGAGTCACTACCTACACTCAAACTAAATAGAATCCAAGAACTAGAAGAGAAACTATACAAGAATATTGGCATTTAAATCTTTTTGCACACTGCAGAAAGAGAACACATGACAGAACTGCCTCATATCATTGTGAGCAATGTGAAAAACAGTCCCTTGATTTCCTAATGCTGAAGCTGACCCTGAAGGAAAGCATACAGTGACTAACACTATAGGCTTTGAAGAGAAAGACACCTGTGTAATGGGATTACATTCACTTCCAGCTAGATTCTCAATCCAATATCAACATCACTAACTCGAGCACTAACAACATCATCATGCTGGGACAGAAGACAAAATTGTTGTGGAATAAAAATCAGCATCATTGTAGTTGGCAAATGAAGATGAAAAGCATCAGATGAAAGAAATTCTATGAATTCTTGCTTATTGAGTGTTTACAGATGATACTCATTCCTGAAAATTGGCATTTCAAGCTTAAAGAATTGATAATTTGTACACAGATGAGAGAGAGGAGGGAGCTAAGGGGAATACAGCCTTTTCAAGCAGAACCAGATGTTCTATTGAGTGTTCTGGTACATCAGATCATGTGGTTTAATTGTCACCTTTCCTTTTCTTCTCTCCCACGTACACGCACTTTAGATTGAAACAGCATCAGCCTGGAGGCTGTTATGCAATGCACGCCCTTTTCTGCAGTAAAACTTCTACAAGGCAGTAGGCTGGCCTTAATGCACTGTAACAATCTTTCTGAATAGACTTCCTCCTCCTAAAGTCCAGTTCATTCCTAAAGTTCATCTCCAAATGTAAAAAAAAAACAAAAGACAGCCCACTTCTTCACACAAATTTAAACATCCTCTTGCTTACATTTCCCTATATTTGGCTTCCTCTAATCTACCAATATTATCTCAGTTTCAACAACATTTTGAGAAAAAAGATGCCTTATGATCTTAAAACTGAAGACCCTTTTGTTTTAATTCAAAGCATTCTAGTTACTTACATGCATCTATTTCAGAAGAGATTTCATTCATGACCTGTGGTCAGTTTGTATTGCAAGAACATAAGGAAGGTAGCATAACAATAACCACTGCTAAGGTGTTAAAATGTTTTCACACATTATGGGTGAAGGCAACTTACTTATACTTCTAGAGTTGCATTTGCTTGTCCAGAGTACAAATGCTGGACTTCTGAACATTGTTTGCTAAAGAGCTATTCCAGCGTGAACTCATATGAGTGAAGACCATGAGCTGACACACCTTCCAAGAAGGACAGCCTCTAGGATCTTAATTTTCACAACTGAAAATATGATTAAATTTTAAAATTCCCAGCACTATGATTTTTACAGCAATTGCTTAGTAATCCATGCACACTGTAAGCCCATTACAGTCTGATGATGTGAAGGGTGACCTGGAGTGAGGTCATGCTGAGATTAATTCCTTACTGTAATAAAGGCAGCTTGATTGCTGCAGCATTCCATTAGATAAGGTAACTCACAGGGAGGAATATTCTGTCAACATAAGTCAGATGACTACAGGAAAAAAGATACAGACAGTTAAAGTAGACTTCATCACGGTACTCCCAACATCTAGGAAACTTTTCTGTATTTGTAAACCCTGGCTTAATGTTATCTCTTCAGAATAAATAAAAATCGAATAAATGAAGTGCCTATATTTGTTAATAAAAAACTATTAACTTTTCTGGCAACCTTGTCTTAATTTCTTATTGTAATAGTGTGACTCTTAAGCAATCATACCTTTTGCACTGTAGGGGAGGTCTCATTTAACAGAAGGTAACAAATAGCTATTAAGGAAAATCCAGGCCACTCTGGATGTAGCACCACCACTGACTGCAGAGGACCAGCATCTGTGCATGAAACCTTACCATGCAGAGAGAGTGCGTGGTAGTTCAGATGATCTTGAGCAAGGGCAGAGTGACAATGCAGAGTAACAAGCCTGTGACCATAAGAAGGTACTGGAAGCTTGGCTACGCAGTCTTTATCAATAAGCATTTCTTGCTGCAACCAGTAACGTTTAAACAGCATTGGACAGATATCACTGAAAAAAAATTGAGCCCATCTTACACTTGTTTATGTTTTGCCTGTTTTATGCACTCCCATTTTCATCTCTTTTCCTTATGCACTGTGAAAAGTTGCTGTTGGCTATAGATTAGTGCTAGGTCATATGGTTTAGTGCAAGGATTTAATGGAAAAACATCAGATACCTGGAAAATACCAGCCCCCATATAGGTGGTTCCTGTTGCAGTTCATAGTAGCAATTTCAGCCAAAGCAGAGAGAGAAGGCAGACACCTTTCAAGTAGCTTCATACCTTTTTTTTTTTTTTAATGCATTGATAGTAGAAGCAGATGCATGACTATTTAGTGCTTTTTTTTTTCCTTACACTGCTTTTCTATATTGCAGCAGGGAAGTGGGAAATGTTTATGCAGTCCATAAACAGACTGCCAGGGATAAAAGTTCACAGGCAGAAGGATTATCCTGCAAGGGTAACAAGAGCTGGAATAAACCCCAGGCCTAGAGAATAACTTGTGACACACAACTGAAAACTTCAGGAAAAAGCACAAAGGAAAATGAGTCTACCGTTCAGCCACATAGACACAATTTTGCAACTAGAAAGATATGTTGGATAGGTACACTGAGTTAGGTACAGCACTCACTGTAGGTGAAATGGTAAGAGAGTGACCAGCAGTATTGAAAACGAATGAAGTACAAAGTAGCTAGGCAGTGTTTACGTAAGAATAGGGAGGCATTATTTTATAGGAGACTGAGGAAAAAACAGTGAGCAGGGCAGTGAGGTTTTATGGGACTATGGTCTGCCCCTGCTCCTGTGTTGTCTTAGACTGACTTCTCTGTAGCTCTGAGGACAGCATCCTCAGAGACCCTCCCTAAGCTCTTATTCTTCTGCAACATGGAGCCTCTCTCTCTTCCATCATGCCCTGCTTGCTTCCCTTGTAGCCTGAGTTGGGAATTTGGCCAAGGAACAGGCTCTGATGGGGTGAAGCTTGAATAGATGCCAGCACAATAGGACTTCCTGCTCCTGGTTCTTGGGTGACTGGAGAAAGGCAGAATGCTGTCCACCACTGCTCTCACCCCTGGAATGATACTGCCTTTACATCCCATTACACAGAGCCCTCCCCCCTGCCTCTCAGCAATAGCAATCCCATTAGAAAGCTGCACAGGCAGCAGTGAACACTGCAAACCAAAACAGCCTGTCCCTGCAGCTGACCTTCAGCACGGGCCTTCACTGCCCTCCAGGCAGCCATCACTTACCACCTTAGATACCCACGCAGATGCAGAATAGGTTTCTTCCTTGAACTCTTGGAACTGTTCTTGTTCAGTTGGTTTTTCTTTTCCCTTGCCTTTCTCAGTATGCCACAGAAAGCGTGAGAAAAGCACAAAGAAAAAACCTTTTTCATTAGCCAACAATCTCACAAAGAAAGTTAGAGATGCTTTTTATAAAGCTTAACAAAAACTTAAGCTTTAATAACAACAGAAAAATATTTGAAAGCATTATCAGAACTTTTCTTTGCAAAAGAAAATCTATTTCCAGTTTCAAATAAGAATCAAGTACTTTAAGTCATTCTCATCATGCAGACTAAAAAGGAAAACCAGAAATACAACAGAACCACCCAAACCTGCTAAGTACTTTAAAAAAAGCATTTATACAATGGAAGACTGATTTCTCACAGATGTTAATGATGTCTACTGGCAACACACAGGGTATTTCAGCAGTCTGATTCCATGATCTGCTACTTGCTTTGCTCACTTCATGTCGTGTTCTCTTACTGAACAGCCTGGAAAGGATACTCTTGGCTTCAGAAGATGTCTAGGTTCCTATGCTTACCCACGGCAGCCGCATGATATTATTTTAAGAAGCACATGCTAGAATTAATAAATGCCAAAGTTGTTTTATTTATAAACTTTAAGAAAAAAAGATAAAATCTTTCCAGGCTTAACTCATCCCTGAACTGGAAAAACCATGCAACACTATGACATCTTTCTTAAAATAATGCTAATTGATATAAGAGGAATGCATCCTGTTAGTGAGCAGAAGAGCTTAATTTTGAAAGAGGACCCAAACTAGGCAATGAATTAGGTCAACACAAACCCTGCTATCACTAGAACATTTTACTTTAGTCCACCATGTTGATTTGCATCTTTTGGGCATCACAGAGCAGAGGAGAAAAGGCGTATTTTTACAGGATGGCTTCCAGATTTATTGAATAGCATCTGCATATTTGTCTGAGCTTCATCCAGTTATTACCAGTTCCCTTAAGTGACTGGTGCTATCTTCCCAGAGACAGGCTATATTTCATGCAATTTATACATACACATTTCATCGCAAGGGAAAACTCACATACATTGTGATTTTTGTTATCTGCAGTTAAATTGGGCAACCATGTGCTTGTACATATAAGGACAGCTAAATTAAAAGCTATCTCCCTATGTGCTTTTGAGAACTTCCATTCTGCTGAGATAAACAATTTAAAAAAGATTTTCAAGCAAATATTGGTAAATAGAGTTTTCCCATGTTAAGTCGTATAGCTCAACTAGCAAAGTTAACATTTTACTGCTAAAGTTCCAGAATATTAGAAAGGAGCTTAAGGAAAGAAAGAAATCTGAATTAACATGAGACAAGGTCAGTTTTGCTTTTCTATAAAGCAACAAAGAACTGCAACAGATGTACCCTAGGACAGGTCTTTCCTGCATAGGGTAGAATTCTCAGTTTCTATACCATGCTTTTCACTGAGATGAAGACAGAAGGGTAGCCCCTCTCATCTCACACTTAAGATGTATTACATCAATCCCACATACATATGCAATTCACACACAACCACATATCAACAGAGTGTCATTCTTAGTGAGGTCCTCAGAGCCAGGGACAGCACATCTGAAAATAAAACACCTTTCCCTTGCCACACTAAGACTAGTATGAACAAGTTCTTAAAGTAATTCCATCTACCTACCAAACATCCAACAGAACCAAGGAATATGTATAGTTGATAATTGCGTAAGAGAATGTGGTGGCAGATGACAGACAAGAAAGGTCCATCTCCTTTCACGAAAAAGTTCTTCCCACAGGCTATAGGTATGAAGCATTTTATTGCCATTCATACACACTCTGACCAAAAGTACTCGCATTCCTAGCAACATTGTAAAATGCCATATTTGTCATTACATTTCCACTATTGTTTCTCACTAGTAAATGTTGAGCCCTGCCTTTCTGATTTTTTTAAACAGTTTTGCAAAACACTTACATAGCAGCTAATGACGTTGTGATAAGCAAAGTATTCTCTTAACAGGGTATTTAATTTACACAAATGAGGGCTGTTAATATCTTTTTCCTGCTAGATCATCAGTCACAGTGAAATGGGAATTAAGGACTAGAAAGGCTCTCATTTTAGAGATAACAAGTCTTAGTTTTAAGTACAGTTTTCTTCTAATTTACTGTATTCCCATTTCTATAGTACAGTTGCTGTCTTTTCTAAGGTGACATAAATAAGTTATACCTCCTTTTTCCTCGACAAACCATAAATAAGTCGCTGTAAAATTACATAAACTACCTCAAACGTTCCACTCACAACAGTCTTATGAAGCAGGCCAGTGTTCTCCTTATTTTGAAGATAGGGAAGCTGAGGCAGGAAGCTTGGCGAGCACTTTAAGGTATAACAAAGAACCATTATTAGAATTAAGGACTTCATGTTTTGCCTTTTTGTAGAACCCCAGAGGGGTTAAGAAGAAGGGCAGAATAGATTCATAATTAGTAAAGACAACTCAGCTCTTTTGGCTCTAGTTTTTTTTTTTTTTTTATGTTCTTCATAAATACAACTGTTCCATCATTTTTAGACAAGGAAAAACAAAAATAAAGAAATGAGTTTCCCAGGCCACTCGGTGGCACTGAGACCCAGAAATACAGCCCTGACTCCTCTCACTTAGCAAGGATACAGCCACTAAACCACAGGATTTCTTTTGTCTCTTCCAACCAGAGACAGTTGTCTCCATTCCTTGCTTTAAAGCTGAACTTTTGACTACAACTGAATTCCAATGGCAACCATTCACTGTCCTTTCAATAGTCAACTGTGGGAAAATCAGCAACCACAACAGTGGAAAACAACTATTTCCTTCCAGAGAAAGAGCACATTAATTAACTAGTGCTCCCAGGATAAGATTAGGACTATGGCTCAGGTGAACATATGCACAAATACATACTTAAGCACCCAGCAGTCTATAAAGAACTCCTATAGACCACTATGAACTGAAAACTGTGTGTAAGCATTGGACTCTTACATTGAAGGCCATACAGAACTTTTGTAATAAATATTAATTTATAAGGACATCTGGTCTAATCCTCTAGAAATATATACAAATCTTGAAATAAGAAGCAGTTACACATAAATCCTGGAGCTTGTTATCCAGATCGATTCACATTTTTTCCCAGCATTATAAAAAAATCAAGAATCTAAGAATTAAAAATGTTTTCCATTCAAAGTAGTAACAAGTAAACATTTCCACTGGTGATCCATACAGTATATCTGCTTTGTATCATAAAAAAACATACTAGAGATTATTACACATTTACTGCACGCTGTATTAATGTATAATTGTATTATATAACACATTATACAGTATGCTGCATATGTATAATACAACACATGTATATAATACATACTGTTATACATTTACTACAGCTATGCAGCAATGGAGGTGCAGCATCAGATCTTACCACTTCATGGCTGGTCTGTACAGAACTCCAGCAACACAAAACAGTAGGTTGCATCTTAAGTTGAAGAACTTTGACTATTGTGTTGCATTTCAGAAGCTCTGACAGTTTTTCATTTCTACTATGTAAGTTCTGAGCTCAGATGATTGAAACGTCCAGGTTTTATAAATCAGAAATGAGGTCAGGGCCACCAACCATGTTCTCATGGGGGAGAGGACAAAAGCCAAGGTCCCGTAGGTTCGCTGCAAGAAATAGCAAGAATAGACCTGCCAGGCCAGCAGGAGTGCCACTGCCAGATGAATA
This sequence comes from Tragopan temminckii, assembly GCA_028571105.1. NCBI lineage: Eukaryota > Metazoa > Chordata > Aves > Galliformes > Phasianidae > Tragopan > Tragopan temminckii. Next base: position 21,551,017 of record JAOWBP010002559.1, on the reverse strand, counting down.
AGCACAACCAAGAGGCGTCGGACGTGATGGATATGAGAACAGAAACTGTGACCTTTGCACCGCAGAAAAAGGCACCAGCACAGATAGGCCATTAATGGCACATTGAAAAACAACATCTGAAAAAAAAAAAAAGAGTAGAAAAAAGACAACGATCAAGCCAAATATTCTGGGCAAGACACAAAGCACAAAAAGATAAGAGCACACAAAACTGTCCCATTTCAAATGCTGAGTGCAATTCCCAAAGCTAGAAGCTAAGGCTGCACTTCCAAGACACTGCAGTTGAGAGAGGTGGGCTTGCCTGAGCCTCAGACCCAGGCCAACTATTCCTGCCTGCTCTCTTGCAGTGCATGGCACTAATATTCACTTGATTCTTCCTGGATGTAGTTGAGGGAGCTAGACTTGGCAAGATATTAGTGTAACAAAAAAATGAAAGCCTTTGTCCCAGTTTAGCTCTGTGACCCAGCCCAATGTGGTGTAAAACAAGTGTTAGCACTGACACAAGGGAGGGACCCTAATAAAGGCAACAATGAAGTGTTCAGACTCTGATGCTGAGGAAGTACACCCTGCCTTTCAGACTAAGGCAGCTGGGAAATGCAGAGGGCAGCTAGATCAAGCTAGTGAGAAAACCAGACTCGGGTCTACTTGGAGAGTGACACCTACTGATCTGAAGAATATTCAGTATGCAGCAGCTGCCCTGGACATTCCTTTTGCTTAATTACTACAACTTGTTTGTAAGGACAAACAAAAGTCAGAGAGAAGGGTAAATTTGTAGAGATTGGATGTCAGGATTAGAGGCAGAGTCTGAAACAACATCAAATAGGAGAAAAGAGAAGTGTGAGGAACATATGGATAACTTCCTTCTGTCTTATCTTTTAAGTTTGAAGAAAGGTTAGAAAGTTTGCCATAGTCAGGCATGGTTACTAATCTTCTTTATCCTTCCACAACTCCTCTCTTTATAAAATTACATTAAAAAACCAACAAAATACTCTCAGAAGAGAGCAGTTTGTCAATGTTCATCTCTAAGCACATACCTGTAAAATTCCAACCATGTATGTGAGACCACCCCGTAAGAAGGAACCACCAACAAACATCCCAAAGGAAAAACAGGCTCCCACTTGGCCATCTATCAGTTCACCTACAAACCATGGTCCTGAAAGAAAATAAACATACTTCTATATTGTATTTTCTGGTGGTGCTGTCACTCTTTCACTAATTCTTAAATCAAAATGCTTGACTGGTACAATGACTACTGTTTGTCTGTAGTATTAAACATGTTTCATGTTTAACAAACAGCAATCTGATGAATACTCCTGATGTGAATGAATCCTAACCGTTTGCTATGGTCCATTAATGAGCTGCAGTATGCAATTAAAATACTTCTAAGTTGTTTTAATCTCAGTGAGAATTTGTGACAACATAGGTAACATTTCCCTAATGAGAGAAATGAAAAAATAGATCCTTTCAAGTGCTGACCCTACCACAGAATTACTAAATGAGTAAAATTTATAGACAGTCATAAACTGAGCCAAGCTGGAATTGTTTATAAGTCAAAATGCATATCCTGCACCATGTTACTTCCACAAAAGTAGCTATTTTAGAAACATTTTAGAGAAAAGCTAAAATTCTTAATATCAGAGCTGACGCATCTCAGTGATTTGTCATGTGAGATGTACACTATGTGCTTGTTTTATGCCAAAACACAGATCTTACTCAAAGAATGAGTGAAACCCAAATTACACATGAAAATACTCATTTTGCTTTCAAAATGTAATAATTTGCTAAATCTGTTTGAGGATGTTTTAAGTCCAGCTCTTCATCATAAACCTTTATTCTCCTTAGACTTCCAACTTTTAAAGTTCCACATTAATTTTACAATTTAATATCTTTCCTCCATTCTCCAGGATCTCCAAAATCCATTTTTTCAACAGAATCTGATGTGTAATTTCAAAAAGTAACTTATGTCCTCCAGTACTCCAGTTTACTTACCCAGAACAGTGTATAAATTCAGAACCAGAACTGAGTAATAGAAGGCATTTATTTTACTGAAGACGTGAAGGGAAAATGAGGTCAGACCGAGTAGTCCTGGCTTTTCTAAATAGAGGCAACATTTCAGAAAAATAAACTTGATTCAGGCTGTAACATGCATACACACATCTTTCTGAAAGAAGTTTGGACGTTACTCATTCAGTTAATTAAGAAATATAAAAATATTTGATATGTCTACAGAACAGATGAAAGGTAACACATTTCTAAAATGTGACAAATAAAAATAAGAAACTAATAAACATTACAATGCTAATAACAGCAGAAAAGGACTACCATTCTAAACAAATGCACTTACTGTGTGCAAATAAAACTGAGCGACCATTCTATACCCAGAAAATGAAGTTAGCTAGAATGAAAAACATGGAGAAAGTTCATATTAAATGAAAAGTAAGAATTTGAAACAGTAACTGTGCAGGTCATGAAGGACTAGGCTTACAGGATACTCTTTGATCAGCTCTGCTTGATGAAGTTTACTAGCAACTCAGATAAAATTAATTTAAATGTTAAAACAACAGCATTCTGACAAGCATGTGATGCTAGCAAGAAAAAGCAACTACTATTCATTTCTTCTTTTAACTGCAGCAGTTAATTCAGACTGAGATCCAAAGAGCCTTCCAAATGAAGTTAGGTTCTAGAAATCGTGCTTGCACATGGCTGCCCTTCTCACAAAGCACTAACTTCTAGAGGGCAAGCTTGAACTTTGGAAATCAAGAGCTCTAAAATTTATTCACTGATCTGTGAAACACTTGTTGTCTACAGGGAGCTAGCTGATCTCGAAGCACTAGCTCTTTCTACTTTAACTGCTGAATTCCATCAAATTAACTGATAATCTTTTCTCTTTCTATGTAATAAGTTGCTGTAGTTGCCTCACAGTGCTACATGATTATGTGTGTAAGGGAAGGAACATAAACTGACATGAATAGGAAAGGAGGTGGCTTCTAAAATAATCTCATTAGTAAGGTGTGGTTCAAACAATTGTTTAAAGGATAAACACCAAGTTGAAAGTATTAATTTTCAATTACCAGATTTATCATGAACAAAATATCAAGTTATAAGAACTGATATTATCTTGATAAAGACAGAAGCCTGTACGTATCATTTGCAAAGATCAACAAAAATTATTGTAGCAGGAAATCTGTTTCTCCACTCTGGTGACAGCAATAAAGACAGAATTGTGCACTAGCTGTAGTGAAGTGAATACACTTACACAGGACTGATGCAAAATATCCCTTTCCCTATGCATCAGATTTTCTCAGTGAAAAAATTAAGACAAAACCTTTAGACTTCAATTGATTTTTTTTTTTTTTTTACTTAAATGAAGATACCTGATTGAGTTTTTAAGCTCTCAACTGACTTCATTTGATATAATGGAGATTTTCTGGGCCCTCTTAAAAACAAAGCAGGAGCTTCTGAGAACTCAATCAAAATGCACATTGCTAAATGCACAACATAATGGTGAATAACAATTATTTAAATATTGTTAACGTGCAGATAAACAGTAAATAAGTTTAGGCAAAATAAGATCCGCTTAAAAAAAGCAAAAAAAAACCAGATAAACATTGGTTCATACCTTTGAGTGCTGGTTTTCGGAGGTATCTGAAAACAACCAGCAAGGCAATCTGAGTCAGCACAATCAGTCCAAAGAGTGTACGAGCCTGAAAATAAACAGTTTTAAATCTATGCCAGCTCCGAAATATTAACAGCCTTTGAGCATCCCTTTTAGACACTGACAGAATTATACGAATATTTCTGATTGAAACAGATACGCAATGCTTTTTGACATTATGGCATCAATGAATTAAGAAACTTATTAGATTTACATCTACTTGCATCTTACTGACTTCAATTCAGTTGGATGTATGACAACAGTATACTTGAATCTTTTAAAAGTGGTGTTTGTAAGACACGTGTATTTATAGTCCACTGATACACTTTCTACGTAAAATATATTTTTTCAGTACTGTCCTGTATAGAACTGCAGTTCAAGACACTGTGAAGAATACTGGTTATTAATTAACGTAATTGCTTTGAGCCAATTATTTATACTGTTTGCAGCCACGTGGACATTAATGTGCTCTTCCAGAAATACACCTTAACTACTATTACATACCTTCTTTCTATGTACTGAGTTGTAATGTCTGGATAATAATCTGAAACTTACTGAAATCAATCAATGGGAATTTTGCCTTCCTTGCTACAGCTCCCATCAGCAGCTGATGGGAGACTGTTTTGTCCAGTACACACATTAAATCAGATAAAACTTCACTGTGATCTTTTGTAATGTTTCCTTTTTCTAATATCTTTTTTTTTTTTTTTCAATTTCTTGGTTACACAAAACAAATGTATATATACATCAAAACAGATAATTTTGACTAAACCATGGAAGGCAACTTGCGCAGCAATAGCTCATGCAAACTTCATGTTGGAAATATGCACCTGGAGAAATGAAAGTTGAAATACCTGCGAAATTCCAATGGAATTATATCTGAAAAAAAGCAAAGCGCATTCAAGTCTATTGGGAATTAGAAAAATGCATCCTGCAGTCCCTGGGGAGGCCAATACAGAATGAAAGCTGTTTCACTGAGAGCACTTACTAGAACATAGTGGTCAGTAAGAAGAATAACAGATGGCCAAAAGCTAAATCTAAGAGGATGGTTTTCTTCCATAGAAAATATATGACCCCGTGTGATAATTCTTCCAGAAGCATCCTAGATTGAAATAAATTAAGAAACCAATTATATACCAATAGTGCCAATGTAACATATTACACATAAGTGACAAAAAAAAAAAAAAATCAGGTTAAAGTAGCAAGTTGATCCCTTCAGCATTTCTGGAAAGCTGATGGATAGATGCATGCTACTGTATCAAAACACTTCTACCTACAGAATATTACTTATTGACAATTTTACAACTCCATTAAGTTTGAGATTTTAATTTTAAAATCTGGAAGTCCTACACATAGAGGAGATTCTCCCAGATATTTAGCAGTTTTATGGAAGACAACAACTATTTACTGGCTACCACCAATACTTGTTTTTTGAAAGCTCAGTTCTAGATAATAGCCTGCCTTTAAAAAAAAAAAAAAAAAGAAAGCTTTGTTGTACTTAGTTCCTGGCATACTTGCTGGTTACATTATAAGTTAGACAGGTATCCTGCTGATCCAGTAGCACGTTCTCATTCCCAATTCTGCTGTATTTTTTCAACATAATTCTCTGATATCTGTACAGGTGTAATACTGATATCTTATCTCCGAGGACATAATGAACTGGCTATTTATATTAAAGAACTCAGTATGTTTACTGTGACACTTGAGACCATAAAATTTAGACAACCTCAGAAACAATGTACAGCAATCAAGTATTTGTGTTTTCCCTAGACATCTAGTAAAAGTTAAGGCTTCCATCTTCCTCTTTCCTCAAACTATTCAGTGACTAGATATAATAGTGATTGATAACTGAAAGGAATTCAGCTTATTTAACATTCCTGTATTGGCAAAAAAACACAGAATTCAACAAAAAGCACCACTATTGCTATACAGGTTTGTATAACCATCTTCATACGTTTTTCAGTTTTGTGCGTATGTTTTCAGTAGTCAAAATAAAAATCAGTTATAAAACCCTAAAAAAAGTCACAGAAATCAGTAACAAGCTAAGAGGTAGAACACTGACAGTACAGGAAAGCCATTGGAAGGGGNNNGGGCTGGGAGGAATTATGGAGCCTTATAGTCCTTGTCCTGTGAGGAAGAATGCCCAGCTGGGTTCTACTGGGCAGGACAAAGCTGAATTCCCTAGCCTGATTAGGTTCTTTGAAAGCCACTTGAAGGGTCAGAAATAAAACATGTTTGCAAAGCAGAAGCACTGAAGAAATATTTTTCCCCCCAGCAATCCAACGTGAGTTAAGTCTGATGTTCTGGGAAAGAAATCATACTCCCTGTCAGCCTGCAAGAGGTTGTAAAAAGAACTTCAGACAAACAATGAGACAGCATTCCCATCTCCAAAACTTTCCAGACCCAGTTCCTTTGCATTCTGAACTAACATAATGCTTCTTTGTATTTTCTCTATTAATCCCAACCATATTTATAAGAATAAAGTTCAAGATAGTTTCTTTTGAGTAATAGGCAAAATTTTTTTCTGAACAGTGACTTGCTCTTCTGTCCTTTTAAAATATTTCTCATGAAAAATAAGAAACCTTACACTTAACCAGATGCCTTATTAATCTTCTAGTGCTCAGTAGTCTATGCTTTTCTATTTAACAAACATAACCCATCAGACAAATATCAGAAGTCAGTTGTCATGTATTTTCCCTCTAGTTATGTGATGCAGAATGGTGATGGCACACATGACTACGTAAAGATTCAGCATAAAGAATGCCAAAAGGTATCTTACCTGGACAGTCACATCTATTTGATGGGTCCCTTCACTATAGTTCTGTGGGCTCCACTTCAACACATAAAGAGGGCCAGATGCTTGATGAGCATTCCCCAGGTGAACTCCATCTACATAGACTTTGACAGAGATAATGGCAGCAGGGGAGAAGGCCAGAATTCTAAGGATTGAATCAACAGCAAAATAAACAGATCTATTTACAGGAGGTGCAGATTTGTCATCATCTCCTTTAAGAGACTTCCCTTTGTCACATAAGTCTTCAGAATTCAAAGGAGTTAGTTAGAAACAAAAATGATAAAATATCTGTAGGCAGATGATAATACAGAGCTCTGTCTTACAACTAACGAAGGAAGCCTCATACAGTATTGTACAAAGTAATAGAAAAAGAAATTGGGCTGTGGAGCTGACAAAAAAAAAGTAGATCTTCAAAGTCCAGGCAGAAATAATATTAAAACTTAGAATCTTGCTGTCAAAGCATTTGTTAACATTAGCCAAATGCATCATTCTGCAAACATACAGGTGCATAATACATGTAGACATTTTCATTAAAAAATCGCCGCCCTTTGAACTCCTTTGCCGTTCCCCTCCGCCCCCCGTTTTTGACTTCTTGCTACAGGGAGCATAGCTTCCTCATGTTTGTAATTGAATTTATGAGAAATGAAGTGGAACACAATAATGGTACCACAGATCTGAGGTACCAAGAAACATTATTATAAGCACTGCTAAGTGGTGCCAGAGAAACAATGATACTAAGATCAACTCAGGATATTGCATGTCCAATTTCTTTCATGTCCAGTAATAGTGGAGGCATTGTGGAACATGTGTCAATCAAATGAAATAGTTATAGTGATTATTCCACCAGTTCATATGTTTAAATGTGATCATAAAATGTTTAGATAAGATTCTAAAAAGGAAACTGGAAAGTAGTAAAGCACTGCTTCCTAAACTGAGAACTACAACAAACTTCTTTTGATTGTGACTCTGCATATTTAATATACTTATATTTATTGATCTAATAACAAATCTAAGGTGACAGAAAGTGCATAAAAATTTGAAACAAAATAAATAAAAATATAAAAGGCAGAAATGAAAAGATGGAGGGATTTAAAACATATGAAAATC
>JAOWBP010002559.1:21509442-21521921 GCA_028571105.1 Tragopan temminckii | reverse complement strand
CACATACAAATGTGTGCACTCGACAGTACTCAGCCTTTCAGAGTCTGAATCAGAATCCAGCATTTCTGATCATCCTCAATCCTTTGCTCAGGCAATATCTATGTAATCAATTGTTTTTCACCTCACTTCTCATTCTGGAACGTGTTAAAAGATGACAGTGTATTCATTTGGTGTTGAATTAATTCATGTGTTAAAGGTATTTGCAGTGGGTTTGAAGATTCCCACTGTGTTGGCAATTCATTAGCCTTAATATGATACAATTGGTGTAGTTTGTATTTGTTTTCGGTTTGTTTTAAAAGCCTGGAAAATTGTACCGGAAGTACCAGAAAAATATTAATAAGGAAGAATGTTATTTTGGATTGAAAAATAAATAATGTTGACTTCAGAATTCAGGAAATGTCAAAGATGAAAGCCTCTCTGTAAAATAAATAAATGAAATAAAAAAATTGTGAAATGGAATGTAGGGTTTTAATTAGTCACGTAGCATGTATGTTCTGGAGCTAGTTTTGTGAAGGAGTTCTGTTAAGATTTTGACTTGAGACTGCTGAAAAATTTTAAACAACTTGACAGAAGTGTGGCTTAGCAAAGTGGCTACATTTGTTGCTGGAAACCATAATAAAGTGAACTCTACAGTCAGTCTCACTTTTTTTTTTAATAACTGTTCATTCTTGGCAAAAATAAAAATGTTAGTAACTTTTGATAGTGGATATCAAGGATGTTTCTAAGGAATTTGAAATTTCAGGTTCAAGTATTTGATTCAAGCCTAAAAAGTCTGTCTTTGATTCTTCCCTGATATGGAATTGTCAGTATCTTTATAATTTAAATCTGTTGTTAATCTGGGTTTTCAGAAGAGTATTTTCTTTTGTGCATGAAAATTCCTTTTGTTTGTTTTGGAAAATTCTCCAGTTACCATTTTTCTTGCAGAGACTGTGCAGTTGATCCAACCTGTGTACTGTGTATGGACTGCTTCCAGAACAGCATTCATAGGAATCACCGGTACAAGGTAGAGACATCTTCTGTTAATAAGTGGTACATGTAGGTTTAGAGAACTTTTGCTTGAAGAATTAGGAAACTGCATACAATCGATTAATATTTATTTTAAAAGTCTGCAATTTCCTAATTAGTTAAGTCTTTCTCACATTTTTAGCTATACAGAGCGTTTGATAAGAGAAATACATTTCTAAGATAAGAACCAAAGAGTAGAATTGTTTGGCTGCATATGTTATTCTCTCTGGCAGTATCACTTAAGTACCTGCCATAGCAAAATGCTGCAATGGAAAATGGCAATTGTATCTTTGATCCCTTTCAGTACTTTATACAAGAGTACATTCTGTTTGGAGATGTAGAAGGAATGTTTATAAACAGAGACCACTGTTTCACCACTGCTGTCACTGATGCAGTCTCCACATTTTCATTGTCTTTCCATTTAGATTTCCGTAAACTACTTTGGGCTAGAAGAGTTAAAATAAATGTTAAGCAATGCATTTCTAGGGAGATAGTTGTAGAACTGGATAATCTCTTTTTTGTATCCTCTTGATTCTCTTTGAGCCAAATCTGTGTTATTTTCACAAGAATCCCATAATTTAACTGCAGAAAGAATTTTTAAAATAGTTCCTAGTTAACTCTCCCACCTAGGCTGTTGTCTGCTCTTCACTTCCTAGGCCCCTTTTTTGTTTGCTCTTTACACTTATACCTCTGTCATTTCAGCAGTGTTGGAAACAGGAATGGAAGGAGCAGTGTAATTTTTAAGCTAGTCTAACTCTGCTACAAGGAACAAGAAAATGTGCAGAAATGTCATGTATTCGACTTCATTATCCTTCACCACTGAAAAATGGGCTGATATTTTTTTTTGTCACTGAAGTTGCATCCATTTCAGGGATCTGTCCTATTTGTATTATAAGCTGATTGTGAATCACCTTTAAATGGCGATCGTTCAGTGCGATAGTTGGGAAGAAGGTCCTACCAATCTCAAAAATAATGAAGAAATACTATATTCTGCTCTAAAGACGTATGAGTCTTTATATATTGATCTGAAAATGTTTTGTAAGTTTTGATTCAAAGTTGCGTGAAGCTACCCTGGATAATGGAAATATAAATTCTATATACACAAACGTGCACACTCACAATTTATGTAGGGGCAAAGTAAAACCAAGGGAGAAGAGATAGCAATGGTTGTAGAGCAATTTCGAATCACAGCAGAGCCAAGATGCTGGTTTGGTAACCTGTTGTCCTTTCTGTTTTCTCAGTAACTCAAGTTTGTGTCAGGCAAAAACTAGTTTGGAAATAATAGCTGCTGTGCTGCATTTCCATTTTAAAGATGCGATCTAAGGAATGCAGACTGTTCTTTACAGGTTTACAGAATAATTTAGGTTGGAAGAGACCTAATGAGGCCACCTAGTCCAATTTCCTGCTCAAAACGGCCTAATTAGATCAGGGTATTTAAAAACACATCAAATAAATGATGAGTTTTTCATATTTTTTTTAAGTGAGTGACTTAGTATTTTCATAATTAATTTACAATTGGGGGGTTAAGAGTAAGCTATGGGTAATTTTTTTGGCCTAAGTTTCATCTGAACTTTCTGTCAAAGTGAATGGTTGTTGTTTCTGAAAGCGCAGTGCAAAGTTAAAGTTGCAAATATGTATTTAAATACTGATTGTCTTACTTTCTTCGGATAGGAATAAAGGCAGCTGTTTAATGCGTGCATTTTTTGTATAGATTACATTAAAACTTTTCTGAATAAGATGTAAAGAAGGAATTGATCACCTTTCCTATAATTTTCTAATATGATCTGAAATATTCTATATATGGAGGGTTTTTTATTAGTCACAGTTCTTGTTTATTTCTTGTTAGATTTGTTGAATGTGCTTTCTTTTTTTTTTTTGCAACAGCAAAAATACAACTGTATTTTTCATTTACTGTCTGCTCAAAATATTTTTTGCTCAATAAGTACCTATGATTTTTTTGCATTCTTCTGACTACTTTCCTTTTACCTCAGAGAAGTAAAAGAAGTTTTGTGATAGGTCTGGATTACACCGGAACCCTTGTATTTTGTAAATAGGCACTTATACTTGTGTTTTACTTAAATAAAGCATGTTTCTGTTTTCTTTTGCTGTTTATGTGCATACCTCGTGACTGAACTACTACATGCCCTTTACAGATGCATAGCTCCACTGGAGGTGGATTTTGTGACTGTGGGGATACAGAGGCATGGAAGGCTGGACCAGTGTGTACTAAACATGAGCCTGGAGCATCAGGTTCTCCAAAAGAAGTAAGGATGTTGCTTAAATAATAAATATTGACTTAAAAAAATGCTGATTCCCTTGTATGAAAGTAAGTATTTTGTATAATCGATGTGAAACGTCCAGGTAAGTCAAATCAGGGTTTCCTTGGTGAAGATCTTAATTGGGGTAAAACGTATTGCTTGGACATTTATTGTCTCCAAGCAGAAAGCAAAAATAAAAGTGCAGCTCTTTCTGCCTTTCTTGTCTTTTTTTTGCCTTTGATTCTGAACCTAAATGGCAGTGTCTCACTCCTCTTTGCTACTTGTATTATTCGGTTCCTATTTACAAATAGTTTCCTAGTGTATGGTATGTTGATAGATGTAGTATATATTATGGGTTTCACCTGTGTCTCACAAAAAACCCACTGACCTAGTTGTATATGGGTGTAGGAGATATATAATATTCTTTGAAAAGCTGCTCCCTTTTTCAGCACAGGAATGCGCTGCTAATAATTTTTATTAGTATTTGGAGCAATTTTTTAGTATTTTCTATTCATGTTACAGTTGATCACAAAACTGGCTGTTTTTTGCAATAGCTGTCTAGATCAACATACGGGGTGTTAAATATGCTGTTCTTGGACACAAATTATTCAGTGTCGAGCCCCTAAAAATAAGTTGCCAATTGTTAAAGCTTTGGTTGTACGTGATTTTTGTTAACTGTATGCACTTAAGAATTGCAGATAGCTTCTGCAGGACAAGAGGGGAAAAATGCAAGTTATTTGTTCCAGCAATTCTACTTATAGCCTGTACATTCTGTGAGTATGAGACTTAAAGGTTGGTGGTAGCATCAGTTACTCAGAAATAGATTTCTAAGCTCTTTCCTTAAAGGATCTGTAGGAAAAACTGTGTAACACTGGTGTATCACACTCTAGTGCTATGTGCTTTACGTTAAGTCATACCCTGGCAGATTTGTATCAGTCTGCATTCACATTTTAAATTGCAAATATTCAAGTCATTGATTTTTGGTAATCTCACCCCAAATGAGCTGAACTTGTTAAAAACAAACAGATTTTTGAGTGGAGAGGAAGAAGCTGCCTAGAGCCACTTCCATTTCTGTTTGCCTACTTATATTAACATCTAGGTAGATTCCTGTAATATCCAAGGTTTGGGGAGCGCTGTCATTACAAAATGTTATGGAAACAACATAATAAGCTTTTAAATCTCATTAAGCTGTCTCCACTGGCATTCCAAACTTGATGTGTTGTTTCTGTGTTCCTAGGCCAATTTAAAAAAAAAAAAAAAAAGCTGATTCTTTAATTCCAAAACATGGAGTAAGATGAATAGGAGCTGATCGAGACCTATATTAGTGCTTATCTGCAATCAGAGTAGCTTCCAGCTCTTGCTGTTCTTACCAGTCTATCCTTGTGCTGGACATCGTGGTATGTGAGAATTTTGTCTCAAGCTAAGAGCCCTATGTCTATCTGCTTCCAACTGACAGGATTCTTGGTGTCTTTACAGTAGGTGAACAAACATTAGTTGGTTATGAATGCTGCTATAAATTTCATCATCATTAGAATGGAAGAAAAGCCTGGTTTAAAAAAAAAATATAGAGAGAACTGGGAAAATGGAAATCTTTTGTCAGATATTGGTGGCTGGTTTGATATATGCTAACAGAGCAGTATTCCTTACAAACACAAAGCTGTAGTTATTCTGTTTTTAGCTATATTTTGTGCCCTATCGCTCAGCATTTGTGGGTTAAGTTCCTACCTGTGTATGATGACCATACGGTGCTACCTGCCGTATACTGGAAACCATCCTGGGCACTTTTGAGGACTAGATCTTAGTGTGTAGTAAGTTAGAAGCAGTAGTGCTGTGAGATGTGAACTCTCCAGTAAGGGGCTGATACAACTCTGTACAGTGTCATCTTCTCACCTTGTTATTGTAAGTCTATTCACGTTGACATCAGCTCCCAAAGGAACTTAGTGGATTTCAAAGTGAAATAGTGAGGAAGAGGAGCTTCATGCAATCAGCACAGGATTATGCTAGTAATAAGGCATTCTACCAACTCTTTTTAAAAATTTCTTTTCACAGAATTCTGAATGTCAGTTAAATGAAGAAGTTATGGAGCACTCTAGGAGGGTGTTTCCCTCCGTGGTAAAATACATTGTAGATATGCTTATATGGGAAGAAGAGAAGGAACTGCCTCCAGAGCTCACAATTAGGTAGGGAGCATTCCCAGCTTTTTCTCCGTGGTGTTGAACTTTTATATAACTGTTTTACCTGCTGGCATTACTGCAGTTATGATAACTTAGTGTCAAAATCTCTGTAACTAACTCTATAGAATCTTTGACCTACAGTTATACTGAGAAAAACTGCTATTTTTTTTCTGAAAAAAGTAATGTGTGATGGTACTCTAATCAAAGTAGAAAAAGACCTTTCTTTGTTAACTTAAGTCAAATGGGATCATAAAATGGCAGAGAGAGGGAATAAAATGGAATATTCAAAAAAACTTAAAGACCTCTTCTGTACTTTGTTTGTGTTTCTGTGGCTTATTTTGATATAGAGGTGTGGTTTTGGATGTTTTTTTTGACATGAAAAAAAGTTTAATTTGTTGTGTAATTTGTATTTGATATTTGTCTGAAGCTTTCAAATAAGCTGTTGTTTATGTTGGATAGAACATAATTTACATTTTAATTTTGATTTGTATGTTGAAATGTTGGCTTTTTCCCAGTAGGGAGAAGGTAGACAGCTACTACTGTGTCCTTTTCAATGATGAACATCATTCTTATGATCATGTCATCTATAGCCTGCAAAGGGCGCTTGGCTGTGAACTTGGTGAAGCCCAGTTGCATACTACTGCTATAGATAAAGAGGTTAGTGCATTCTGGGTGTGGAAAAAAGTCATTTTTAAACATTAAGAAGGGCTACTGTGATCTTCTGATGGTTTGTGGGATGTTGGAGATTGAAGAGAGAGAAAGGCTTACTGCAGAATAATGGTTAATTAGGTTTTGTTTAAGAATGTCATGCTTCAAGGAAGTTTTAAAATTACTGACTTTTTTCTTTGTGACAGAACTCAGTTTGTTGAGGTGAAGAGTTGTTTTGACTGAAGTTGCTCTTGTGCTGATGTATCTTGTTTACTTTTACTAATTTCTCAGAATAGATATCTGTGTTTCAGACAAAAAAATATTAAAAAAGTAAACAACAGTTTACAACAGTAATATGCTTATTCAGTTATATTTAATGAGAATTACAGTGTCTATTTTGCAAGCATTAGTCTGAACTAGAACAAACACCTCTTTTGAAAATTGTAAAGTTTCAAATTAAGCAGATAAAATCAGAGGCTCCAGGAGTGAGTGTCAGTGAACCTGACAATTTTACTACTTTTTCTCAAACCACGGTTCCAACCAATGTCTCAAAACAAGAGACCTTAATGTAATTTTTTTTCTGTTTGGGAGGGAGCACACGGGGGGAGAAAAACAGTGGAGGGAAGAATGTTTAGTTGTGACTTATCTTAAATGCAGTTGTAATTTTTTTTTGTTTCACCTCATAAAAATATAAAACCCGGGCATTTACACACAAGCAGATGGGCTTCCTCTCCTGAAATTCTCCTGTTGAAAACTTATTTTGGAACTCTGATATCCTTTGAGTGAAATTTGAGGACTAAGCTGATGCTATTCTTGGCTTTATTGAAAGAACTATCAATCCTACACTTTTAATACGTGCTACTATTTCACATACAAGAGTAAGAAATAATAGGAATGGTTGTAGAAAAGCAGTTCAGGATATTTTCGTGCCAGGAAGAAAGTTGATCTGGTTTTTACTTATTGCATTCTGTGGAAACTGATTTCTTCTATTTTACTCTGTATGTGAATTTTCATTATCTACCAACACTGATGTACTGGAACTTTACTTTAAGCTATGCCATTTTAGTTTAAATCAGATAGCTTTTTCCTAAAGGTAATTACATTGATTTTGATTTGCTTCAGGATGTCTAAAAGCACAAGTGATGTTGGTCCTAGTGTACACAAGTAATAAAATACAGCCGCAGTCAAGCTTCTGTGACACTTGGGTTTTATTGCAGATTGTTCTCATTCAACATTTTTTTTCAACAGGGTCGGAGAGCTGTTAAGGCAGGACATTATGCCTCTTGTCAGGAAGCAAAGGAAGAAATCAAGGTAACTTCCTAAAATGTTTTTCTTAAGGTAAAAAAAAAGAAAAAAGACCAACAAAACAAATTGACCTCATTATTAATACTGAAGATTTGTGTGTTGTACAGTAAGTTAGTGCTTATGTTCTTGTATAGCCTGTCTGTGAACTTCTCGACATGGAATTTATCCCACTCCATTTGCTATGAGTAGATGTCTTCAGAAAAGAAACATCTTGTGAATTTATTTTTCATTAGGTTTGCTATTAACATGTGTTTGGGAGAGGTAATAGGTGGTGAAAATTCATGTTACCTTTATTCTATATCTATTAATACTCACCTGACTCCTAGAGGCATTCTGAAAATGTTTCGCAACGACCGCTTCATGTGGAAGTTCTGCACGCTGATGTCATGGCTCACCAGAAGTTTGCCTTGCGCCTTGGTTCTTGGCTGAACAAACTCATGAGCTATTCAAGTAAGTGTAACTGACTTTGTTACAGTAATGCCTGTTGGAATTTTAGTGAGTAATTCTCTCAAGAAAGTGTCTTCAGCACTGTTATATATGATACCTCCTTATTAAAATACAGTTGTGTTCCTCCTAATTAGTGAATAAGTCATAAATGAATACAGGTGCTGATATTCTTTGGTATGGTTATGAGTAGCAGTACTTCGTTGTTCTTTCTTGCTAAAGAAAAAGCTTTCCCCTGCTTGAGCTCCTGTTCTAGAAGTTTTTATCCTCAGTTTCAGCATTACAGCCTTATTTCAGTGATGTGTTTGCTTAAAGGCTGCAATCCCAAGTACTGGTGGAAAGCTGCAGTGAAAGCTGCATCAGTGAAAGCGTACATCTGCTTGAATTAATTCCTGTTTTAGGTTTGATATCTGTTAATTAAACAGGGTCAGAAAAGAAAAAAAGGCAAACAGTCTTAATTTAAAAATGGATCCAGTAGTAAGAAGTCTGCTTTAAGCTTTCATATACTGTTCGAGTGCTTGATGACATTTCTGCTTTTAAAGAATAAAATGTGTTATTTCTTGTCTGAATCTTGCCTGATCTTGATACATGTTGGACTTTGGCGAAACACAGGTGTGACAACTAAAGCCATTATCAAATTCATTTTATGATGAATTTTAAAATATCCTTCTGCTTCAGTGGATTGATTGAGTAAGCTGAGTAAAATTAATAGGAGAAAATAAGTTAGGATAGCGTATGGGAATATGTCCACTGGGAAAGACAGTTAAGAACTGATTGATAATTAAATACCTTCTTGTTTTTTTTCCTTTTATTATTTCAAGAACAGAATTCCATAGTTTTCATCTTATTTGTTCATAGTGCTTAATTATCAAGGTATTCTTGTACAAATTACTAGTTTTATATCCCTGTAGGTGACTTTCGCAAGATCTTTTGTCAAATATGTCTTAAAGAAGATGCTGGCTCTGAAAAGCCATGCTTCATAAGCCAGTTGATGCTTTGGGATGCAAAACTTCATAAAGGTTTGTGTTCTTCTGAACTGAGGAACAAAATTTTTTTATTTATATATTTTACAAATATTTTAAAGTAATTGTTACGCGTGTTTTCATTGTATATTACGCTTATTTTGATACAGTCTTTATTTTTAGAGCTGAGATTATTGATATTTGCCTTCTTAATTTTTCCTGCTTTATGTACTTTCAGGAAACTTTTCACAAAATGTAGCTTAAATATGAGTGACTTGCTACTTGCTGTGTTTTAAATACATATAATGAAGTGTCAAAAGTAAAAGAAATGATGTGAATAACATTGTCCAGTATCAAGGCTTGTAATTATTGTTAAGTATGATTTTTTAAAATCTGTTCTTTTTCACAAAAAGCTGCATCTTACTAAAATAAATGAATTATTGGTTTTCACAGGAGCAAGGAAGGTTCTTCATGAGCTTATCTTCAGCAGTTTTTTCATGGAAATGGATTATAAAAAACATTTTGCTGTGGAATTTGTAAAGGTAAATATTTGCTTCTCATGCTATTAGTGTTTAGTAGATTTGTAAAATTTCCCCTAGACCTAAAAATTGTTTCAATAAAAATAAATTTTGATCAAGCAGAGTTTTAACAACTTAGTCTTTGTAGAGTGTATTAATCCCCTTTGTCTTTACTTTCTTCCTTATGATTATGTAGATATACATACACATTATTAATATAGTACTGTATTTTCTATTTAATTTGAAACGGTTGTTGAAGTGCAACTGAAACTGGTTGGTCTGCTTTAAAAAAAACATGCAATAGTTGCCTCTACAGCATAAGGCTGTTTTATTGAGAGTTTTTAATTTTGATAAGGATATCTGACACTTCACGGTTTCTCCTGAAAGTAAAGAGAATAAATGAAGGCTCATTTATTGTACACCTTTCTAAACACTATTAAGCAACTGTCAAAGCTCGTTTACTGAAGAAGGAGGAAGACTTGTTTTATAATATTTTTGTCGTATTCTTTTTATGAACTGTGGTTTGTTTCCCATTCTGTATAGACACTTTTACTGTCTCCTGCACAGTCAGTCGATTTCCTCCTGTCATGCACAGAATGACGCCCAGTCAGACCTCAAGAAGTGCAGGCGTTTGGTTGTAGGAGATAAAAAATATGTTGTTGGTGCTTTGGGAGAGCAGTTTGTGCTCATCTTCAGTACTAGGGGCACATGTTAAGTACTGAGGTACATTGAGAACATTGTGGCATTTTTGTTTGAGCTACTTCTGTTAGGAAGAAGGGCATCTGAAATACAATTCTTGCTAATAAATGAAACATTTATTTCAAGCTTGTTTTATTTAATTTCCAAATATTCTCTTTTCCCAGTATTACAAGACATTGCAAAAAGAATACATCAGTGATGATCATGACAGAGTTCTCTCTGTGACAGCGCTCTCAGTTCAGATATTCACTGTACCTACTCTGGTACGTTCTGCCTGTCTACACTAGGAATGTAAAACAAACGTGAAAATTGCTAGCAGTTCTACAGTACTTCTCTACTTGACAGTCTATGTATTTCTGAGTTGAAAATGAATCATTTTGCCTTTTAAAGTCAATATGCAAGTACAGGCATTGAGTATACATGCAGATTTATTACAGAAGATAATGGGAGTGTAAGTGGATGGTTTGGGCAACATCATTGTCTGCATTAGCTTGTGTTTAATTTACTGTTCATGTTAAAAATGATGTCAAAAACTGGTTAAAGGCATTTTTGTGTGAGTGAGATATTAAGTTCTGTGGGGAAACTAGTATACTTGTATTTTATTATTGTTTTTTCCTTGATTTTTTTTTTTTTTTTTTACATTAGTACTCCAGGCCTTTTCTGTGATCCTCCTAGATCCATTGGATAATGTTTGTTACATTGATGCTGTCGGAAAAAACAAACATGCCAAGTTGTTACAGATTGTTTTCATACATAGTAAATATTATCAGAGCATTAGTGGCTTTTTAAATGCTTAAATAATTTGTAGTTAAGATACATTTGAAGGAAAAATTTTAACAGTTCTCTCAAACAGAAATAGGGAAAATAAAGGGTTTTAATTTTTTTTCAGGCTCGCCATCTTATTGAAGAGCAAAATGTAATCACTACCATTACAGAGACACTCCTGGAAGTTCTTCCAGAGTATCTAGACAAAAACGACAAGTTCAACTTCCAAGGTTACAGCCAGGATAAACTGAATAGAGTATATGCAGTAATATATGACCTCAGGTAAGTATAAAGTTGACAAGCTTAAGCAATTCATAAAAATTTGGAAGTAGGATGGGGTCTTGGGTTACTGTAATGAATTAAGGAAGGTAAAAACAAAATAACCAAGTATCTTGGAATTCAGCATCTGTTAATTTCAAATAGCATTGCACCAAGCACCTCTAATGTTTGGTGAAAATTTAAAGAGTTTGAGATCTGTTGTAAAGTAATGTGATGATGATGTTGAGCATTTTAATACAGTGAATGCTTTGAATACAAGCGTAAGCAGAAGAGAATTCTGAGCAAAAGAAGATAATGTTTTCTTTGGGGACAGGTATGTTTTAATCAGCAAGCCTACAGTATGGACAAACCGTCTGAGGGAGCGCTTTTTAGAAGGATTTGTTTCTTTCCTAAGGATTTTAACTTGCATGCAGGTACGATACATTCACATAATTTCTTTCTAATATGCTTATATAAAGACAATACAATGCTTTTGTTTGATACAAGTGTGCAATTAAAATAAATGTTTTGGATGGGTGATGGAGTAATGCTTAGTTATAGAACTACTATTCAGCAATTCTAGCTACAGCCAAACCACCTGGATTTTATCATTTGCTTATGAGATTTTCTATTACTTTAAGCCTGAGACCATTGATTTAGTGTGTATATTTTGTGGCATCTCTATTTCAGGGAATGGAAGAGATAAAAAGACAGATTGGTCAGCACATTGAGGTGGACCCTGACTGGGAAGCAGCCATTGCTATACAGATGCAGCTAAAGAACATACTCTTGATGTTCCAAGAGTGGTGTGCCTGTGACGTAAGGAAACTTGTTGTCTGGAATTCATGTATGCATGGCATCTGTGAATATTTCTGAGTACTTCTTAAATGGTAACTTTTTAAAAAAGCTTACTGTTGTATAATACAGATCCCCACAAAAAGGAGTATGAAAGAATTGACCTGTGGTATGATGTGGAGAGGGGATCCCAGAATATTATCGTCTAGCTGACAGAATTGCATAGAATATCTGACAAATTGTGAAGAAGTATTTCTCAGTATTCATAGTGATCTATCAAGTTTTAAAAGTTTTGAAGCATATGGTGTTCATTTTGAACTGCAAAAGTGAACTGCAGAAACTTCATACTGATTGTGTAATTAGCCTCTAAGTAGTCTTATTTGGTTCTGGAGTTCATCCCTCTGCTGGGAGAAGGGAGGAAATTGTTTAAAAAACAAGTTCTTTTGAGATGGATTTCTTTTTTTTTTTAACTAGAAAAAGCAAGAATTACAACAAATGAAAACATGATGTGATTTGGGATGCAAACTTTGCAAATTTATTTCAGAACGACTGACAGAGTGGCTCTTGGAATACTCTTAGCTAGCTTCAGCTGGTGCTCCTTTGCTCCAGTCCAATGTTTTTTCGCTGTTAAGTGACAATAGTAATTAT
>JAOWBP010002559.1:21487094-21505589 GCA_028571105.1 Tragopan temminckii | reverse complement strand
TCTGATGGTTCATTTGTCAACTGAAAAAAAAATAGTTTTATATAATAAAAAAGTTAATAAGTTTACTTCATAACTAGCTACAAGGTATATCATAAGTAGAAATTCAGCTCATTTTGTTAGGAAGCTAGGCCAAAAAATTGTCATCTTCTCTCACACTTGATATAGTAGAAGTTTGTGTTCCCCAGATACTATAAATCTCAGCAATAGCTTTACTTCCTTGCAAAAGTCAAAATTGCTTTGTAACTGTCATGTTTGCCATTGTCTTCCTTTTGATCAAATCTGACAGGAGAAAGATATGTGCCTGGTGTGAGTAATGTTACAAAGGAGGATGTCATCATGAGAGAAATAATCCATCTGCTGTGTATTGAGCCAATGGCTCACAGTGCAATTACCAAATCCTTGCCTGAAAATGTGAGTCCTTGTTTGTTATTTTTTAACTTAATTAAACTTCTCTATTTTTATGTCATTCTCCTGTTAATCTTCTGTAACTTTGTATGAAACTACTCTATTTCTTAATATAAAAGTCAAAGTTAGTTTGAGAAATAAAATACAACATAGCAAGTGATGTTCTGTACCTTACCGATGTGAAGGTAAACATAATGAATTCAAGAGTTGTCTAACCTGAAAAGGTTTTGGGGAGGATGATTCATTTTGAAGAAGGGATTTTTTTTTTTTTCTTTAACTATATTTAGGCACAGCTCTCTTCATTTCAAGAGCAGAAATTTTGAAGTTATTTTTTGGCCTGTGGAACCATGCAGTTAGATTCTGTTCTGCCCATTTTACTATCGGTAAATGTGATTCTGTACTTCTGATGCACTGAAAAGTTGGATTTGTCTGAAAGTATACATTGCCCTAGTATTCTGTCTAAATGTTGAAAATTCACTCAAAGAGGAGTAGAGTGGATTGGATTTTGGAGCTTGCTCAAGTTTTCAAGGCTGAAGATCAATGTAAAAAATAAAAAAATAAAGAATTATTTCCAAACGGAATACCCTGGAACCAGTAACAGGTGATCCACACTTGCTATTTTTAGTGAGTAAAATTCTGTTTTTCTACTCTGAGCTTAGGAAAGTCAGGAATCAAATGAAATTTTATGTAATGGGTGAAAGTATTTAACTGTCTTCAATAATTTTTTGCAGCTTGTTAGTTATGAGTATCTACTTTCTGAGTAACAATGGGCAAAATCTATTAATGGATTATAGAATTGCTCTGAATTTTTGTCTGTTTTTGTTATAATATTGAAGTGATTTGAATCGTGACATGCTTATGCCAAAATAATTTTTTTTACCAGGAGAACAATGAAACTGGCTTGGAGAATGTAATTGATAAAGTAGCAACATTTAAGTAAGTTCTTAACAATGCTTTTTTTCAAAACTAGCTTGAAAATGAAATACTATATCTTTGTCTTATATGGGTTAAACAAGCTGCACTACGCTCCATATTCAGCTAATATTGTACTGTCTTGAGCAACATACATTGTCATATGTGCTGAGGAAAGAAAAGCGTATTGAATATCTGAAGCTGCTGTTTCTTTCCTTCAGACCCGGTTTGAGGGGCCTTGCAAGTTTAGTGATCTTGAGCGGGAAGATGTTCAAAAACTAATTTAATTTCGGAAGAAGTTGGGAACCATAACAACTTGTTATATCTTTTATCACCCAATCATTGATTCAAATGTTATTTGTTTGCTAACTTTCTGTAGCTTTCAGATGAGGGATACATTTTGGAAAATACAGATGCGGAAAAAGAGTTGCGTCTGTTGAGGAAAAACTAGTTCAAATGTCTGCCATATTTTTGTCACAGAAATGTCTTTTTATTTTAATTGGTTTAGTGTACCTTTCTTCAGTTTCATATGGCTTGCTTATATTTAATCAATGGCAACTATAAGTGTGTATGTGTGTGTGTGTGTGTGTGTATATATATATATATATATATATTCCTGTAATACCTAGGAATTTTGCTGTGGGAATTGTATTTAAAAATTGCTGTTTTGGCTCATACAGATGGGAGGTAGCTCTTTGTATTGCTTGTTTTATCCTTGGTTAAAAAAGTGATGGATTTTTATACAAGAACATTCAACGTCTAAAATTGTAAGCCATACAGTTAAATGAATTTACTGTCTTCATGGTGTGTTGTAGATCATGGAGACATAAATATTTTAGAACTAGGTTGGATTTAAGGTAGTCAACAATCTTGAAAGTTAAAGACTTTAAAACTGTACCCAGCCTATTCTTTATAAGTTAACAAAGTAACCATCACTATTTCCTTTCTTAATAGCTTTTTTTGGAAAACAAATCCTGTGTCTGGTTTATTTACTTCCAAAGATACACCAAACTTTAATTACTAATCTCTGTCATGAAATACTTCTTTTTAAGGAAACCAGGTGTGTCTGGACATGGAGTTTATGAACTGAAAGATGAATGCTTGAAAGAATTCAATATGTTCTTTTACCATTATACTAAGACCCAGCATAGCAAGGTAGGCTAATGTAAGATTTATTCTCAAAGGTAAAAACTGTACGTGCTTATCAGTGGCTGAAGGATGTTGCTGAATCAAAGGAGTTAATGGAGTTTGAAGTAGATGATTCTGGAAAGAATGTATGCGGAACTTCAGTTCTGAACTTCTAAAGCAGCTTACACTGTTGATACTAATTGTTGCAGTGTGGCTTGTGTTAGTATTTTTCCTGTGATGACTTATGTATTAACTCTGCTAACTGTTAAAGCTAAGAACAGAATGTACCGAGAATATCTTTGAACTGGAAGAAAGCAAACACTGGATTTTTTTTTTTAAATCTTACTGAGGAAAAAACGTATATTTCTCAAATTTCTTGCAAGAAAATGAAGTGCAAAATTAAGAATCAATAAGCATATTTCATACAAGATTTCAGTTACATGACCAAATATTGACTCTGTATCTTGCCTTTTCTGTAGGCTGAACATACGCAGAAGAAAAGAAGAAAACAAGAGAACAGAGATGAAGGTAAAAATTTAGAACTAATGTCTCAACAAATAGGATAATACAGTGGTACATGTAGTCGTGTGTAAAATGAGCATTGATAGATGGCTTGTGATTTGCAATGGGTAGCTAAGTTCACATTAAATGTGTTGTTACATTAGTAATTGTAACTGATTAATGCTTGCTGTTTTTTTCTTTTTGTAATTTAGGAATTTTGGAAATTTTAGTTGAACTTGCATGTAGACAAATCAACATGGCATAATACTTAACTGTTTAGTTTATCAATGGGTCTTTTATGGTGAAGTCAATAGCAGTAGAGTTATTTTTGTGAGTGATTTCTCTAACAGAGACTTAAGAGGTAGTAGTGCTGTCTGGAGAAGTATGATGCAGGAACCAGTGCTTGTTATCTATTCTATAGGTAGCTAATCTTATAGTTTGTAAATAAAAAAAATTCTTAAGTCTGCAGAATCATCCAAGCTACATGTTTCTATTGTAACACAAGCATTATTTTTCCTTTGAATTTACTTTTACCCATTCAAGTCATGAGCATTAATTGAGTAGATTTGAGGAAGACTTTGTAAACTATTAAGTAAACAATTTAATGAAATAAACTGTTTCTTACTTCTGTTAGATGCAACGGTAATTATTTTTTCTCTTCCCATGTTACTGTTCCAGTGAATTCCTTAATCTTTGTAACATATCCTCTTACTTAACTGACAATTGGTTTAAAAAGAAAATTGTATCAGATGGAAAACATTCTTTGTATATGTTTGTGATACATAAATGACACGAGGCAGTGCTAAATATTGAAGACTTGCATTTTTAGATACAACTAAATACTTGTGATGGATTGCTTGTTTAGCTTAGTTTGCATGTGTTTTATGTAAGAACTTCTTAAAAGTGCTTAGTTTATCTAAAGACAAAAGCTGATTGAAACATTTGCATTTGAGCATGTTTTTATTAATTGTGTAAGTCTGGTTGTTCTTCTGCTGGTAGTAGTGTGCTTGCTTTCTCTCCTTTTTGCTGCAATTGTTGAGATGCCAGTATGTGTACGAATGTATTTGCATACCTCAATTTCCTAGCATTGCCACCACCGCCTCCTCCAGACTTCTGTCCTGCGTTCAGTAATGTGGTGAGGATTCTGAACTGTGATGTAATGATGCACATACTGCGAACCATCCTTCAGAGAGCAGTAGAACTGGAAACACACTTGTGGACTGAAGCTATGATTCAAATGGTATGGTTAGTTTGGGTCATCTTCCCCCCGTGCTTGCTGTGTTGTCTCCTAACAGCTTCTGATAAGGTCAAAATGTGTAAAGATGAACTTTGAATGATAAGAAGTGACTTCATGGTCTCCAGACCTGTTTTTATAAATCATAAACGAAGAAAATATTTATCTCTACCATAAAATAGAAATGCAGAACAAAAATGTTATTTGCGAATATTCTGTTTCGCTTCCCCACCTTCATAGCCTCCTCACTGTGTTTCAGTATGTAGTTCTCCTTACATCATCCTTGTCATGAAATAACCAACCTTTTGATCACGTGGAAGACATTAGGGTGTAATGTCATCCTGTAAACTGTAGAATGCAAAGATAGAAATATCTCTGGGACACCAGTCACAAAATAATTTCGTGAGCATTTATGCATTTTATTTTACAACAGTTGACGTCATGCTTTAAAAAAAAAATTGCTGACTCTATTGAGATGCTTTTCTGTATTTATAAGTTCAGGACCTGAATTTATAGACTTACTGAGTTCATTTTGTCAATTAGAGTACGCTTTTTTTTAAACAAATGGCCTTGCCTGCGAAGCTTTGGATTTGGGAGATAATAAAATACTGAATGTTTCTGTTTATAAGTAAAATTATGTGGTTCATATTTTACTAATGTAAAGTGTGCAGAATTTATTAATTTTAGTGCAAGAGATATGCAGGAAACTTAATTATATTGTATGATTTTGGCACCTTTTCTTATTTCTGTGTTTTATCATGGGTAAAACAAACCTATCATAGAGTGCTATATTAAACATTCTTACTTGATATGCTAGTTTTCCAAACCTCTAGAATAAGAAATACCATTTTTATCTTTTTAGGTGCTTCATCTCCTTTCTTTAGGGTTATTGGAAGAGAAGCAGCAGTTACAGAAGTCTCCAGAAGAAGAAGTAACATTTGATTTTTATCACAAAGCAACAAGTATGTTTAATTTTCTTGGAAAGAGTAGAGCAAATTAGTGTAACTTGATTTTGTGAGAACAAAAACAACATCAGAAAAACCCTAACCTCATTTATGCATTTCTGTGAAGGATGTAAAAGTAATCACTGTTTCATAACAAATAATTTACGAAAATCTTCCTCTCTTCTTTTTAATGTTTTTGTCTTTCTTCTAAAAATGTGAAATAATTCTAAATGAAAGGTGTGGAATATATATATTTGTTTTTTTTTTTTAAGGCCAAAAGGTTCTTAGGAACCGAACTTCAAAGAAGAACATTAGTAGAACTCTATTTTAATGGCAAAATTAGCTCATACACAGCACATACCAAGCTGGTATAAAATTGAGGGGATCCATTCATTCTCTTTGTAGCTGATGACAGCTCTGTTTCTGTTTTTTTTCTCTAATTCTTTGCCCTTAGAAGTAGAACTACTTATCTACAATTGGGAAAGATTATACTACATTTAGATGAATAAGTAGAGTTAAGACAGTAGTGTAGCTATACAGATTGTGTTTCAATAAATGTGTGCTATATAACTAGCAATATTTTAAGGCATATCCATGGCTGTATGTACAGGCTTTTTCTCCCCTCTGAGTGCATTTACTTTCTTTGTTAAAGGAATGGGAAGCTCAGCCTTGAATGCTGTAAATGTATTAATGCTTCTGGAAAAGTTAAAAAGAGTTCCTCAGTTGGAGGCACAGAAGGACACAGTCATTTGGATACTGCAGGTACACAATGGGGAGATAAGTATGAATGGATTGCAGTAATTCAGAAAAAGTTTTTGAAGATGTAATTTATTTAAATTACTTATATGTAGATAAATACTTTTAAAATATATAAATATATAAAACTCATTGGGGTAGTGTTTGCAGTTGCGGTAACTTCTTTAGAAGCTGAGAAATGCTGGAACGTTTCTTGCCATACGTGTGTTTTATGCATAAATTTTGTTCCTTGTGGTTCTGTTGCAGAATACACAGGTCACTCTGAAAGTAATGCTTCCTGTTTATTTCCATGGAAACTACATCAGATGCAAAGAGCTGCCCTTGTTAAAAAAAAAAAAAAAAAAATCTACACCAGCGGAGGTGACCTGCTGTCACCACTGCTGAAATGCACCACCCACCACCTCACTGTACTCATATCTGCTATTTTGCCATCATGAATGTTCATCAAGCATCAATGAATGTTAATAGGTGCAATTTTTTCTGCATGAGGGAACTAAATTACAAATATATGCACTTTCATGTCAGATGCCATTTTGTCAGGCTGCTTGTCTGCTGTCATCGGTTGCACTGTACTAAATATAACTCAATATTGGCAGGAAGATTAAGCCCTTACTGCCATACCACCAACATCCACCTCTGATGCTGTGGGCCAGTGTTATAAAAGAGGAGGCATTACTTTTGGAGCAGCCCTCTTTAGATGTAATTGAACAAAGGTTTATAAATTGGGAGTGCATTTCAGAGACTGCTTGTATGAAGACTTCAGTCAGATTTATGTAATGGCTGTGTTGTACATTAGATTTGGGGTATTTTTCCATCTATCTCATTATCTTTGCCCAGCCAGAGAGATGGGAAAAACCTCTAGGGTCGTGATGCCTTGCCCAGTGTAGAAAAATTGGGTGCGGCTTCTGCTTAGCAGGAATTCTGCTATCAGATTTTGGGTCTTGGTGGCCTTTGGTTTAGGTGGCAAACAGAATTCAGGTGCTCCCGGAAAGGAGTAGAAATGAGGACAAGAATCCATAGAAAGGTTCCAAAACTATCCTTAGCTACTGAAATTTCACGACCCTGGTTTATACTGCAGCGGCAAGTCTGAAAGGTTTTTGAAGAAATTATTCTTGTAAAATTCTAAGAGCAAAGGTAAAAAGATACTTAACATATAATTTGCTTTTTTAACAATATGTAAATGTATTTAAAAGTATCAGAATTGGAAGTTTCTTAGAGTAGACAGCTGGAGGAAGTAATAAAAAAATGTAAATTTGTCTTATTTTTAACTAATCGGACATAAGCTGCAGAACTTTCTCTTTGACGCATTGGTATTAGTGTCTATAGACTTTCCATGGCTTATTCAATCTCTCTCCTCCTGAAAGTAAGCTAGCATCTGATATACAGATGTCATTTTGACTAAAGAGCTTTAACTCTTTAGAAATATTGGTGCTGGAGAAGGACTGGAAAACTTGGTATAATTCTACTTTCCTTTATACTCAGTAGTATTCAACTGCTGGGCTGTTTTTGTGATAGAGGAGTAGGGCAGTTGATTTCATCCATTTGAAAATCTGAAAATAATGAAACTAAATATCAAGAAGTTTGATCTTATATTGTTACAACCAATTTGCATTTCATTTTTAACATGTAACTCTCTCTTTGTAGATGTTTGACACAGTGAAAAGAATGAGAGAAAAATCTAGTTTGACAGCAGTAGTGGCTCCGTCAGGTTCAGAAACTGCAAAAGGTGATGAGGTAATAATAATACTAATCAAGTTCAATAGAAACTTTAATGTTTTGAATTTCATTCTGAAGGAGGTGCATGATTTTATTAAGCAAAAATAGTTATTTCAGGTGTTAATTTCTATTATTGCCTACAGATGGCATTTAGATTTCAATTCTTGTATTCGTTAAAAAGACATGCTAAACATGTCTCACTGAGTTAGCAGCGGCTATGTGTTTTTTGTTCTGCTTGCAGTTTAAGTGAGAATATTCAGGGAAAGTAAAAGGAGAAGGGAATTTGCTTGTGTCTGTTTTTGCTTTTATCTTTGTGATTTGATACCTTTTATTTTATTTGCGGTAGTGTCTTCTCTGTCCAACTTAGGTGATTGCTCTCTGTGCATCAGTGTTTACCCACTTCTCTGAGTAACTCCTGAATCCAGTGATGAAGTGACACAGAGTGGCATTATTAACGATTACTGCAGTTCTAAAGTTTCTTTTAACAATAGGCAGCTGAATGGGAGAATCTAATTACTCCTAGCGTACAAAGGCAGGCCAGTTTAATCTGACATATTCTGTTTGGCAATAACTTGCTGCTGAACAGCTCCATGGGCAGTCATTGTGTGCGTAACTCTAAACTTAGCATATGCTGTGTTTCTTTTTTGAGAAAGGTGTAATGTGATAGCTAGTAATGGAAGTGAACAAAATACAAGAAACCGTAAGAAACCAGTTGATTAGTTCTCCTACTTAAAGAGTAATTTTTTTTTCCTGATTTTCTTGAAAGGTAATGGCATCCTGAATGAAAACTATGCATATGATGTTAAATTTGAGCATAAAGTTGTTGAATAAGAATTTAGTTTCATGTATCTTATCTATCTGTGTTTTTGAATTCTACATTTTCAAGTTATGTAAATCCTTTCCTTTATAGTTCTTGAGAACATCATAGATGAGGAAATACTGAAAGAAGAATAGTTGTCCAGTCTACACTAAAGAAGAATGGAGGGAATGTACAGTCCTCAGATGCATAAAATTCTGCCACAAAACTAGAGGAACAGTCTGTTGACAGTGTCTTTCACGGACAGTTCATGACAAAATTAGCTTAAATTTCTTAAAGGGATATATAGGATTCACAGTAGGGATGGCACTTAAAAGTTTCACTTATGGCGGGAATAACAACACTAGAGCGGCAGCTTTTGGTGTTTGCTAAAGTTTCCTAAGAATAGTCAGTATTGGCACTTAAAAATCATTGAAGAGATGTCAGTTAAGGAATTTGATGTCAATACATAAATGCATATAATTGTGAAATGACTCTACTCATTTTTATGTTCTCTGTTACTTGTGATTCCTTTTACTCTAAGGCACAGAGCACTCAGGATAAAGAGAAAGCTGAGCGAAAGAGAAAGGCGGAAGCAGCTAGGTTGCATCGTCAGAAGATAATGGCTCAGATGTCTGCTTTGCAGAGGAATTTCATTGAAACCCACAAACTTCTCTATGAAAACACGTTGGAGGCACAGGGGAAAGAAGATGCTATTATGGAAGAAGAAAGGTAAGAAAAAGCAGATGGAGAGTTCTAGTGGGGAAATGTTAATTACCTAAATTGGATTCTGCCATGAAAAAATCGTGAGAGTAAAGTCATCAAATTAGTTTCTCAAATTTCCCACCTGCAATGCTTGTTTATTCTGTTAAATAATTATACATAAACTAGGTTACTTGTTGATGCTAGAATAGTGGATTTGCTTTATATGGGAGCATAAATTAAACTGTAAGAAAATTATTTTTTCAAATGCTAAGTAATTATCTGGAAAATATCATTAGACAGCTACTTAGCTAACATCACTGTACTTCAGGAAATGACTGTCTACCTTGTATGAGAAATTAAATATTTAATCTGGAAAGATTTTGGAAACTACGTGTTATGTTTAAGTTGCAGTGAAGAAAATAC
Organism: Tragopan temminckii; assembly: GCA_028571105.1. NCBI lineage: Eukaryota > Metazoa > Chordata > Aves > Galliformes > Phasianidae > Tragopan > Tragopan temminckii. The sequence continues at coordinate 21,496,069 of JAOWBP010002559.1, read as the reverse complement.
ACTTCTTGTAGCTCTGGTTGCTGTTATTTCTTTTCATTAGTTTTTTAAATCTAATTTTATATTGGAGATGTTCAGTTTAAATTGATAGAAGGGAAAAAGGTACTTCAAGAGAATGAATTGCAGACTAGATAACTCAGTTCTGTGTTGCTCTGTAATTATATATACTGGAATAAACACAATAGAATTCATTTGCCCTCACTGAGGTCATACACAACTCAGAAAATTTTTTTCCTCTTGTACTGCTTGAGATGAGAAGGTGCATTATAAGCTTTTCTTTTTTCCTCTGTTGAAGCTTCAAATGTATAAAGTGTTGTTGGTATCGGACAAACCTCTTAACTGTTATGGTAAATCCTGATTTGAGTGTGTATTAACATCATATGTGACTTTTTTTTACCATCTTTATAAAATCACAGGTGTATTATCACCTACTCCTTTTAGTTCTTGTGCTGAATTTCTTTGATTTTTCTTTATTAGATAACTGCTCTTACAATGTTATATTTTTAAATGAGCCAGTTGTAGAGGAAATACTGCATTAGCAGGCAAATAATTGAAATTGAAAGTCATTTGCAATCAAAGGGATCCTTGTTATTCATGAGTGGTGGATAATGAGGGTAGTGCTGCTGCACATATGTGAAAATAGCCAGATGCAGAAATGTCTTAGCATAATGTCATAAACTTTCTGCAATGTGATTATTCTTTGATAGGCAGGATGATGCAATGCAGCTAATAACAGACAGACTCTTTTTATATGGGTGGGTATTGATTTAAAAAAAAAAAAAGCTGAGCTTTGTGAGTTTGAGTATGGCTTATCATTTTTGAGTAGAATAGTTTAGAAAGTAGCTAGTTTTAACTGTTTTAGCAACAACGTAGTTCTGGACATATGCATTGTTCCTGTTCTAGAGTTGCTTCAACAATACGCTGCACTACACCAAAAATTGAGTTGTCTTAATGGAGATTGCACAAAACTATTTGGGAAAGTAGAGAGATATACTGTATGTTGGTGGTTGTTTTTTGGTTTTTTTTCCAAGAATGGGAGATACAATTTTACTGTAAGATTACAATAGATTTAATTCAGTCTGTACTGCATATAATTGCCTGAATGACCTGCTGTCTGAGCTGATTTCTTTCTGTTATTCAGTGTTAATTGGCTTCCATTTTCCAAAATACTGAATTTTAATGAGGATTCAAGTTTCTTCATCGTTTTGCCATTGTTTGGTTTTGTAAAGCATTTATGTATAAAACACGTGATGTTGGCAGTATGCCTTGAAGTCTGTTTCTTCAGGGAAAAAAATATTCTTTTTATCTGTTACCTGTGTTATTTCAGCATGTCTTCAGCAATCGATTACTCCAGAATTGCTTTGGGTCCCAAACGAGGTCCATCCATTACTGAGAAAGAAGTTCTGACCTGTATTCTTTGTCAGGAGGAGCAAGAAGTAAAGCTGGAAAGTGCTGCTATGGTATTATCTGCTTGTGTCCAGAAATCAACTGCCTTAACTCAGAATAGGAGCAGAATTCTTGAACTCTCAGGGGGTATGCAGTTTTCTTCTTTCAGTGCAAACAATTCTGTTCCTAGCTCTATGTCCTTTGAACCGAATTAGACTCTGCATTCAGATAGCTAAATCACCCACTTCTATTAAAAAAAAAAGTGAGAAATTTTAAACTGCTATGAAATCTGTGCTTTAACGTTTAAAAATGAGAAGTGTATGAAGATACAGACTTTTCCCTGGCAAATAAGAAAATGCTTTAGTTATTCTCTCAAAGAGTTCAAATGAACTTAAAGATTTGGTGGGAGTGGTTACTTCAGAGGAGAAAGAGAGCAGGAATGTTAACTTTTTTTTTGTTCATTTTTTGTACATCACCAAACTTTCACAACATAGGAAAAATACATTTTCAGAGTGCCAGTATGGTAATCCTGAGGGTTCTTTCATGTTCAGGAAGTGTGCTTTTCATATTCAGTTGTGTTTTTTTAGGTATGTCAAATTCAGGTGTATTGATTCAAAATCATAAAAGTTCACCAAATTAGATTTAGAGATCTGCTGTTGTTGAGCTCAGTGTTATTTAGGTATGTTTAAGTAGAAGATTGTATCTCAGTTTGAGTTCATATGCAGCGCAAGGACATCAGCATGTATCATTAAGATATTGCTATAAAGATTTAGGCAGATTCAGTTAAAAGATAGGCTTCCCTTTGTTATTCACTCATGCTGTTTGTTAGTGGCTTGTGAAAGTACAGTGAGCTAGTTGAAGAAATGCATTATCTGAGGACTAGAAAAGTGCTTTGTTCATTTAGAACCAAATGAACCCCATTTTTAATCAGTTTACTATTGCTTTTGGATTTTCTTGCTAGCTTGTGGAAAGCCTTCAGTAGTTTGTGAACTCTGGCTTGTGATTTTGTTAAAATATTGATCTGGAAATGCTCATGAAATCCATTTTAATTTGACTATGCAAACTGCGGAAAAAATCTAATACCACATATATACACATGTTCTTTTCTGTTCATATTGATTAAAAATTGTTGCTGTTTTTAAATATTTTTGTTTCTGCTCTATTTTTTTTATAGATACAGTAGATCCTCTGTTCATGCATCCTGACTTACCATGTGGAACTCACACAGGAAGCTGTGGCCACGTGATGCATGCAGCCTGCTGGCAGAAGTAAGGATATGTCATGGCAGTTTTTCATGTTAATTTACCTATTTTCTGAAAAAATCTAAATGCATATTGAAAACCGAGTATAGTAAGTGGATATTGAATTGATAACTATCTACTCATCTAAAAATGAAATATGGCACAAAAGAATTTTTCAACTGATGAGAAAATGTATCATCAAAAGGTTTTGGTTGCCTTTTATGACCTGGAGAAGAATCTGAGGAGGTTAAATAAATCCAGTGGGGTAAAAATAGTCAAGAATAAGGAACTTTATCTAGTAGATATTATTTTTCCTCAGTCCAATGAGTACCAGTAGGAGTCTTCTAGATGGGTGTTCTACAATAGTCCTTAAACATGTGAAGTCTGTTACCTCCTCAGTACTTAAAAGTTGAAGCCGCTTAATCCCAGTGAACCCAGGAGAAAACCTGGCATTTAGACTAGAATACTAATAGTTTAATCTACGAATGCAGTTTATCCCCTAGCACGTTGAACAAACTTAATAAAAAATAAGACAGAAGAATTGGTACATTGATTAAAAAGTATAGTAGGTGTTTATTGTTTGAGGGAGCCAGGGATTTACAGCAAATGTGTTGGATTAGAACAGAGTCTGAAATATTAATAGACTAGGTTGCTCACTTTTCAGTTTATAGTCGTCATGTTTGCCTGTATCTTCGTGTATAGATCACAGGGATTGAAGCTGACGTTCTCTACATTTTGAGTCCATGTAGGGTCAGTAACTCTAAACAAGATAGATGCTGTGAAATAATACTAGAACTTCAGTCCTGCTGAGGTGTTATCAACAGATAGAGTTGGGTCATGCAAATACAAGTTATTTTATGTTGTCAAATGATGTAAATATTTTCTTGATGGTTGTTTGCACTTATGCCATTTTACTTTAAGAGGCCTGACTAAACTTCTGGTGTTTATCACTTATTTTTCTATATTTATATTTTTATTAAAAAAAAGAAATGCTACAAGAAAGATAGGTGCACACACTTAAAATGATACAGAAATATGTTCCTTGAGTATAATACATCTGCTCTTGGCAGATCGATCCACATCTACGTAGATCTAAGTAGTACAACACTGGAACTCAATTCCCTTGCTCTTTTTAAGAAAAGATGACTTGCTGTGTGGGTAAATGAGATTAAAATGGACAACAGGCTCTTCTCATACAGGATGGCACAGAAGGTTTGAGTATAGTCTTTTACTTATTATGTAACAGACATTCTAACTTACTAATATTCATCCAAATTTTCCCTGCCACCTTTTTATAGTATCTGTGCAGCCTAAAAATACTGCACAATACTCTAAAACATTACAGGTTCAAAAGAACCTTTGTAGTTGATATATATGGGGAGGAGGCATTTATTGCAGTAACAGTAGTTTAAATTTGGGAGAGCAGATGTATGTTTTTGTTGATTGTAGCAGATTGCTTTCATGAATACTGTGTAATCATTAGGACCTGTCAATCACCCCTGCATACAACCTTTTTCTTATTAGATAAATTATTTTTTTCTTAAGATACTATACTTCAAAGCAAAACAGTAACTAGCTATTACCTTAGTGTGGAAGTTAGATAATTTCATATGTTTTAAAGATCCTACATATCCAGCCTGAGTGTTAGTACTGAATTTACTTGCCTGTATTCAGACAAGCAGATTTGAGTGTTGGGTTGTTTTGTTCCTAGTAATGTCAATGCCACTGTGACAGTAATGAAATCGGAAGACTTAGGGCATTCGCTAAAGGATCAAATTTATGTAAGAAAACCTGTAAAAATGTTATAGTTATTTCTCAGTTTGCTTATGAGTTTAAAATGTCATATGATGTTGCAGTACAAATTACTCTTTCTTTCTTTTAAGAAAAGGCTATAGATTTTTTTATTAAATAGGTTTTCCTAAAATTAAATACAAATCCTATTTCAATATTTTGAGTGAGTTTCTTATGAGAGAGATACTGTGTTCAAATGTTTAGAAGGTGGGAGAGAAGAGAGAATGTAAGGACTGTTTGTGTATGAAAATGTCATTAAAATAAATTTAAAAGGATCTTAAAAGCAAGGAAGAGCTGCCATTATTTTGACTGAGTGGTATACAGTACCTTTTTGCCTGAGTTCATATAAGCGATCAAAGGTTCAATTTTGTTTTTATGTCTAAGCACAAGAAATAGTTATCAAAGGAAAGGTATTAGGAAAAGAATTAATAGATAATAAGACTTAATTATGTGAAATTTTGTTTTCAGGTCACATTTGAGCCAATTCTGTTTTCTAGTAATTCTCTTTTCAATGTTCTAGGTACTTTGAAGCCATGCAGCTGAACTTCCGACAACGCCTGCACGTTGAACAGATATTTGACTTAGAGAATGGAGAGTATCTTTGTCCACTTTGCAAATCTTTGTGCAATACTGTGATTCCCATTGTTCCATTGCAGGCTCAAAAAATAAACAGGTGAATTAATAGACTGCATAGCCTTTAAGTATGATTTTTGGAGTGGGTTGACTTTTCATCTTTTGGGAGGGTAATCTTGGGCTGAGGTTCTTAGTCTGTGTAAATGACTGCTTATCTCCTTACTGACAACTCACTCAAATATGCTGCTTTTGGTAGCCAAAATCATTTTTGAAAGCATTTCTAGGTTATTTTTGGAGTATATGCCACACAAGGAAATATTTAGGTCTAGTATTTGGGCCAGTGCTGCTTTTTTTCCAGTGTTTGCTCCCTACTTTGCCTGCAAAAATAACTACTGAGTTAATGTATTTTTATTTGTGTCCTTTATTTTTAAAGACTTTATAAAGATTATTTTAGTGTTAAAGTAACAACTGCTTTTCATTTCTTTTCTCAGTGAGGATGCAGAGGCAGTAGCTCAAATTCTCTCCCTGGCCAGGTGGCTGGAAACCATCATAGTCAGGATATCAGGCTACAATGTGAAAAATGCGAAAGGTTTGTTATCTTCATTTTGGAGCTTGTTTGTGGGATATCTAATACACCAGTTTTAAGTATGATACATGTGTTTTACACAATGTCAAAGGAAAACTTAAAATTTAGGGCAATTTTGCTCTCAATCAAAACAGGGTAAAAATAAAGCTGGGGTTGAAGTCATAGGTCTTTCAGAGCTTGATAGCTTTATTTTGGGGTGTTCTCACCAGTTTTCTGGTTTGTTACCATTTCTGCCTTCCCTGTACAAGAAAATTTCGTAACTTGGGGAGGATAGATGCTTGTTAACACTCAAACTTAAGTTTTTGCTTGAAGAGTTTGTAATGAAATTAAGAAAAAAAATTTAATTCAGGGCGTTAGAATGAAATGTTTAGGAAACAGAAGTTACAGAAAATCAATATATTCCTTGCACTCCTGTGATGCCGGAAAGTTTTCATCTGCTTTGCTGTATTTTTCTCAAAACAAAGTAAAAGTAGTAACAAAGCACTAGTTTAATCCTCACGTATTTTTAAATAGAGAGAAATGTTAGGAGGATTAGTAAAGTATCTTGACTGGTGTGGTCTGTTTACAGTTATTTTCAAACCAGTTAAAAAGGAGGTCTTCTGTTAGATTGCTGTAAAAATGGTTACTTGTGTTTTAATTTGGATCTGATTTCTTCTGGAAGGAGATCAACAAAATGCTCCAGCTTTTGTCAACAAGGGATTGGGGAACTCTGCTTTAGAATTCCATTCCATCCTTAGTTTTGGAGTTCAGTCCTCGTAAGTGCTTTTTTGGCTATATTAATTATCCATGAAATAATCTAAAAAAACTTCAGGATTTATATTGAAGTAAGACATTCACTTTTTCAGTCTCAATACAGGCTTACTTGTACGTTTCTCTAAGTATTCATTGAATATCAGCTCTATACAGACCTAGATGAATCTCTCGATCAAACCTAGCCTGGCAGTGTTTACTTTTAGTACAAAACTGAGTTTTCTATTTCAGAATTCCAGTCGTTTGGGCCACTTTCTGTGCTTCTAGGCAAGTCACTTAATGTCTGTTTGCCTTGATTTTCCTGCTATATGTGTGTTTCAGGGTTAGCTTTCAGTTGTTTTAGATAAAATGATTTAGTACAAATTACTCAGAGCTGACTTGTCTACCACAACAAAAGTAGACAAAAGCTCTCTCCCATCAAAACAAAGCAAATAGGTAGGGGCTTCTGAAGTGTACTTAGCTATCTTCTTTTAAAACAAGGCTACTCTTAAATCAAGTACTCCACTACTGTTACTTCTGCCTGACATTATTATGCAAAATACTTACACATTTGCTATTGCAAAAATGTCACCAGAAGGTTAAATCAAGGTCATAAACAGGAGGAAGACTGAGTTTTACACAGTCTGATAATGATAGGAGAAGAGGGAAAAGTTTTAAACTGTAAGAGGGGAGATTTAATGTTAGAATTTTTTTACTCAGAGAGCATTAAGGTGCTTGAACAGGTTGCCCAGAGAAGCTGTGAATGGCCCATCTCTGGATATGCTCAAGGCCAGGTTGGATGGAGTTGGATTTCTTCTTTCTCCCAGGTTGGCTCCAGCCTAGTAGCTCTTATTCTTTCTATTTTACCCTATTTATTTCTCCATTCTTATTGCTATTTTATCATGGCTCTTATTATTTGCAGTAAAAAAGAGAAAAAATAAGAGGTCCAAAATGAAATTTGAGTACTTGGAAAACAGAAGTTAGAATCAAAAGCATTCCTTGCACTGCTATAGTGCAGGAAAGTTTTTTTGCTGCTTCTGCTATTTTTTCCTTGCCAAGGCATGAAGAAAGTAGTACTGAAAACTAGTCATTTTTTTCCCCCTCTTTAGAAAGGGTCTTTGTATTTAAGAATTCTTTCATAAATAATCTTGACTTTGTTAGCAAACGATTGACATAAATAACAAGCACTATTAGTAGTACAGGCTGAAGTTATCTTGGTTTACTCTTGCAGGGCCAAATACTCAAGCAGTATCAAGGAGATGCTTATTCTGTTTGCAACCACCATTTATAGAGTTGGACTAAAAGTTGCTCCAAATGAAGCTGATTATCGGATTCCTATGATGACCTGGAGCACGTGTGCTTTTACCATCCAATGTATAGGTAAAGCATAATTTGGGTTTACTTCTTTTTATGGCTCAAAACTCTTAAGGCTGTTTGATTTGTAAAAATGTATACAATCTGGATGGATATACAATAATGGTAGTTCCGCTTAAGAAAAATATAGGTTAATAATTCTTATTACATGTAACACATGATCTTTAATCTGGTATAAAGAATAGAATGTTTTTGTTAGATGGTACTGTATAAATACACTATTTACATATGTAATGCTAACACTGGTGAGTTTAATCTTTAAGAGCTGTATTATGAGCTGTAACATTAAGCATCTTCGACTATTGCAAAGCTGCTAAAGATGATTGAAATGCCATGCATCTTATCTGTAGCCAAATATCTAATTACTATGAAGCTGAATTTCCTTTCTCAGATTTTACTCGAAAACACTTTTCAAATACTTCAGAATCTTTAATCATTCTTGAATGATCTACATGATAGAACTCATTATTTCTGTTTGTCTTTATTCTTGAAAAATTCTCGCACAATTTGTAGAACAAATGTGGTTTTCTGTAATCTGAAGTTGCTAAAAACATGTCAGATTTTTTTTAATACCACGTGAATCTATTTTTTGAAAGCAAAGTAACTTATTAGCCTAAAAATACTTGCCTTTTCTGGCTAATGTACCTGCTTAGTGGTCAGTGTTGCTTCATTTGTCCTCTGTATGCACAAAGAAGATGGCACTATAGACATGGAGCTGTAACTAAATCAGTAGTGGCTTTCAGGCAGGGAGAGAGTCAACAGACAAGTCTTTAACTGTGCGTTCCAGGAATTGAAAATGTAGCTCTACATATCCATAAGAATGATTTGCCAAGTATACCAGTTTTCTTTCCGACAAAGCTGTTGAAGTACAAGTGTAGTCTGCTGTAATTTTATAGTGCACTTGATCTAACTAGAGTGTGAGAAGTTCAGAAGCTTTGTAGCAGCACTAGGAACGAGGCAGGAATAGCCAGAAGAGCTAATTACAGCTATTTTGAATTTTATCAAATGTTCAAATGGTTAGGAGAGGACTGGAAGCCACCCAGCTGTATTTATATACTTAATGTATATACTTAAAGTATATACTATATACTTAATGCTGCATAGATTGTTTTTTATTTTATCTCAAAAATAAATAAAAATCCAAAAGCCACCAGACTTGGTGGCTGTCAAGAGTCAATTTTTGTCAACATGGGTATATATGTAATAGCTTCTATCACATGCGATATCAAATACATATGACAGAAGTATAAGATTTAGATGCATTACCAGGCAAGGATTATAGTTTATGAGAGGTTGAT
>JAOWBP010002559.1:21465191-21486994 GCA_028571105.1 Tragopan temminckii | reverse complement strand
GATATCAAATACATATGACAGAAGTATAAGATTTAGATGCATTACCAGGCAAGGATTATAGTTTATGAGAGGTTGATATGATAGTCTGACATATGCTGGGCCATGTAACTTAAAAATACAAATGATTTTTTCCATGTTTTGTCTGCAGCTCTACATGTTGCATACTAAACTGATGTATAGAGGTGCTAAGTTAAAAAATATATATGTATATATATTTGGTGAGATCCTGAAATTTACCAGTTCATCTCTGAGGTGACTAAAACATGGTAGCATTCGTTTAGATGCCTTTTTACTCAGTTAAGTTCATTTGGCTGCTTGTTTTTATTGGATTATTTTCTCTTTATTATCTCTCCAGAACCAGTGTGCTTGGGGAGGGAAGGTGAATTGTGTTCTAATTTGGGAAATCTGTTTTTACAAGATTTTTATTAAACTACAATCAAATGAAGTAGTGTGAATTTGAGGACAAGATAGCTGTACAGCATCCCTGTAAACATACCTTGATGTTTGTGAGCGTTGTGTAAGAGTAACTGAAGTACAACTAAATCCATAGAATCTCCTATTATCGTTCAAATGAACCAGTGTTCCTTTAAATCTTAGAAAGATCTGAAGACTTTAAAAAAAAAAAAAAAAAAAAAGGAAAAACCCTGTTACAGCTTTATACGTAGGAATCCTTTGGTGCCAGTTACGCTGGATTTTTCAAGAGAATTCTAAGCAAGTTGCTCATCAAATTATGCTGTGCTTTAAGAAGGATATATACTAAGAAATGTTTTTACACTTGACTGTATTTATATGTGTAACTCAAACAGAAATGTTATGTTCCTGTAGAACAAAGTAATGTAATTTTTTCTGTGTTTAATTTTAAGAAAACCTCTTGGAAACAGAGGGGAAGCCTTTATTTGGATCTCTACAAAATAGACAGGTATGGGCAAGTAGGTGTGTGATACATTTCTCTATTGAGGATTATCTCGGAAAATACAGTTCAGACTGATAACAGGTTATAAAAATATTCTGGAAAATGTTTCTGCGTTACATGGAAGTTCATATTTAATTCACTTGTCAATACATTTTCTGTTTGTAGGGGTAGGTTCTCACTGATTTATTTTGCTGGTATCACTTTCATGTCCAATCATTTTCTCTTGTGCTCTAGCACAGTGGCCTTAAAGCATTAGTGCAGTTTGCAGCTGCTCAGAGAACAACATCACCACAGGTCCTGATTCAGAAACATCTGATTCGTCTTCTAGGAGGTATTGTATTCCTTTTGTGTTGCAGAAGTTAAAACAACATAGAAAGAAAAGATAGGTACTGGAAACAGTGCTAACTTCAGTTTCTGTTTCCTTATATCACAAAGTTTTGCTTGACCTAAAGTAATCAGTAGTTCTGTTGAGCCAGCCCTGTATCATTTGAAGTTCCAAAAAATCCTCAAATGCGGTTTGCCTAGGCCTTGGAGCTACTCAGATCATTAATGTTTACAGATGGCAGTGCTCAGAATTACTCAAATTCTAAAGACTAAACAGGTAGATAAAGCCACAGATTAGATATTTCTCAATTGTTAGACTTAATCTGTTTACTATTTTTGAAAGGCTACTTGCATCCTAGTTGAAGATACCTGAGCCTCAGAGAGAACTGTTTTTCATATTTCTTGCCAATACGCTGAAAGTGGTGACCTTTGTGAATACTGTTTTTTAACTAGCCTTCCATTGAGCAGGATGCTTATGTGTACAGGCTTTTGGACTCTGCTAGATTGCAAGGCATCTAGTGTTGATGGTGAGATGCATAATTAACATCTTTATTTTGCAGTTCTTCTACCAAACTTTAAAACAGAAGATACTCCATCCCTCTTAGAAGTAGATATGTTCCACATTTTGGTAAGAAGGTTCATTTTATTCTTCAGTAATAACTTTTTTTTTTTTTTAGAACCTAGATTTTTGTGATTTTACTCTGCATTAACTCTTCACTTGCATGAATTAAATAATTGTGTGTGAGAGCTGCATACAAGCAAATTATTATATACTTCTGTGACGTACAAGTGTTTACTCTTAGTTCTGCTGTTTCTAATTTTTGTCTTTGCAATCTCACTCTGTTTGAATTTCATATTTGGTCTAGTATTAACTGGTCTAGTATTATGTGGGGAGGTTGGTGGCCCTGCATGTGGCGGGGGGATTGGAGATTCATGATCCTTGTGGTCCCTTCCAACCCTGGCCATTCTGTGATCGCAGCCATCTTTTTACTACCTGTATTGCTACCAAAACCTGAAAAAAATCATGAGTAATTCACCCTTTCTCAGATTGTAGTCCCCTCATTTTCCTTTTGTCCAAATAGGCCTCATACCTTCTCATTTGTTCATGTTCATTCTCACTATCTTCTTTATACTATTTCTCAGCATCTTCTTTCTATCCTAATAAAAATATTATACGAGGACCACTCTGAAAGTAGTGCCTCCTATTTTATTACGATGACCAGTGACATCAGAGGCAGATGGTGGTATGACAGTAGAGAGTGAACCATTTTGCCAGTCTTCTATTACTTTTTGTTGCCATGCAGCAGATGACAGCAGAGGGGCAATGTGACAAAATGGCATCTGACATGGAATTGTGTATGAAGCAAAGGTGTGGAATTTAATTCACACAGGAAAAAAATGCACCTGCTGACCTTCATTGATGCTTAGTGAATGTTTATGGAGACAAACCAGTGGGTGTGGGCACACTGGTTCATAACTGGTGAAAATGCATAGCTGATGGTGATGACTGTGTTGAAAAAGTGTTTTGTAGTTGAGAATTTGTTCTATCAAGTAGTGTTATTGTGCTTTTTTTTCTATTGTAGTTTCCATGAAAATAAATAAGGCATTACTTTCAGAGCACCTTATGTAGTTTTTTCTAGCTTAAAACATGAACTACTTTGCCCTCATTATCTTTCTAACTAATGCTTGGTTTCCTTTCTCACGCTTTTTCAATGTTCTAATTTTTTATGTGGATCAGAAACTAAGCTTTCTAGGAAGCAGACAAGCTTTCTTGGCAAGTACAGTGAAACTGTATCTGTTCCCTATGTGCTGGCAGGACAACTCGTTTTCAAGTTGTTTTTTGCTTTATACAGTGTGAATTAAAATCAGCAAGATAAATGATGTCAAGTTGACTACAGGAATGAAATATAACTATATAGTGATAATATAAGTATTTTACATTACCCATTTAATTAATAAATTTCTGTTACTTTAGTATTTACTGCTTCCTTTCCACTGTAGGTGGGAGTTGTGTTATCATTTCCGTCTTTATACTGGGAGGATGCTGTAGACTTGCAACCTTCATCAATTAGTTCAGCCTATAACCATCTCTACCTCTTCCATCTGACAACACTAGCACACATGACACAAATTGTTATCTCTTCAGCAACAGGTAGGGATGTATTTAGGTTGTATCATTTCAGCATTTCACAGAATTTCTTAACAATAGTGGTTGAACGTTTTGCTAGTAATGATTAACGTCTTCCAGATAGAATCTTTCTTTTAATAAATGGCTTTTAGTGCTAGGTAGAAATAAACGTTTGGTTTGAAACAAACAGAAAGGTAGCACTATATCATTTTCAGATCATTTATTTTATCATTTGTGTGTTTTGCATAAGAAAATGAGGTAGTTAATGATCAAGTCCATCATTCCAGCGTTGGTACATCATACATTCTTCACTCCTGGTAGGAAAAGCAAAGCACTGCCCAACAGCTGCACTCTGAGTAGTACAGTGAGAATTACTATGGATTTTGGAAATACACTTTCCTTTACCCATCAAACTATTAAATAGCCAAGATATGGAATCCTATAAACTGCTTAGGAGGAATTTTTACTTTTCCCAGTATTTCACGCTACTGTTGAAAAACATCAGTAACCTACAGGCTTTCTGGCTACTACTTCCTGTTTTCTTGAGCATGACAGAAGAAGGAAAACAAAAAGTAAAAAATCCTGTAACTTAATCCATACAGAACAATAACTTGTAAAGTTAATGTGAAGAAAGCGGTTTTTACGTGAGTGAGCAGTGAGACAGTAGTCATTACCTATTGTAGCATGCAGTTTTAGGAGGGCATTCATTAGATTAAAAATAAGAAATAGAAAAGAAGCAAAATAAAGTGGAAAAAAAGCTCAATTTACTTAAAGTCACAAATGAAGTGCATTTACATTAGGATTCCTGTTTGTATGTCCAGAATCCCCTACTGCTCGATCATATGACAACAGTGAGGAGGCGTGCTCTGCGCAGGCTTTCTGTAGAGAAGTTTGTCAGTACACCAGTGGGTAAGTAACAGTTCAGTTACAGTACTGTGTCTTCCTAGAAACATAGTAATCCTCAGAGAGTGACCTGAACAACAAAGAAAATGAGGAGAGGAAGAAAGCTCAAACAACATTTTATATGGGGAATTTAGCCCAATGCCTTGTGCTTTGCTTCCAATGCTCCTGAAACTTAGAAAGAAGAGGGAACTAGAGAAAGGAACAGATGTCGTTAAAACACCTGCTACTTGTAGGCAACAGGGCAAATTCTTATACTAAAGATGAGAAGTTATCTATGTTTATCCTGGAGGGAAATGTAAATGCAAACTGCAAGGTGAAGAAATGTAAGACTATTTTGAATTTTTTTAGTTACACTTTTTCTACTACATATATTTCTAGTACAAAAGAAGAGGTGAAAACTGTAAAACTAATTGCAGCTATTTGTTTGAGCATTAGTACTGTCTTGGACTTTTTCATTGGCTATTATCCTCTGTATAGTGAAGCTCTTAAGTGCTTCAGTATCTATATGAAAAAGAAGATAGAAAATGTGGATGCAGCCTCCACAAATCTTGCTGTGATTTAACTCACCAAAGCTAGTTGCAAATATGTATTATTTTTTTTCAAGAGTTGAAAACGCTGCCATGTCTGAAAGTCTTAAGTCTAAATTTCTAAACATTTAAAATTGTGTTTAAATAATAGCAGTTTTTTTTGTTTCATGTATGTGTTAGAATCATAGTTGCTGTGTATTTTGGAATGTTCAAATGCAGAATTAAATGTCAGAATTTAGGCTGAAACTGTTAGCATTTTTATTTCTGTATATGCAGTACCTTCTGATCCCACCGTGATTTAACACTTAAAATAGTAATTCTGAAATGATCTGTGATGTAGCTTTACTTGTTGTTTCTCAGCAGATCCTAGGCTTGTCATCATCCTGCTCACATAAATGTGTAGTTAACTGTGGTTAATTTTTTTCGGAGAAAATTATCACTCCAGTATTTTTTATTTTTTTCTCAGAAATAAGATTAGGATAGTTTAAAATAACAAGAACGATGTTGTAGTTTTTATAACATAATGAAATGTGTGGCATATTATTTTTAACTGTTGTTTTTCTGTGTGGTGATTTTTTTTTTTTTCCTTATCTCTTTTGGATTGCATTTGGAGCTCTGAATGCATGGAAAAATGCTGTTGTTAATTCCAAGAATTGGTTTTCTGTAATAAAAAAAAATGCAGATATACATTACTTTATGTGCATTAAATAATGCTGTATTGCGCAGTCTAAATCGGAGTTGTCTGAAGTTGGGCAGCTTTATAATTTTGAAAAATGTTAATTGGAATAATATGAATGCTTAATGTGTTCTGCATAAGCTCAGTGTTCACTCTTTGGGTAAAAGGGAAGTTTGAAATTAGGTTCTGGTGACTGTTTCAGAGAATTTAGGGTACAGCAATGTTGTTTTGTACATAACTAACATTGTACCAGTTCTAGCCAAAATGTGAAAGCGCTCTAAAGATGTGCACTGTGAACTACTGCTGGTATTTTTCATTTGTGTATTACAGTTGCTTTAGTCAGGATATTCCAGGCTGGCTTGTGTGGGATTGTGTTAAGAGAGGCATCATGCCTTATCTTCGTTGTGCTGCTTTATTTTTTCATTATTTGCTGGGAGTTTCTCCACCTGAGGAGCTACTACAAGGTAAACATGAGAAAGCAAATGTATCTTTGTTGAAATTGTTTATTCTGTTCTTGGAGTGAAGGAATTTTTAATGTTCACAATAACTCAACAGTAGTTAATGTTAATAAGACTTAAAAGGGAAGGGTCAATTTGTGTAGGAAGGGAAGATATGGGAAGTTGAGTGGTCCAGGATTTCCATGGAAGAATTGCTTCTGAACATGTGCAAATATAGAACTATCAATAGTGTTTTGATAGTGAGCATCTATGACTACAAAGATTTTGTAATTTGAGGCATTTTAGGAGCTTAGATTATAAGATCTGAGAAATAGCCTGGAGTGTATTAAAAATGAGAAAACACCATAAAACTCAAAGAGCACATCAACTTTCTTGTACATTGCTGATATTGGCAAATGCTAGCAAAATAGAGCTTATTAGAAATAAAGCATGTTAAAAATCTTGAAACCTATTCCTTAAAGAATTCTAATGCATTGCAGATACTAAAACCAAAGTAAGCACTTTGTTTTTTGTCAAAATGTAGGGAAAAGCTGAGTTACCAACTATTTGAAAAGGAGAACCAAAGCTTCAATACACAACAGAAACGTAGTCTTACATTTATTTATGTAAATTATGAGCTAAGATTGAATATCATTAATTTGATTGCAAGTCCAAATCTTTGCACTGTACTGTTGTTGCCATCAGTAGAAAAGTACTGTCAGTACCATCTGTAGAAAGGAGTTTCGTGGTGAAACAGCAGTGCCGTTTTCTCTGTGGCTCTGTGAGCCAATACTTGACCACTTAGCAAACTAGTAACCTGGCACAACTTTGTTACATGTTAGCTCTGACTTGATCATAGAAGAATTAAATATCATTGCATGCTCGAAGAATAGTAAAAAGCTGAAATAGGATAGGTAGGAAATCTGCTGCACCAGTGTGTTAGGTACTGTGCAGTGAAATTAAGTTTAAGCAATAAACCACGTTTTTATAATGACTTATACATGACTTAAATCTGATGCTATTACGTTATTATAAAGCCAAAAGCAGATCTTGAGCTAATTGTCACAGCCCCAATTACATCAGTGGAGCAGCAGTCAGTTGTACAATCTCAAGAAGCTGTGCTCTAGCTGGAAAACCTGAATTATTAAATGGAAAAAGAATCAGGAGAATTCTAGTTTTGAGCGAATTATTCAGCAACACTGAGATGTTTCAACAGTCACTCTTTTCTTTTTCTTATGCAGTTTCTGAAGAAGGGCAGTTCAAGGCACTTTGTAGTTACCTCTCTCTACCCACCAATTTATTCCTGCTCTTCCAGGAGTATTGGGACACTGTAAATCCACTCCTTCAAAGGTACTAATTGAACACGGACAGGACATGTTTTGTGTTGTGATGACCCTGTGGGAATTGCATCAAATTTCTTAATAGAGGTCGAGTTCATGCTAGAGTTGTGAATGCTCATTTGATGTGCATAAATATAGTGAATCTTTTTAAGAGCTTAAAAAACTTAGAGCACAACAATTATAGTGTAAGGAACTAGTGTTTGCAGACATACAGGAGTTTGATTCCTATAGGCAAAAGGTATCATGAATCATTGCGTGCATGGTGTAGCTTCTGCTGTTCATTGGCCCATTTTTAATGTCAGTAGCAAAAGTGTTGATTATATAAACTATGAAATGAGTGCACAGAAAATTTTATAGCCTGCCAGATGAGGCTTTGTACTGTATCTTCTCTGGATTTCCAAAACAGACTGAGGAATGTAGAAGATAACTGAGTTGTGTAATATAAATATTACGTACGTTGTAATCTGACAGGAAATAATTGGTAAAAATTCTTCTTTCAAAAATACAGGTTAAAGTAAACTACTCCTCACTACAGCCAGCCCTCATCTATGAGAGTAGTTGAATAATTCTGCTTTATTGTGTTGAAAAATGTCTCCATGTATTTACTGTGACTGTTTCAGCCCATGGTTACACTAATTATTACTGCTGATTCTTGGCAAAATTCTCTGGATCTCACTAGCTTTTTCAGGTTCTTTTCTGCCTCTGTTTTGCTATCTAGCTTCCTTCAATTTAGAGGACGTTCTGAGCTGCTGACTCCAGCCTACAGTGTATAGAGCTGACTTAACAGTCTGTTACGTAGAAGTTTGCTATAATTGCATTTGTAGTATATACAATTACTTGCAAATCAATAGCATTCTCACAAGTATATTTATAAAAAGTTTGTGTTTAGAGTTTCTACATGTGTGCTTGAAGAACTTTTAAGAGAGGCCAAGTCTCTTGCATGTGCTTGTGAACTTTAGAAAGTAACTGGTAAAGGCAGATCTAAGAAATCTATTGAAGTCTTCCTAGCAAAAACAGGTTTTGAGTGAGATACAGCCTTTTTTAGGGAGTAGTAACAGTTGACAAGTCATCATGTGAGCTCAGTATTTTACCTATGTATCTGTTTGCTTAATTCATATCAGTTCAGTTTAGCAACACTGAAGGTATATTATCATCAAATGCCGTCTTCTGCAAATCTTTGTTTCAAATAGGTGGTGTGCTGATCCAGTGGTGCTAAGTTGCTTGAAGGGCAAGAGCACTGCAATAAGGTTAGTAGGTTGGGTTTTGTTGGTTTTCGATTGTTGTTGTTTTGTCCTTTTTTGCCTTAAAACTGTTCAAGGAATGAAGTAGTTGTTAGGTGTAAGTTAGCAGTGCTTGTATTTTTTTGTTCCTGTTGATGTACTACCATAAATTCATTTCTCTTTGGCTCGGTGATTCTTTGTTGAGAAGGCACGGCATTCTGTTAACCAATTTATGTGCTCTATCTAGGGAAAAAACAAAAGCTAACTGAAACATGAGATACCTTTGTGCAAATACGTTAGATACGCAATTAATTTAATCAACTTTGTTGGAATGTAGAAATACTGAAACTTCCATCTGGACTTCTAGGACTAAAGAGCTGGTCAGGAATTGCAGAATTTTACAGAAGGGACCAGAAACTTAGCAGGATAATGATCTATATCTACCCATTATGGTTTTTGCTGTGATATTTTTTTTATCTTGTAATATTTCTTTCACTTATGCAGGTATCCTCGAAAAAGAAATAGTTTAATAGAGCTTCCTGAAGATTATAGCTGCCTTCTGAACCAAGCATCGCAGTTTAGGTAATGTATTTAGTTGTCCTGTTAGGTGTTTTATCACTTTGATACTCTTTCAGTTATTGTAGATATTGTTAGAACTGTGAACAGAAATGGTTTTGCAGAAGCAAAAGCACTTCTGTAGTTATACAAGTCAATACTAGCAGTTGTTCATTTTAATGCTGCAGTGCAACACCTTGCTCAGTGTATTCACTTTTGTTTGATAGTACTGCACTTTAATCTGCTGGTCATTTTTCACCACTGTAATGTGGGTTTGATGTGGCTTTCAGCCTGAGTATTTTTGCACAGGACACAAGAAGCCTGTCAGGTTGGCACTGTTTTATGCCAGGGAGTATGAATCATAGGATAATTTGGATGAGAAGTGACTTCAACACATCATCTAGTCCAATCTCCTGCTTGAAGGGGGTATCTTGCAGCTGAAATCTTTGAAGCAATGTAAAAACAGAACCAAAGGAACCAAGTATGTGATACAAGGTTATGACAATAGTATATATCTTAGGTGTGACTTTCTTTTTAGGAACATTATTGGTAGTTAGCTTTCTTCTGAAGATTCATGCTTAAATAACGATCTAATTACATTTTTTCTAGATGCCCACGGTCTTCTGATGATGAACAGAAACATCCAGTATTATGTTTATTTTGTGGGGCTATGTTGTGTTCCCAGAATACTTGCTGTCAGGAACTTGTGAATGGAGAGGAGTTGGGAGCCTGTACTTCTCATGCTCTCCAATGTGGAGCTGGAGTCTGTATGTTTCTCAAGTAAGTAGCTAGACAGAATTTAACATATTAATGAATAAAGGGAAATATTAGAAGGTCAAAAAGCAGAACACTGTCAAAGCACTTAATTCTTTTTAGGAAAAAAACCAACAACAACAACAACCAATAGTGACAAAAAAAAAACCTCCCCCAAAACATTACTTTAACCAAGTAATGGTTAAATGTTAGTAGCATTACTTTAATACAGAATACTGAAAAGTCATATCGCTGCTGTTAGTTGTTTTGCACTGTTCAGGTTCTGAGTCAGAACTTTACAGGATGCTTTATAGAACAGCTTTACAGAACAGGTATAGAGTATGAACCTGTTTGAAGGTGATGTAACTAGTCTGTACTGAGCAGTTTCATTTAGATATATTGGAATTACACATACCATACCCTTAAGCTGTGATTTTTCAAGTGAACTTTACCATGGATTTAGCATCTAGGGGATTATCTTCTATGATTAAAACTTCCCTGTATTTTTGCTGTGCCAAAAATGTGAAGGAAAGAACTTATCTTTATCTTGTTTTTTTTTTTGTTCCTAGTTCACAAAATGTTTGTATTTTTACTTCACATAGGATTCTAGTGGAAGCTGTGTAGGTCTTCTGTGTATTAAGAGGATCATGTATTGTAGCATTTCTAATAATGATGTTAAATGGAAACCTGGAGGCTTAGATTTACAACATTTTATTTCTTGTGGAAAGATAAAATCAGGCATAACTGTAGTCCATGTCTGTTCTTTAAGTTGCATAAGTTTAAATGACACTGTAAACACAGGCTCAGTTCTGGGATTGATCATTTTTTCTGCAGTCATATCTGCCTAGACTACTCAGTTCTTCTCTTTATTAAGGTGTCAGTGGCAAAACAGGTGTCACTCATACTAATCTTTCTTCACACCTAAAGAGCCTCAATAGGAATAGCAATCCAGAGGCCTGTGAGTTGGCAGAAGCAGAATACCTTTTTAGCTCCAGAGAGTACTGTCCTGCATAGTGTGTGTACTTGGAGATATAGGTACTACAAACTAACTTTTTTCTCCTACCATTACTTAAATGCATAGACTTGTGCATACGTGCAGCTATAAATGGAGGGGGGTATGTTCTTAAGACTGGCTGGTTAATCAGCTGAATAGCATTTGATAGGTTTTTGGGTAAGCAACTCATTATTGCTGCACTACTTACGATTGCCACAAAGGTAATTGTAACAAGAACTTCTTTGAGTAATGAAGTAGCTAAGCACACAAGCCTGAAGAGTATGTACCTAGGTACATACCTACCATGGAGTCATGGCTGTAAACTCTAAGTTGTGCATAGCACCTTGAATTGCTAGCAGAGGCAAATCTTATTAATGGTATATTTTGTTTGGATTGGAGTTGTTTTATATCATAGAGGGTGGATGGATGAGTTGTGGATCAGAACAACGTGGTTTTCAAAATGAACACATGCCTTGGGGGATAACATTTGGTTACCTGAACAGATTCTAATATGAAAAGGAACCTAGCTGCAATAACTTCAGGAGTTTTATACAGGATAGTTCACTGTTTTCCTTACTTTGAGCAGGACTTCTACGTTGGAAGACTGCTTCTGGTAGTTACACTAATTCTCATCCCAAAACCGTGCAATGTAGAACAGAGTATAGATATCTAGGTAGTGCCTCAATGCAATAATGATCTATGGAAATAAGATCGCATTATGGCTAACCTAATGTTACACAATGTTACGAGATAAGTTTCATATTTCCTCCTTTTTCTAAACTCTTAAATGCTATCAAGGATTATACTTAAAACAATCTTTAGAGTTGACCTATGGTGGCACATAAGTCTCCTTGCTGCTGATACTGAGACACTAGTTTAGATCTCTTTTTAAGTGTATCTCTTTTTAAGCTAAATGCAGTCTATGCTGTTGAATCTATCATAATTCATGCTACGTAACTATTAGTTAAATCTGTTTAAAGTAGCCCTCCTAGGGATTGTATACAAAAGGGTGTTTGCTGCAAAACGATTGTGGTACTAACTCCATACTTATGTCTATAAATTGAAAAGTTAATATGCAGCACGTATTCGACCAGAAGCTGATGCAGAGTAACCTGTATAAATCCTGGTTAATTGAATCTGTTATTGATGTAGATCATACCTAAGCTATCAAAAGGTGTGGCTTATGAAAAATAATTTTGTGGTGCTAATATTGAAGATAGGCAGTTTAAAATAAATACCACTATTTTTCCTTAAGAATCAGGGAATGCAAAGTTGTCCTCATAGAAGGTAAAACCAGGGGCTGCTTATATCCTGCTCCATACTTGGATGAATATGGAGAAACAGATCCAGGTCTGAAGTAAGTAAATGTTTGACTTTTTGCTTTCTACATTTCTGTTTTGGTGCTTTTGTTTCTTAAACACATTAGATGTGACCTTTCTGCTAGTGTGTACAGCACTGTAATACGCATCTTTGCTTGGTGAACTTGTTTAACTGATGGCAGTTTCCAGTCATGAATGAGTCATTAATAGTGGGAAAATCCACTTTTTTGGTTCTGTTAAACTTTCTTAATTTTCTGATGAAAAGCATACAGCAGCTGCCATTAATGAAGAGTCATCTTGGAAACAACATTCATTGATCATTACGTTTGGAATTCTTTCATTTCTCATGTACTTATTGGAGTTGCTGTTCATACAACTGTTCAGTATTTATTGGCTATTGTTAAGACTTAATGCCAGACTATTAATGAAATAACTTCTCAGTTGATATTCTGTTATGCTTATTTGAGTATTCTCCTTTTTCCTTCTATGAAGAAGAGGCAATCCTCTGCACTTGTGTCGGGAGCGTTACCGGAAGCTGCATCTGCTATGGCAGCAACACTGCATCATAGAGGAGATTGCCAGGAGTCAAGAAACCAATCAGATCTTCTTTGGGTTCAACTGGCAACTGCTCTGAGTCTCTTTGTTTTAGTGAAATCTTTTACATTTGGCAGTGCTTTGGAAACAGAAAGGGGAGTGGCAGTAAATGCTCTAAAGTGGGTTCTGTAGTTCAGATGCAACTGATGGATTCTCTGGGTTGGATGTAGTGCTGATACATTGAAACAGAATTTCATGTCAATTGTCTTGCTTTGTTTTATTTCTCAAAAGGAAAACTACCTTGTGTAACTATTACTGAACCTTCAGATCCAGAAATAGTTCCACTTTTTTTTTTGAGAAGTTGTAATCGTCTCACATGTCTGACGAGGACAGCTTTCCAAATCCTGTGCTTCAGGGCACATATATTTGTCTTTTCCTTGCCTTGAGAATATACTTAACTGGTGTTGCTAAGTAAAAAATAACTTTATTTTCTTTCTTTTCCCAGGTTTAGTGTGACTTTTAAATATGTTCAGATCTGTGGGTTGGTAGTTGGTACCAAGCCTGTAGTAATCTATAGTAACAGGAACAGCAAACATTAAGTTGTATGAAAAAAGCCTGCATTCTGCTATATCCTGGAATTTAATGAAGAGTTTTTATCAATAAACTCTTTAAAGGAGAAATATGCATAGAAAGTGGAATTACCATCTTGTTTGTTCCATTAAAAAATAGTCTGTGCTTTTCGCACTGCCAGAACCGCACTTTATCTAATGAATTTGTCCTGTATTAATGCTGTATATCCTGAGAGGTCGAGGACTACAGCGTTTGGTTAGGTTTTGGTTACTTTTACTTCTTTCAGTTTTTTACATGAATTTTTTCTTGAAAGCCAAACAGGAAAATAACTGCTGTAGTATATCTCCACAAGTTACATAGAAGACTGAGACTTCAATAAAGTAGACAACCTTCAACGCTATCACTGGACTGAAATCAAGGCCCTAAATCAGTCAGCCTTGGAATTAGAAATAAATTTCTTTGCCCGTGTTTGGGGAACTTTCCACTCTCCATCCTCTGTCACAACTGTTTGGAGCCCTGTCTGCATAAATGAAAACATGTTTTGGGGGTCACATTCAGCACTAGGAGCAGAAAAATGAAAGAAGATAAGTATATCTCTTTGCCCCTCAGTAGTTAATGGTACATTGTGATTGAGCTCTCTCTTAACGCTGTAGGATTGCGCTTCAGTTCTAAATGTCTTTTGTTTTGTTTTCTGAATTACAACTATAACATACATGAGAGAATTTGTTATGTAATGGGTAAAAATGCTTTCCAAGGAAATCACATTGGTGTCAAAGCTGTAAGTTTTCAATATTCTAAATTTCCCCTCCCTTTGCTATTTGGATTTTTTAAAATGTCATTTTAGTAAGGCTCACAAGGGAAAGTTTTCGAAATAATATGAGAATGTGTTTTTCTATTGTTTCCTTTGTTTAATTTTTTGTACTGGTTTTACGACAGGTAGTAGAATCACAGATGATTTAGATATAAATAGAGCTGTTCTCCTAGTTTCTTAAAGCTTTTAGAGTACATGAATACACTGAACAGCACCATAATTCATTTAAAAATGGAGTACAGGTAGACTTGAATATTATGATTTGCAATTCTTTCTTTTCTCTTTAAGAACTTTTGCAATAATCCTTTCCTGCTGATATAAACAGCTGGCTTTGGAATGTTTTCTAGGTCTTTTTTCTTGCATTTATGACCATTGTCCTTATCTTGATTCTTGCAGATTTTAAACCTGAACATACAACCCTTCAAAGATAAGCATAATTCTATTAGTCTTATCTAAAATGTATTTGAAACATGTAAAGAATTTAGAGGAAGAGTTGTGATGAAAACTTGCATTCACTGGAGATATCTAAGGACATTAAAACACTTTTTACCAAGAAAAACATGAGTTCAGGCCAGCAGATTGTGGCTTATTGATACCAACACTGTATTCTTTCTTTTTTTTGCTCAGAGCTCTGCCTTTTCATTTATCAGAAACGTTCAGTTACCTTGCACTTCAGTGATAAATTCTGTTATCAACAGTGAGGTGAAATCACTGTTATGTTTTCTGTCTGAACTGTAATATATTTATAAGGACAGCAGCTGGTTTGAACAGGTGAGCTCTTGTTTGAAGCTCTAGAAATACCTTTGTAGCTGGAAAAATGAGAGAGAAGGGGCAAAGTTGCATCTCCATGTACGTTTGCACATACTAATTAGCAAGTGGGCTCCCATATCATTCACTGACTGGTGTGGTCATCTTTCATTTCATAAATTACTATGCAGTTTTGTTCACTGTGAGTATGATCTGTATTTAGTGATCACAAGATGCTTATGCCACAGATTTTCATTCCATCCAGGCTGACAGAAGAAATTTGATAATGCACATATTGGTTTCTTTAATTGCAAAAATGTAAATTTGGAACTTGTATAATGTTCTTGTGCTTTTGAAATAAAATATCTTGTATATGTATATTTAAAAAAGGAAATAAAGTAACTTCTCATAGATTATTCCACTTTTATTTGGAGGCACTTTCACACTTTACAGCTGATTTTTGCAAGAGTATTACAGATCTGTCAGTATGGAAAAAAGGGAAGAATTATTAAACGATTAGTAAACTGTGATCCGCATCATCATTGTACCAATGAGTACTGGTGGAACAGTTTTTCTTATTTAAATAAATATTCCGCTTGAAACTTATCCTAATATGTCAAAGATGCAGATTCCTGCAGTGTTTATCTCAATTTTTAAAAGAAGTCATAAGCATGTAAGGTAATATTCAAAGGTCTTTTAACTGATTGGTTGAGTGATTCTGGTTTTATAGCTCTCAAAGTAGAACTTGCACATTGCCTGTCAGATACTGAACCTCTTGAAGGTAGAAGTTTGTGTTTTGTCTAATGTTCTGTGACACATATAGAAAACAGAAATTTGTTCCAGAGTTGAGCAAACAGACAAGAAGTATTTTATGTATAAAGAGACAAGAAGTACTGACTAATTCTCTATCCCACAAGTTCATGGCTGTCATTGCTCTCTCACTGCTTTGTTGTAACTTCAGATGCCATTAAGTTGACTGAGTTTGAGTTAGTGGCATATTCTCTGTGCATATTCTTAATACATCTTTTTTTTTTTTAAGAACTAATTCCTGAAAAGCTCAAAGGTGGGTTGATTAAAGTCTAGTAAAAGTGTTCTGTAAAACAGTAAGTCCATTTTTTTTTTTTAAGAAAAAAAGGAAAAAAAGAAGCCACAGCACCGTGTCTTAGAGATTCTAAGAGTCTCAGGATGCAATGTAGAAAATAATACGGAGGATGATTATGGCCATGATATGTTTTCTTCAAAGATGAAAATTGTTTCATTTTTCTGGCACAATCTTGTATTTTTTATCCACGTTTTGCAGATGGGGGCTATATTTGTTTGTTGATACAGAAAATAAATGAAAAACGAATACTGACTGCTCTGCGAGTCTCTAAAATCCAATTAGTCCTAGTCCTAGCTCCATTTCTGGAAGCTTACATTGTGTGGTTGAAAGTGTAGATTAAAGAGGAGCTGTTTAAGAAATGTGCTTGAGAGAGAGACCCGAAATTATACGTATTGCTTCTTGCAGTGATGATTGAGGTGTGAGACCAGGCATGAAGTTAAACATGAAACACTGAAAATTGAGTGTGAACTTTCTTATTTTTGTATTGCTTGTTTATGAGGTCACTGTCAAGAAACAGGACTGTAGTTTAAGCAATTTAATTATAGGCTGTCACAATTAAGAATCAGACTGACCTAGGAAATTTCTGGGCTTCATGCTTGAATGAATGGGTCTGCACACCATGCGAAGTGAGGACTGGCACTGTGGATTTGATGGCCATTTTAAGCCCTTCGTTTATCTCTGGGGAACTGTGGCAGGGATTTATCTACAAACTACAGAATGTCTCCTTGCAGTACCTGGATTTGTAATACTAACTTCTTTAGGTAAAGGTAGTTCGGTGCAGTCTAGGACTGCACCAGTCTAGAGAGGCCGTTCTGATACACCTTAGAGTTTCTGCTTGAAGGTTTTGCAGAACATAACTGTGGCAGCTTGAGAAGTAATCTACCTAAGATGATAAAAATGCTCTTTTTTATTCTATGAACTATGCCACTTTTAATAAGTGGCAAAACCAATGTGTTTTAGGATTGTGATGCTGGAAAATGATCTAAGAATATTTTCCCAGTTCAGACACACACAGAAGTTCATTGAGCAGTTTGGTTTAACCAGGTGGATAGTGCACAGCGGTGTGACTTCAGGCAGCCTCCCTCTGTTACACACCTTGGCATAAAGCAGCCTGGAACAGACTGGAACAGGAGCATCCATTTATGTGATACTGGGGTACCACCTCGGTGATGTGGGCTTCATACCTTTTTGATTTTTCTAAACTGTGGAGTAGGAGTACCACGGAGTTTAAACTGTTACCACAGTGGGAAACTGATAAAATGTGTACCAAATGATTTGTCAGGTTTAAATGTCATTTGCTGTGTTGGAAAGAACTGTATGATCACACACCAGTTAAATCAGTTTGTGTAGGGAAGGTTTCCAGCTTCTAAGGGAATACAAATGAAATTCTTAATGTGCAGTATTCATATATGATTCATTATATTCTTCTTTATGATCAATGTAAAGCAAGTGTCTCCTGTGGTAGTCAGAGGGCTTTAAAGGAAGAGCATCATAACTGCAGTTCCTGCAGGAGTCATCGCAGTGCCTTCAGCTGGAACCGAACATTAAAATGTTTCAGTTTCATGAAGAGCTCCATAAAAAGATGTTATAGTTTGATATAGAGGTGAATTCCTTGCTCTGGAAGGTGCTGGAGTTTCCTACACAAATGTATTGTTATTAATTCTGACTGGATTAGGCATTAATAACAAATAGGATAAGAAGTGTCCCACAAATCGTATTTATTTCTGTATCTGAGCAGATGCTACGGATTATAGGCTTGGCTTGCTAATGCCATCTTTGTCTTTATAAGTTACAGAGAATTAAAGAAAGTCTGTACTGCTACCTGAGTTTGTTTTTTTGATACAGTGGCAGTAACATTAAATACTCCAGGAGACTGAAATGATTGTGACAGGTGCTGTAAAGCAGGTAAAATACGCTTTCACTGTCTGAGCAAACTAATAAATGCAAAACGAAGAGAACACTTAATTTCAAAGTGTCAGTATTGCTAGGATTTTCAAATTGATGAGTAGCATTTGCCCTGAAATCTGTTGTCCTTTCACAATATATCAGTATTGGGTGGACACTAATTGCCTATGCAGGATGGAAGTGAGCAGCCGAATCATCCAAGTAATTGCTGGTAGTAGTCAAGACAGCAGCTGTTCCCTATGTATGCTGATACTCAGTTAATTTCACAAGTTTTCACACAGCTGTTTCTGCATCTTTTCAGCAGCTGTCTGAGAGAAAGGTTGGCAAACAAAATATTACTTTTTTTATGGTAAAATGTGTCCTCTTCATGTGAAAGTGGTCTGTGTGAACGACAGGAAAAGTGTAGCTGGATATTGATACCACTGCTCTTCATGCTGATGTGGTATAGCACTACTTACTGCTTTAAATTTCTGTCATTTTACAGAGGCTCTCGGTCTGAGTAGTCATTTTAGTTCGCTCTTCTGCTGAACCTATTTTTCAGAGCAAGTTCATGACCAACAGGGACCTGCGCTAGAGAACTGGACAGAGCTGTTGTAATTCTGTATGCTAAAGAGATGGTCTAGAGAGATTGTATGTGGCATGTGATGCCGGGTTTCGACTGCTTCTAAAGTTAAATGTGGCTTGCCATCAGGAAATTTTTCCTATAATACAGAGCAAAAATCCCCTTAAAAAAATTAAATGAGTTTGTGCTCTTATTTCATGTCTTATAACCATTTTCATCAAGCTGAACCATTCCTTGCTTTTATTTTAAAAGTATTTTATTTTTTAAATTTCTATCAAGTCCTCTTGATTCATTTTTCCTAATGAAACAAAAGTTCTGTTTGTCACTCTGTTTTTCTTCCCTAATTGTGAGCACTTAATTAAGCAACCTAGAACTGTTTTTCCAAATATAGATGGATTAAAATTTTACTGAAAAAATGACTGCTTATTTACTGAAGCATGTGATGCTCTGCATGCTGGTCTGAAAAAAATATAGATAAAAATTGCATTTTTATCATATTATGTTGAGGAGTGTTTAATTTACAGCATACGACTGCCTTTCTCCTTCATATGTCAAAGTACCAAAATTTTCAACGTTCATTCTTTTCCAGTATTTTATCATCTAATCTTAATGTTTCTAGTAGGGCTCAGGAAACTGTTGTGCCGAGTGTTCTGCAAACAACGAGCTGCTTCCTTTGGGATTGTATTTCCCAGCTTCACTGAAGTTTGTTTTTTTTCTCACAGTCTAAAAGGTGGGCGTGCTTTTCTTAGTTCAGTGAGACATAAAAGCCGGACATTTTTCAGTCTAATAATAAAGCTCTTTGAAATGTTGTCATTGCCACGCTGAAAGATAGAAAAGAAAGGGAGTCAGGATTGTGCCCAAGGGCATTAGGTAGAATTAGAAACAGCATAACAAGCTGTAATACAGAAATGATATTTTTGGCTCTCAGAAATGTTTGAAAGAATGACGCACCGGTTTATGCCTTGATATTTTTATGGATAGCTTTGTGAAAATGTTACCCAGATGCTTAAAGTCAGAAAAGCAAGCAATGACAGGAAATCTTAGGAAAAAGAGAGAGAGCCAGTTTAATTCGTAACATCCTCAGTGCTACACTTAAGGTGTTCTTCATTTAAAAATCACAAATAGAGAAGAGTTACAAAAACTGTCAAAGGGGAGCAATAATTTCCATAGGCAAAAAGATTAACTAGCAGCTTCTCCAACTTGGAAAATGGGACGGAGATTTTTAACAGAGGACAGTAAAATCAGGGACAGCGTGAAGAGAATAAGTAAGGAATGACTATCAGCTGCATCTTACAGCAAAGATTGAACGATACCTAGTGAGGTTAGGGAGTCAAAAAGCAAAGCACTTTTTCAAGAAATGCAAAATTGAATTGTGAGAAATTAAAATCTGAAGCTCATTAATGCAAGCATTTTGGATATGAAAAACATGAATGGGTTAAAAAAAAAAAAAAAGCTATACAAATTCATAGAACAAAAAAAGTCCATGGAGAGTTATTAAAACATTGTTTCATATACAGTCAGACCAAGTTAACAATATGCTGTTTCCTGGAAGTTAGGAGGCTTTGTCAGGAAAAAAATATTTCCTAGTGGTCTTGCTTCTCATGTGCCTTTTGTAAAACCTCAGTTATGGTTACTACTACAGACAGACCACATCTTTCCATTTTTGTTTTTAACATACTTAAGTATATATATAAATTTTATGCAGTGATGCAATTGCATTTGCAATTACAATTGTGCATATAGCCTGCTTGACTTAAAATATAGATTTTTCCATCACACAAAGTATAATTCTTATTGCAGTGTCATAGAAAACAACATTGGACAGGTAAAGTAATTTTTACTCTTTAATTTTGTACAATTTCAACAGCAGAATAGTTCTGCTTTGAATATCACAGTGATGGGATTATTCCTTTTTGTTGATTATATACAAAGAGTGCACAAACTGACCAAAGTTATATTCAAATCATGTGTTATTCACAAGTTAACAAGTAATATATTTTGGTTTTTTTTTATCCTCTGTTGTGTATCTGTATGCTTTGCTACTTAAAGCCATATTATTACTGATGAATTAAGCATAGGCATCCTGTTACTGCAAGTACAGAAAGGCTTTTGTGCCGTACGTTGACATACAGACTTCGTAAGCACCGTACTAGGAATGTGATGGGAGAGATGACAATCTATCTTGGTCTTTGTTAGTTGCAAACAATCTCTTGTTTTCCAGCCTGTGCATCTGTATAACTACTCTTGAAATTATGAGCATTTTCAACATCTGGGGCCATCAGTATTTGTTTTATGGGAAGTATTTGCTTATTTTTACTCTTGTGCTACCACATGCTACTTGGAGTTTTAATATCTTGTATGAGCTATCAATTAGTGGTTTTGAGCAGAGAACTCCTTTTAATAGCACTCTAACTTTCAGGCCAGCTGGCTTTCTCTAAGTTTGTCTTCAGATTGTTTAAAAAAAAAACAACAACAAACAAACAAAAAACCCAAGTTCAATACAGTATGCAAACCAACTTTTGTTGCCTTTAACTTGATTTCAATTTTACTTAGCTAATAAGTTCTTTTAGAGGAGTGATAATATACTTTAATGTGGCTTAAAATTTACCTGTCCTAACTTAGACTTTAAGACAATTTTCATTTCTGTTTTTGTGATCATTCTCTTTTTTAATAACCTTTTTATCCAGAGAAGTTATTTCTGTTGAAATTTCTCTGCAGTTGGGGTTTCTGAAGATGTGACAGTAATCACAAACTAGGCCAGTGCTATCTAGAACATACTGATACCCAAGCTATTAGCCCTGTTATGTATAATCATTATTCAGATCTATTCAGACCAGGACAGGAATGTGTAAGCAGGGGAGACAAAGTGGGAAAAATTCAAAAGACTGTTTTGTACACATACAGAAATCGAGAAATTCATTAGAACGGGTAAGGAAAATACACCCTGCCAAAGAAGCATCAACGTCCTGTTGCTGTAACCAGTCTATTTTTTGTTCAATTATCATACTGCTTTCTTTCCATTAGTGAAAATCCAGTATCTAAGATTGCAGTGTGTCAAAACTGCACTTGAGCCATCATTTTGCTGAAGACTTGTCTAGCTAGCCGCAGGGATAGATTTTGCTGTAACGTTGCTTTTGCCACAGTTTGTGTTTTGAACATTAATGTTGGGGTCATTCATGCCTGAGATAGTGGAGATCTGGTTGGCTTTGCCAAGGTTCTTGATAATATTGATGTTGTATTTGGCAGTTTCCATAAAACTGTTTTCTAGTAACCAACCATCTGATTCACCCTGCAGATCTCCTCGCAGCAGAACGTTCTTCATTGCTGTTTGTAGGTACCGGACACCAATAAGTACAGAGAGCTGTAAGGAAAGGTCAGTGCTTAAACAAAGCTTAAATTACAGTCTGGATCCTACCACTAAGTCAGCTTTTGAACTTGATTATGTAAAGACCTAATATTCAGTAAAATAAATAGTTTTTTACC
>JAOWBP010002559.1:21447843-21461101 GCA_028571105.1 Tragopan temminckii | reverse complement strand
CTGCCCAGGGAGGTTGTGGAGTCTCCTTCTCTGGAGATATTCAAGACCTGCCTGGACGCCTACTTGTGCAACCTGGTAGGGAACCTGCTTTGGCAGGGGGGTTGGACTCGATCTCTGGAGGTCCCTTCCCACCCCTGCGATTCTGTGATTCTGTGAAAATGAGATCACTGGCCTTCTTTCATCTGGCTTTGTTCCCCCTAAGCTTTGAGTTCAACAAAGCAGAATATTCCTTAAATGCCATTTTAAACTTTTTGTATTTATTTTTTCTAAGAATATATAGCTACCTGGCTCTCATCTGTGAAGACTTTGTTCGGCTTTTAAAGGTGTACATTGGATTATCTGCTACTTTTTCTCTTGTATTTTTGACTGCTACCTTCTAAAATACTGTTGTCTATAGAAATTATCACTCTTTGTTTTGAGAATATCATTTCACGATTGCTGTATTCTATGAGGCACCAACATAAGAACAAATATCAAGGGTTTTTCTCCTTTTTTACTGCAAGGTACACGGTGTTGACAGTTTCTCACATGTGAACATGTAAATTTGAACCTGAATTCAAGTCTAATATGTGAAGGGAAAAGATTTTTCAATGTTTAGGATTGACTGCATGATGTATTGGTAGGAAATCCTTTTTTTTTCTTACTTTTAACAGCTCTTTATGACTCAAATTTTGAGGTAGATAATTTGCTACGTTAAAAAAGGAAAGAGTATCAGTGCATTGCTTAGTATTCCTAAAAAGTTATCAAAAGATGACTTTTCATTATGCATGTGTTTAGCATATTTAAGGAGTAACATTTGTCAGTCTACACTTTTGAGACAGTGATCCAGCAGAAATTATCTACTCGGCCCTGTGAAGTGTGTGATAGAAACGCAGAATGATTAAATATAACAGAAGGATCTTTCTGGCCTGATCACTTCCGTGTTCGTGTTTTTAGGGGAAAGAAGTAGTCTTGAAGTGTTATTACTGCTATTATTAACTAGAAATTTACATTAAAGTGCCAGTGTTTATAAATATGCGTATGATTACATTATATCTTGAGGTAGACTTGTTAGCAATTATTCAGATGGATCCTTGAGAGAAACCTAGTCATAAGTCCTCATGTAAGGAGGAAATACTGCTAGCATTTTGGGCAGAAAAAAATCAGTCTTACTGTGTTCTCTTTTATGTCAATATGTCTCAAGATCTTTCGACACTACTGTTACTGATCAATTCTAGTTCTTCTTGAAGGAGTTTTTTTCCTAGATTTTTCCATTAGAACTAGTAAATACTTACTCCATAACTTCCTTAGAAGCCATGTTCAGGTAACGAGCAGATACCCACTGAACTTCAAACCAGTCTCTAAAGCCATTGTTTCCACAGCACTGGAATCCAATTTGTAACATATCCACTGTTTTTTTTAAGAAACATCTTCCAGGTATGTCTGTGTCCTTATAGAACTTAACAGCATCCCTCAGTCCCAGATAGAGAGATTCTTCCAGCTCATTCCTCATGGTATAGCACATGAGAGCACCCAACAGGATGCAGAAAGTAAAACAGAAGGTACATATGATGTATGGGAGCATAATTAGCTTCCATCTGGAGAACTTGTTGGCATCTGAGCAGTCGTAGCAGATTTTGCCCCCCAGAAAGTTGACGACGCATGCTATGACTCCTACGGAGATCAGCATGTTGGGAACAGAGTTAATGTCCCCTTTCGCCATCACTTCGTTGCGCTTCTTGATCTCTATTTTCAGAAAGAGGCCAAGACTGAAGAGAATGATCCCACTCACTACGGAAACCCAGTTGAGGATCCATAGGATCTGAGCCAGTTTGTCCCTCTTAGTTTTGGTGAATTTTACTTTGAGGACAGCCATAGTCAGATCAGCATTAGGAAAAGAAGCGTAGGTCAAGGAAAGCCCGTAAGCTGCTTAGAAGCATGTATCCAAGGCATGCAGTAGAAATCTGAAGAAGAGAGAGAGAGAGATTAATGTCTGTTTGACTGGCTATTTATAGAGCCTACCAGGATTTTCCTGTACTGCCTCACGCACCTGAGACGTGCCAAGGGAGTGCCCCAGGTCTTGCTTAAGTTTCATACAATATGAATCTCTATCTCTTACAGAATTAGACTAGATCTAATTAAACACAAGTGAACTAGATCACAACTAGATCTAGTTTAAAAACAAGTGACTATTAGAAACAATGAATGGTGGATTCCTATCTATTTTCATCTCGAGAGCAATTTTCTGTGTGGATTTTCTGATATCTAGAAGTGAGCTGATCTGCCCACTGATCTTTCTCTTCAGAAGACTAATGATGCTTTCTTGTTCTACACATTCCTGTCATTTTCTTGATGATTCTAGGCATTTGTAATTCTTAGATTACTGTGTCATGACCATATGTAGGTTTAAAAGCTGGATAAACAAGCAGACAAATATAATGTAACCATATAAGCCTTTTTCCATGAAAAATTCTTTTTGGGAAAAGAATTGCTGCTGAAGTCTGTTAATGGCTGCACTTTCCGCAGCAGCCTTGACTTCTTCACAGTCCATTGGAACAATTTCCGTTCTCTTGTCTAAAGTCTCCAGAGTCCAGGGATGCCAAAGGGAGTTTATCAGCTTGTTTTTGATGCACCTGCTGTATTACATACTGATAAGTAAGAACAGTACTGTCCTTTTCTAACTTTCCCAGATAATCTACAGTCACTTATATTTTTCTCTCAAAAGACCACAGTGATGGGCATAAAATAAGTTCAAGAAGACTTCTCACAACCACCCATACACACCTAGTTTCAAATTTAATATTTTCACAGATAAAGAATGGCTTCTGTGTTTCAAGATCTGTCATCTTTTCCCCAGCAATTAGCCAATCTGAGAAACTCTTTCCCATCACATTTTACCTTGCTTCTCTGTATCGTTATGGTTTCTATAAGACTACTACTAACTTCTTTGTACCTCTGCAGTTACATCAAAATCACAGGCAGGAAGCAGTCCAAGACACAGACCTGTTAGAGCTGGAGACAATATGTTTTCAGTGTACGTGACGTGAATGCAGAACTGTGCTGCAGTACCTCAGGATTAAATGGTGATCTTTTGCCGTTCTTTACAGCTTTTGATGTTTTGTGATTGCCTTTCCTTAACACATGCAAGAACTTTTCCTCTTCACAAAACCTGCTCTCAGCATGATTATGTTCTAATTCAGTAATTTTCATTACTGATTTTATATTATACAAATATGTATTTATATGACTACATGTATTCCTTGTGGATTCTGCTACTACAATGGCATTTATAAACAGTAAAACATAATCCTATAATTTGAGGAAAGAAGGAAGTATAAGCAGCTTTATTCATGCATATTTGATTTTAAGCTTACTACGTAAGTTAAAACAGCATGAAAACCACCTGCAGACACACCTTCCAGAAGTAGGGGCTATATACTGCCCATCAAAGGATCCACAGCTGCAATGAAGCTTAACACTAGGCAAGTAGACTGCTGCAGAGTGCAGTTAAAAGAGGTAATGATACCTTGGTGTTTTCGTGTGTGTGTTGGAATGAATCAGTTCTGTTTGTACAGGCGAGGAATAGGTTCTTCCTTTTGTATTAGGATGTGATTTGAATATTAAAACATTTGAATGGCTATGAGATCTAAATTATTCATGTTGCATTTATTGTTGCTGCATTTAGAGAGGAAATTGATTTCCTTTAAAACTATTCACCTCTGTGTATCTCTTGCACAATACGCAGAATACTGTGCAAAATGGAAATGAAGCCAAAAGGATAAATACTGGAGAGGTTTAGGCTATTGTCACTTCTTGATTTTAAAAACAGGTTCCTACTTTAACGATTGTTAAGGCTGATTATCAATTATTGTTGAGTATTGATTGTGGTAATATTGTGGTAATTATTTTGACTATCATAGTGAAATACTATTTTTTTATAAATATCTCTGTACAAAGAAGTCCGGAGAATATTCATAAAGTAACAATACCTTTTTCACACTACTCTTCCGTGAAATACTTCAGCCCTCTTTCAAAAGGATCATACTTTGCTGGAACAGAATTAAGCCACCATAGGAATTCAGCTGACAGCCTGTCTGCTAAGCCTGCAGACAGTAGCCTTAACTGCTTCACCAGTTAAGCAGTTCATGACTTAAACTGAAATAGCTGTAAATGGCTGCTGCAAATAGACTCTGCTTTGGATACTCAAGTCTCTGAGCATGCAATAGAGGGAATCTGTTGTTATGAAATTGCTGATATACGGTTCACATTCAGTGCCTGGGGTTTGTGAATGCATCGCTCTTCATTTCTGTGAAATGTATCTATTTGCAAAATGCTTCCAAATTGTTAGACACACATTCAGTTAAGTGTCACACCAAAAGGTAGTGACTTGGTGAACATCTTTCACTTTAACATTTGAACAAAGTTTGTAAACAGTTCTGTTTTCACTTAATCTGCTAAGGAGGCATTTTTGATTTTGGAAGATGTAAATTTTAGGCTTCCTATTATAATATTCTAGCCATAAAGAAATATGAAGCTGAC
Source organism: Tragopan temminckii (assembly GCA_028571105.1). Classification (NCBI taxonomy): domain Eukaryota; kingdom Metazoa; phylum Chordata; class Aves; order Galliformes; family Phasianidae; genus Tragopan; species Tragopan temminckii. The sequence goes on along the minus strand of JAOWBP010002559.1, from coordinate 21,456,583 downwards.
TTTCATTGTGTAGTCTTCTGTAGTCATTGTCCTGCAGCTCCCTCCCCCATCCTCAGATGTCCAAAGCTAAAAACCTGGAACTTGTATGTGCAAAAACAAGTTATTCCGTGCCTTCAATAATTCTCAAATGCTATTTCAAGCTTCCTTGATGAAATTTTAATTACAAGACCAGAATGCATAGAGTATTCACGTTCATTTAACAGAGGTACTTGCCCCATAGTTCTTCAGCAGTAGAAAATCTGCCTAACACAAGCTATTTCATGTAAGCCATTCTGCAAGAGGGAAACAGAGGAATAACTGGTAGGTTTAGTGCAGCAACCACTTATTGTCTGACCCTGGCTGTCACTGGTAGAGCTGGGATTGCCCAAGGTATCTTCAGCACTGTGCTTCTCATACAATGAGCGCCTTGAGTCTGGGACAGAGAACAACTTACCTCATTTATTCCTGACAAATTAGTTTTTGGGAACACCAGGTTTAGAAGATCAAGCGTACCCAGCTTCTCAAGCTTTTTTTTTTTTTTTTAACACCAATGTTTACTGCATTTATTTCAGGTAATAGGAAGACTCTCTTCCCATTATAATGAATTCTGTAAATATACCACAATGTTTTTATATCCCTAACTATTCAGCGAAGTGTTGAATATATTTATTTAGCACTGCCACATATTAGTTGTTTTGAGTGCTGTGAAGAAATGTTTTCCAGCTGGAAGAAGAGAAGCGCAATTTTGAACTAGAAGTGTCATTGTCAAGGCATATATACTCTTCTCCAAGTTTTATCTGTGAGTGAGACTACTGCAAAGTCACGTGTGCTCCTAGCAGATCAGAGGAACTAACCTGCCTCTGCCTATCGGTGTTTTTGGAAGCACACCTCAGTATTTCGTATGAGCTGCTCCAGATTTATAGTGTGTACATACAATTTTTTTTTTTCCCCACCTTACAGTGGGAAAGAAGGCTGAACTTTATTCTGTAAAGGGAGGAACATTTCTTTCAACAGAAGAACACCAATAAATGTGGAGATCTTTCCCATATCACCTATCCTATTCTTGAGCTTTTCTTGTTCTTGAAGGAACACAGAGGTTCCTTCAGCACAGTGTAGCTGTTTACTTTCCAGGTGCCACTTACCTGTTCCTTTGATATCAAATTGCTCCAGTTACATACAACAACACACATCACAGCTTTTTATTTGCTTATAAAATGTACTTATTAGATGTAAATTGTCCCTAAAAATTTAGCTTGCAATTTTGTCATAAAGAAACTACATTTTATCTCACTTATTTTGCTAAAATGGCCCTTTTAGCTAGGCACACATTTAATATCTGTAATTTACTGCAAAAGAAACAACTAACCTGCTTCACAGGACTGAGCGAGGTCACAAAACTGGCACCTTGCTGAGTACATGGGAGAAAATATCTGGATCTGGCATCCTGAGGAAGGGTGAAGTACTGATTTCCTGATGTCTGTGTAGTTCTGTCTTTATGCTGACACACCAGTGGAGATGGTGAAAGACTTCAACTCTCTTGCCCGTGCTAATCTCCCTTGCATCTCTAATCGTATTTCAAGGTTCTTATGCCACTGGGTTCAATCCTGCAAAACAGGCCGATTAACTGAGTGTGAACTGAGACCTCAGTGACCAGTTGAGTTTATGATAATGTTTTTTACTCCTCATGGGTTTGGGCTAGTAAGAAACAGAGATTTCATCAGTATCTGCGGATGTCTTCATTAGCTCTTAATTTTAACAAATTAATAATTTATCAACAAATTATCAACAAATATGAGTCTGGGAGAGAGAATAATGAAACTGTGTGGTTCTGTGAAAGAGAAAATCTTAGGCATTAATTATAATATACCTTATCCATGATTCTATATGTTGTTGCTTTGTACGGAATTTGTCACCTCTCACTGTGTATTGGCTGACTGTGAAACAAATTCAAGTAACCAGAGACAATTAAATCATCGTATACGACTCACAGTAGATTCTGGCTTTGGAAACTTTACAGATTCAAGAGCAATCCAACAGAAACCTCTTTCCTAGATTCTTAGAAGCTTTAACCAAGCCAGAAGCAAATGCATATTGTCCTCCTCTGGCATTTCTGAGCTCTGCTCAGAGCTGTCCATCTGTTGGCTGAGTTGAACTGGCTGCAGAAGTAGCAGCAAGCTGAGTTTGCAGCTGTGCTTGATCACTATAGTGGTGATGTTAGTACCAGGATGGAGTCACTAAGCAGGTCCTGTTTTGTTCTACAGTGTTTATAATACCTTTATCACAATGGTTCAGGGAGCGTAAGCGACTGCAAGGGCTGTGCACCACGGATTGTAATGAATATAGATAGTCTCAGAAGAATAATCTGTCTTCTCCCAGCTAATGATAAGCAATAAAATGTGATTGTATCCTTGGAATAAGCATGGGAATTCTGGGGATATACCTTGCTTATGATCTCTTGTTTTCCTAAGGATAAACACCCCTTTGCATGCATGAATATTGTGCTTATTATCAGGGAAAGGTGGAAGATGAGTTATCAATGCAACTCGTTTTTTCAAAGTCTTGAGTAAAGCAGAGACTACTCTACCTAACCACGATGCTATAAGAAGAAAACTTTTAGCTTACTTAGCTAGAAGTCATAATCTTATATGTGACAGTGTTGAAGAGGAAGGCTCATCGCTGCCAGTATCACTGTGTGCCTCCATGAGGTGAAAAAAACAAGGACGTGTCTCAATAGGATAAAGATGTACAGCGAGACTGTCTTTTTGATTTCTTTTTCTGATACGATCAAACTCATAACTAATGTTTATGCTGAAAGCTGCATCCATCAAAGCAATATCTAGAACAGCATGGCAGATTCAAACAGCAGCTTCCTTAAGTGTATGGGAGTGCATGGAGCCATACAGGCTCAATGTGCATTTTGCTGGCATTTTCCTTTCACAAACAGTGTTTTCCATAGTTTTACATTTTTAAGGAGAATATCTGAAGAAGGGCTTCTAGTTTTGTCTTGCCTATGTGCTAATGTGCTTCATACTCAGGAAACTTCAGATCCAGAGTATCTGTGCTATATGTGGGACCCTTAGTGCATGTGAATCAGGCTAATGCTTGCAGGTGATCAAATACACCTAGCCAAACTAAGTTTGTCCTATGCACATGGATTGTTTATGCTTTAGGTTTTCTGTACTTCTGCAGACTGCAAGGAATATATCACATCTGTTCAGTTGTGTGCGTATGTGGATCGTATTCAGCGTATATTCCCTGTGGAATGTACAATGGTACAAATGTACATATTTACTTGGGATTTTTGAGCTACTGCCGTGACTGGGATGCGGTGTATTAGCAATCCTGGACAAATATCTGAAACCAACTCTTTTTTTTCTGCCCAGACAATGCTCACGTGTTTTTTAAAAAAGTCACATCTATGGAACTGCAGACTTGTGTTATCCCTGAGTATTAGAAATGACATTATTGCCTAAGACACCTACTAGAAGAAAAATGAATCTGACCTGTTGCTTTGCAATATGAGCCCAGTTCTCACATGCATGAAAGAAAGCAAGCAGAAGGTGGCAGTGCTGCTGTATGTAGTTTTTTTTTCTACAATGCAAAGCAAGTAACTTAATTTGAGCTAGAGAGATGAGATTAGAGGTCACTCAGTCAGCTAATGGAAGCTCAGGAATGCATCATTTTAAAAAATAACTTAAATCTTCATGGAATTAGACATCAATGCTACCTGTGCTTTTTGTTCTGTATCACTGGAAAATTGTTTCAGCTGCCAAGTTAATATTCAGAATTGAATTATTCAGAAATTAGTTGTCTTATACTCATCTATAACTAGCCATGATGTGCTGATTTATTACAGACCTTCTGGAAAACCTGAACACCAAGACCATAATGATTGAGCAGCATTTTCTAACCCAGCAGAAGTGCTTGTAGCTGGGGGTCTGTCAACTGTCAGCCAGTGGTGGAGAAAGAAAACATGCGTCCTACTAATAGGAAGATTTCTGTGCTGCGGCTTCAGATCTGAAAGAGGTATAAACGTATTAAGTGTTTGTCCAATCTGTTTAGTACTGTTCATATGTAAGTCTGTAAGGGCAGCTATGTTATGAGTTAGACCAATTAAATGCCTACTAGTGGTGTTGCATGCTGCAAAATTATATTTTGTATCTTCTTTTCGAAAATTAATGTTTATATTTTGTATTTGGGTGACTTTCAATTTTCTTCTTCTATTTAATGTAAATGGTATTTCATGATAAAGAGATTGTGGAATAATGGACTAAAACTAAGTTTGACACAAGCAAGTATTACACAACTTTTCCTCAACGTGTCAGCACCTCAGGGGGAGAACTCGTGTTCAGGAAGAGATTCTCACCAACCTGTGTAAACACGGAGGGGGCTTGAAAAAAGAAATCTAGGCCATCTGCTTTTTTTTGTTTGTTTGTTTTTGTAAAGTGTGAATGACCTGGTAGATGCTGACAGGTGTAAGTTATTGGGCAAATAAAAGCAATTGGGTCACAGTATTCATCTCTCAGTTACATTTCTGAACTTTTAGGAAGTATGGTGGTATTTAGATGTGCCTATGATTATTGCATTTAGACAAAGGGATCTAAATTACGCAACAACAATTGGAAATCTTACGGAATTGCAGAGATGGCAGAGATAATGTCAGAACTCATGGCAAGAGGTAATGAGGATAGATGGCAGTTTGAAATAACCCACTTTGTACACTAGAATGCCACAAAGCTTACTGCGAACACAGTCAAATTTATCATATTTTTAACTTATTCCATTGCCTGAAAAGCTTCATGGATGAAATGAATCAGGAAAGAAATACTATAATTTTAACTTTAAGATGTTTAAAGTTCGCAGCTATGTGGACACAGAAGCCAATTTCAGGCAAATGGGAAATTATAGCAGTCTTGCGTGAACTGCACTGCTCTTTAATTAGAAGTCTTTGGGGCTCCTGCACGTTCCAGGAAATGTCAAATAGGTACCTATGAAGCTGGCTCTGATTTCAGTCCATTGTAGCTGCACTGTCCACAACCTCTGAGTCATCCACTTCAGACTCACAGTGAGTCATTACAAATGGAAAACTAAGGCACAGAAGTGGTGTTTTCACCTTAGAAACAGGCTGCATTCTATGGTAAAGCCAGAAAGTGAACCTCTATTTTAGGCTGGTTACCTAAAACTCCTTCCATCTGGGCTATAACTATTTTTTGAAGACCAGAATTTTTACAGCTTTATTCATAATAAGGCCATATAGCAATTTTTGTTTTTTACCTTCATTCCCTAGGTACTGCAGCGAGCCAGCCCTCAGGAAGCTTTCTGCAAAATGGAATTATATGTGTATTATGAGGGCTTAAAACAAAATTCCCTTTACGTAATGAGGTAAAATTTCCTTTTTCAATTCCGTAACTCATAGCATCAATACTTTCGGTGCGCTACAGTGCCAATAAACCCTTTGTTTCCTAGCAAAATATTCAGACATATAGTTTTAAATTTCTCTTCAAAAATACTGGACCTCCTATACTAATCATGAATCCTCCCTGTTCTTGCTTTATAAAACTGATGCTGATGTCATTTCTCACTCTTTAGATAATACTGGAATTAAACAACATTACTCAGGACATCTTGTTGGATTGTTGGTATTCTTTTAAAAAGGTTCAGTGAAGAGATGTTTACAAAAAAGAGAATAATGATTCTGAAGCTGTTGAGTAGGAAAAAAACAGGAACTGGACACTGCTCTTCTGTGTTCTTCTGAAAAAGATCCAAGATCCCTCTGTCCCTTCAGTGACTTAATGTTTTACTGACAGTCTGTGTCTAGAAATCATGCTCTATGAAAAAAAAAACCCACACAGTAGGAGCTCAGTTTTCCTACCAGCACAACAAAAATGCTATATTTGTTTGCTTTGCGTAGTGACTGATCAGTTATAATAAAGTTTTGTCAGGTGTGCCTTTGGAATTAGGAATAATTTGACAGTAATCCTCTTACTTTCTAGCTTCAGAGTTCTGGTCTGCAGCACTTGGCTATAGATTGGAAGGAGACAAAAAGATATTTTGGATTGATCTGTGACAAAACACAATGTGTTTTACTGACTGACTTTGCTTTTCTGACCACCTGAGACATTTAAAAATCTTCAAAACAAATGCAGCGGTGTCCATTCACAGTGTTTTACAACAATTAAATCAGAAAGAATTCCTAAGTAACTTCCCTGTTTTGTAATCAACAGACTGTCTGCTGATATAATTGTCTGGACATATAAACCAGCAGACAGTTCTTTCTAGAACTTGTTCTTCTCCAACCCAAAGTGAAATTCTCTCAGAAGTATCTGAAACTCGGCAGTTTCAGAAACTTTGCAAATCGTGAGCTGCCCTTTCCTCTGTTTTTGACCATTTATATATAAAAGTGATATTTTTAGCATGATTTATGATACAAACGTTAACTTAACTTCAGTCTGTTTCTTGGAAATAATGGAAGTGATGTAATAGTTTTAAAGACAAATGTGTAGGTATACTCTTTACAGGCACAGAGAGAGATATAATGTACATATGAGAATTTACCTTCCAAAGAGTATTCATAGTAGAAATAGACTCCAAGATCTGCAACAGCCTGAAGCCTTTCTTATTTCCCCCTTTCCTTCTATACAAGTACCAGTATACAAAAATGACTAGATGAATTCACAGCTACATCAGAGCTAAATGTTTATCTCTGTTAAGCTACTGCACTTGAGTATGTTTTTAAGAGCTTTCTTCTATAGGTCTAGGACACGCATTATTATTCTGTGCAGGTACAGAGGTGGCTCTCTCATACATATTGATTCAAAGTCTGCACGACAAACTCCCATACAAAAGTACAGTTACATCAGAACATATGAGGTACCCTGTGGGGTCAGACTGGTTATGCGCATACCTCATCCTCTAGTCTGTCTCTTAGAGGAGCAATAACAGATCCTATTTGGACACACTCTTTACTGTCAATTCCTCTTTTAGTCCCCCAGCTTCCAAAATTATTGTTAAAGGGATGTTGCAGAATATCAGATAGTTACCATTCAAAGCCTGGTACACCAAGGTAATACTAGGGTGGGCTGGAAAGAACAAGGTTGGAGTTAAACTGCAAAAAGTTGCACACCTTTACACTGAAACAGCCAATTAGAACTGACAATGTAATAGTAGAACTTCAGGAATCTCTTTGGTGCATTTATGGAGCAGTAAATTCAAGACTGTGTTCTTTTTGTAAAGGCCTCCTGCACTTAAGTGGAAATAGATTTTCCTGTTGAGAAGATTCAGTTTTAGTTCATTTTCCCCTGCTTGACTTTTATTTGAACCATGCAGGTTTTTGTCTACGAGATTCTATGAGAAATTGAAAACAGGTGACACAACACATTGCTAGAACTTGAAAGCTAACTGATGAGAATAGAAAAAAGAGTTTGGTCTTCTACAGCTTGCAGTGCACTAATGGTATGCTGAATAACGAAGAAGATGTGTGCTGATGGTGTGATATTTATGATACTGTGCATGACAATGTGGTTATATTAGAACCTGTGAATTAACTTGTGAAGTTGCAACTGATGAGGAAAACTATGCCCCTTGGATTAGCGATGATAAATAGATAAACAGACAAACCAGATAGACAAGTTTGTTAAGGCCTTTCCCTTCTGTTTAACTGAATTTGAAAAGCTTTCCTGAAGAACTGTACACCTTAGGCACCTGAGTTAATTAGGGAACAGTAAGGCATTCCTCACATATGGAATGAGCTCCCTATGTGATAATGTTTAGCTGCTGAGCAATGAATAAGAACATTAGTACCTTCTAATGTTACTATTTCAGCAGTATAAAGAGAGAATGTACGCACTGAGCGTGAATTCAGGATCTAGAAAATCTGGAAACTTTTTTCATTGAGAGTTTAAACCCAGAACGTTGTATGCAAAGAGCTGGGGCCTAGCCAAAGGATTAGGACTATTAAGTCTTCAAGAACTGTAGCTCAGAACCAGCATGAGCTGCAGCTGTGATCTCAAGTGCCAGTAACATTTGCAAGGACACACATTATGTGCATATACACACACATACATATATACATGTGTATATATAAATAAATCCTCATCACCTCTATCCCTGCGACAACAGCTGGTGTACCACTGCTGAGGCTGGTTCTCTCTGAATGAAGAAACACCTGCCCGAAGCTGACTGTGAGCAACGGTAAGGGCAGTTAGGCTTTGTTGTTAGGCTGGGGTCACAGCCCCCTGCTAGGGGCTCCCTGGCGTGCAGTGCGAGCGCTAAGATCCGGCTTACTCATAAAGCAGCAGTAGGAGACGCTGCTTTCTAATCCTACTCCCTGGCTGAGCTCTCCTTGCAGTGAATGAAGAGAGCCTCGATTACGCTCTCTGTCGTCATCTTCGCAGCCTGGCACAAGGGAACTATAAACCCTTCTTTTCCTCCCTTCAAAGAAAACTTCACGTGAACGTAAGGCCGCAGCGCGTTACCCGGCTCACGCAGCCTGCCGGGCGCAGGCCAGCTCTGTCCTTCCCACGGGACGGGTCTTCGGCTGCCGGGCTGCCGCCGCGGCCTACGGACACATCCTGCCAGCCGTTACGTGGCGGCACACGCGTACCGACGGCGTTCGGAAGGCTGGAGCTTCTCGCCTCTAAGAAAGAGTCGCGCTCCGGAGCCGAACCGCTCACCGAGCGTGCCGGCCGGTGGCCGAGCTGCGCCAGTGGCTTCCCGCCGCCTCAGCGCGCGGCCCGCGGTGCCAGCCCCGCCGCTCGAGGCG
>JAOWBP010002559.1:21409818-21438047 GCA_028571105.1 Tragopan temminckii | reverse complement strand
GGTTCTCTACATCCAACCAGTAGAATTAATCAAATGTAATGACGAGAGGCATTTCCTTATCTGAAGCCGCATACTGGGATGAAAAAACGTCCCTTGTCTAATCAATATCTTTTTGCAACCACCTATAGTCTTTTTTTTTTTTTTTTTTTTTTTTCATATTGATCTTTGTTTATAACAAGCCACATGCTAAAATGGTAAGCAGAGATGATTGCCTTCTTAGGGTTGACATAAGATCCACTTGGCTTGAACCCTTTGGCATCTGATGAAAGATAAAGTAATGGAAAAATTGCAAGTTATAGTGAACTCATGGATAAGACATAGAAGATCCATGATCTTCACAGCTATGGAAAAGCTCACACATCCACAATAACCAATAATCAAACCGTAGTTAAAAACTCTATTGGCTCAATTCTATGCGTGCATAATTTTCCCAACTGAGGAGTGTTTAGTTTCATTGGGAAGAACTATCGGGTATGTGAGAAGTAGGCAGGGCATTAAAATGAAGAAATAACACAATTGTGATATGACTGTTATTTAAAAGATTACTATGCTTGTGTGTTTTTAGCGTGGTTTTTATTTAAAACTAAATCCAAATGCAGATTCCATAAAGCAACAAAAAATTAAAGATGATTTTAGATATTCAAATTAATATTTTGGCAAGAATATTAGAGTGGAGGAGAAGTAAGTGCACTCCATAAAGCAAGGCTTTTACAGGGGATAGAGAGAAGAAAAATAAATTGCTGGCAGTAGCGATGTCTAGCTAATTTTAACACCAACATTGCTTTTCTTTGCTTGTAAACATCAGTCCTTTAAACTAGCACTTCCAGCTTGAAAGCAGTTCCACCCAATCCCTGCCTTTAGGAGGGTTTGTATTGCCACATGGTAATTCAAATTAGGGAACTATTCTATCTTAAGACTGTGAATCTCCAATTTTAAGAAAGTTTTAGAAAAGGACTGCTGCCAAAATTTGTGATTACAACCTCTCTGTCATGTGGTATAACTTGCAAGAACAACATACATAGGAAAAGGTAGTGCTTCCTAGGCTGCTTCTGTCTTTTTATTAGTCTAAAGAGCTGTTGTAATTCAAGTAGCAGTGCTTATCATTAGAGGATGATATCGTATGAGTATGATTATGTGATGTTAAGTGGTTTTGATAGTGCTGCAGGTTTTAACATTCGTGAATCTTTTACTGGAACTGTGACTAGCCTAACTTTATAGCAGTAAGTATAATTTAAAATTTTACTTCAAAGGATTTTAGCAAAAGCAGCATTGTAAAAGAACATCTGATATTTTTTAAAGAATATAAATGTGGTTATAACCACATATCCTAAGGAACAGCAATGAATGAATGTAACCAAAAGTGTGATGCGTTTAATAGCCTATGGATGGTTTGATCTCTGCTATGTTTAAAAATGCTCCAAGCTATATTTTCTTTGATCTCTCTTTTTTTTTTTTTTTTTTTGTTGTTGAAAGTTAATATTTAGTAAAAGACACACGGAAATTCACTTTTAGGAGTCATTACTCATTATTTTCTTAAGTATGTATTGTGATAGATAGTAATACTTCAGCTGGGGTGTGCATTTCTGATTTTAACGAATCACAAAATTGCTCTTTGTTAATGGTAACAAGTCTTAAAAGGAGTATTACTCTTCAGTCATAAGAGAAAAAAATATGAGCAAATATGAAAATTCTTGAAAGTCACAGGGATGTGCTATAGGTGCAAGTTATTAAGTCAACATAATTTCGTTGCTGAAATGGTCTGCACATGATTTGATGCACCTTGATTAGAGGTAGAATTCAAGCTCATAATATTAGTGATTAGTATTAGTTTTTAATGTGTATATGAAAAATCTGAATTTGAATGAGAAGTATAATGATGGAGGGCATGGGAAGTGTGTCAACGGATGGGAAAAGTACTATAAATAGATATATTGAGATTATTATAGATGAAACTCAGTATAGAAGGGGAAGGTGAAATGATGGAACAAATTGTACTTGGAGATCCTGAATGTTTCTTGCATACAAATGTTTTTCTTTTCCTTCAAGTAATTGCCTCATGGAAGAGCTAGGGAAAAAGAGTTTACTTGAGTTGAAGTTGCTTGCTTTCTGTCATCGTTCCAATAACAGCTAGGTAGCCAATAGGTTTAAGGTTGGAACTTCTTTGAAGCAAATGACAAAATGTTACAGGCAAGTATTTAATTCAAATTGCAGCTCCTCAGTTCAGATAATTTGAAATTATGGCATTATAGGGAACAGAATTTCTCCTCTCTCCATTTTCCCAGACGTAATGTATGAATGTATAGTTGTTTGGCTTTTTTTGATGGGAAATACTTGAATGGTATGCAATACTCAAGGTACCAGTGAAACAGGGAAATATAAAAAGCAGAGATGATCTTTGTGTTGTCCTCTGTTTCGTCTGAATTGCTAATGTTTGATTTTATTGCTTTTTGACTGCTATTTATCATTAAGTTGCCATCACTTTTAACTGTGTATCATAAACAACAATATCTTATTTTTGGTTGCTAGTAGTCTTGCATTTTTAAAAAGAAGTTATGATTATTTTTTCTGATGTACATAATTTTACTTTTATCTACACAGAACCTCAACTGATACTTCATTCCCAAGTTATTTGGTACCGTAAGGTCACTCAGCAGTTCCTCATAGTTGTCTCTTGTCTTTTCTTTCTTCCTTTTTTAAAAACATAAACAAAACAATAAAACACTAAATGACATATTGTCAACCAACTTTTGTTATTTTAGTTCTAGTTCTGCTTTCCAGGTTGTCTGTGAAAATGTTGATTTGTGCTGATTCTTGCAGAACTAGTGGTCTCTTTCCTTTATTTGAAGTGACTACTTAGTCCTGTTTCGTGCCTATTAACCAGTTATTATATGAAGCACTTGTCCTTTTATGCCATATCTGTTTAGTTTCTCTAAGAAGACTTGGTCAGATACTTTTTAGGAATACTGGATTTTGCTTACCAGTGTGACTGTTTGTTTAAAAACTCCGAGATTTGGAATATAGCTCTTTATTTCAAGAAACAGTGTTATCTTCTCAACTATATCCCTTTTATTCCAATGTTCAGTAGTTCTGTTCATCATTACAACATCTACTAGTTTGCTAGGTGCAAATATTGGATTCCTAGACCTGAAGTTTATTGGACGTCACGTGTAACCCTTCTTAAAAAAAAATTGGCAATATATTTGCCATGCTCTAATCCTTATATACCATGCATTTACAAGTGAGACCTTTTGTGCCATCATTTATAGATCAGTTATTTCACTCTCAAGCTTCTTTCAAGCTTTGGTGAATACCGTCTGACACTGGTGACATCAATTTTTGTTTTATGTATTCCCTGTGTACTTTCTCATTTTGTTTTACTGTCAACACAGATGCAAAAAGTCACTGAGTTTCTCTATTGCAGTCTTACTTACTTTATTGTAGTTCTTATACCCTGACAATTTATTCTTCGTACATATTCTCTGGTAAGCTTTACGATCTTGGGATTTTTTAAAATTAGTTTTAATGTACTTTATTTATTCCTCAGTCTATTTTGCTTTGTCTCAGTTGTTCTTTTGCACCTTCAGTAACTCACCATTTTTTTAAAGCTACGTACTTTTTTGTTGCTTAGGAGTTCTCCTAATCTAGTCTTCATTTATGTGGGATTTTTTTTTTTAAACTTTCTTCAAGTCTGTCTTAATTGCTATTTTATGCTCTGCTCTGTGCTTCCTACTTGGTCTGTGTTAGAGATACTGCTTGGTTTGCAAGACCAAAATGAAGCTAAACTGGGAGTTAAGTTCAGGCAGTCTTTAAAGACTGTGACCATGAATTGTGTCACATGCTAAATAATGATCTTCTTGAAGAAAAATTGTGTTTAAATATCCAAGAAATCCATTCCAAAATTTGAAAGCAGTGCTGTTAGTGATCCAGATGAAAGATCATGAGTCAGGTTTTCTATATATGAATAATTTGTGCAATAATGTATTTTACAGTGGAACTTGAATTAAGAATGTAAATATTGATCTTGATAAGTGATGACTCATCGGTCTAAAAATAATAGGTCTCTGTTCTGTACTCTGTATTCACAGATGATCTAGAAAAGATGCGAATAGTGAAGTGACAGTGATGATGAAAGGGCATTGGGAATAGTAAAGCTGTAGACAGGCATGGAAGAACTGCAGGAAGGCATTGCAACTCTGAGGTAATTATAGATGAAAATTATTGTAAAGGAGTGCATAGATGGAAATTGTTTTGAAATGTACACAGTGGTAGGCCAACCTCTCTGGAGAGAAGTCTTGCAGACTTTCTGAAAATAGCGGGCCAGTGCCTAAGAACATCTCATGTGGTTTGTGGTAGATCAGGGGAAAGTACACAGAAAGGGGAAAAACGAATCAGTGGGTGAAAGAATAAATAGATGAAGAGAGACATGAAGGGAATATGACAGCAAGCTATTCCCTGCATGGGTCCAAAAAGTGAACAGGAAACAATTGCAAACTTTACCTTCCAGTACAAAGGTTAGTGAGCCTCAGATGTAAATAATGGAAGATAAATTGAAAACAAATACATTCTTCCCACAGCATGGAAATAGATTGTAGTTTATTTGCAGTGACGTTATGGATGCTAAAAGCTTTCATGGGTTCAGAAAATATATGATGAATTCAGAGCTGGAAAGTCTTAAATATCATCTTTGGCTCAAAAGGAGTTTTTTGTCCCAGCTTTTTATATCCTCAGAAAGTATCCTGGAAAAGTATGATAATATGCTTTCTGCATCTTTTTTTTTCTTCCCTCTGCATATGCTGTTGGCAGCAGTCGCAGACAGGAGATTGGGCTGAATAGAACTTTGATCTAACTCATCTGTCTGCTCTCATGATTAGCTGTCCGTGCTATCTACTTTTCTACTGTCTAAACTAATTTTAGGTTAAGTGTCTACTGCAAACTAAATTCATTTTCTTTTTGGATTTGTCCCAACTTGTAAGTACTGTTGCCAGAGTTCCATTTGAGTTTCTTAATACCTGTCTCCCATTTCAAACTGGTCATTATTGCTTGAAGACATGATGAAATCCTCCTTCAGGCCAAGTCATGTTGTTGACTCTAACGCTTTTTCCTTGGAAGATCTTGGCCTGAATGGTTTTCACAAGCAGATTCGTGATTCTGTCATTGCTGAGCTACTCATCTCCTTTGTTTTTCTGGACTGTGCTTTCTGATACAGATAGTGCCTGAGCCCATGTGATCTTTGTGGACTATCCTTTGAATGAGGCGCTCCATGGCACTATATAGAGTCTCCAAAGCCTCTTCAAACTGAGGATAAAGCGATACCTTGTGCTGTTCCACTGGCAGTATGCCATTGTGCATATATTTCAGTGACCTTAGTTCCACCTTCCTCCAGCATAGCCAAGCACCATTTCCAACCCCTCATATCCTTCAGCAGTGTGTTCCTTCGTTGAGCAGGTCAAAGCCCTGAGATTTTGGTAGATCTCCTGCATTGCATGGGTGCACTCAGATGCCATCTTCCTGACAGCTAGGCTCTTTTGGAGTAGTTTTGTGTGATTTAGCAGTTACTGACCCGATTTCATGCATTCTTAAAAAGGAGAGCGACACTCTTCAGGTATTTAAAGAGATGACACTCCTATGTGTGCACAGCCAATACCCTCTTTTTATCACAATAGTACTGCAGATGCAGAATTATGTACCCCTAAAGTAAGGATGCTAAGGAATTAGACATGACAGATAAAAAGATAGAGATTCCTCTTTTTTTCTCCTGTTCTTCTTAGCAAATTATCAGATCTTATTCACCATCTATGATCTTGCAGTGTGCTTTTTCAGCTGACTCAGAGGAAGTTCTTGGCTTTTGCTAATATCACATCATGCATTGTGCTGTGGACTGGGCGCAGCACTCTGAACATAGTCTTGTGGTTTGCCAGCTGGGCAGAGCTTGTTCTTCAGAGCTTTGTCAGTGCAGACAGCTGTTTGCTATTCGTGTATCACCTGTGTGATCATCTCACTGAAGTTTCTCTGTCAGCTTTTCTTTTTTTCCAAAAAAATTGAAGCATTCCCATTGATATGTAGGGTATACCCTAACCTTTACTTGACTGGATTAAATAGTGAGCAATTAATGGCTTTTTGTTGTATATATCCCCTTGCACCTTTCTTGAACAGACCTTAGCAGCAGATTTTTTTTCCTCTATAAATTGTTACGTATCTACTGCCCGGAGTTGGTAGTAGTTCTTCGGGCCAGTGTGTTGTATGCCTTCCTGCTTTCTGTAGTTGTGCTTTGTTTGCCTCCATTGGGTGTTGGGTTTCCCAACCGAGAAAGTTGAATTCGCAGATAATAGAGGTAGATCATACTAGTGGAAAGGGCAATACTTTGGAGCATCTGAACAGATCTATTTATGTAATTCCTTGGTATATGAGTTAGGGATATTGATGGTAATGATCCCAAGAAGCTAACCAGCTATTCCAACATTTCAGAATGTTGGAAGCAAGAATTTTTATTTTGCTGATAAATTCAGGCTGTAAATAGGTTGATAATATATTACTACTTCACTATTTAAAATAAGTGCTTCATTTCAAGCAGTCATTTTATTGGTGTTCAAAACTACATTGCTCTCACTTAACTCTTTGGCAATAACATTTTTAAAAGGGTTTTAAAAGTAATTATTATAATAATGTACAATTTAAGTAATTGCAGAATTAACTTTGTGTGTTTAAAAACATTTTTACATCATGTAAGAGTTCAAAGAAATGGTTTCATCGAAGAAAGCTTTTATGACAGGTAAAATAAATTCTTGTAATAGAAAAAAGTACTGTTCTAATTCCATTTTGCTTTAAGTACTGTAACACTTATAGTGGATCCTGAGACACAGGAGTACAGCTTTATTTTTAACAAATGGTGCTTTTAATGTTTTCAAATGAATTTTGTGGAAATTAATAATTCATATCTTTTTTTTTTTTTTGTCTGGAACTCACTCTAATTTGCGAGAATATTGATAATATTGTGTAATTTGTTATGAAGGTAACTTCTCCAAAGGATTAGGTTCCCACTTCTTCAGTGTTAAAGGCTCTCTGCTGTAGGCTGTAGTTGCACAACCAGTTTGAGTTGAAAGCACCACAAAAATAGTCCAGCCCCTCCCTGACCCCCAACATCTATCTCCCACTCTTTCTCTTGGTCTGACATAAGTCCTTGTGCAATTTTATGACAAGTCAAGTTAGGAAATTCAGCTGAAAAATACTATGGCAGCTACCTGACCAAAACTTAGTGTTTTTCTATGTGTGGGAAATTGCATCCTTTATTCATTAGAGGAGACAGAGACTGTCAGAGGCTCTATAGGCTTTCCCTGTCACACAAATATCTAGTACTTCCTTTCTCTTATGGTAAGGTCTCAAGTACCTTTTATTTCTGTTGGTCTAATCAAGCAACATAATGAAGTTTATTTTGGTGCAATTGCTTTCAAGTAAAATTTAATATAGATGTTACTGCACTTATTTTGGACTTAAAAATGGTTTGTGTGCCTAAAACTTACACATTTTTTTCTGCTTTATCAGCTAGTTTAGTTAAAGATAACATACTCGCTCCTTCTGTAAATTTTGCCTTTTTTTTTTTTTTAACATGTTTTGTGCTGGATTCTGTTGCGTACTGGAAAATAGTGTGGGAACTTGAAATACTTGTTTTTAAATAAGGCTTTTATCTTGAAACGAGATGCTATATATTTAATTTGTCTTCAAACTGAAGAAAATATTGCCGCTTTTGTAATAACAACATAGCTGAATGTGCTGAAGTTGCCAGAAGGAAATCTAGGCTATTTGGCAGCAGATCACAAGACAGTTGGGAGCTTTTCACACCTGGAATCTGCAAATGGTAATGAGAATTTTGGTACCCACAAGCTTGAGATAGGAAAACATAAAATAGCATTGGTTAAGTATAGTTTTGTGGTTTGTTCTTTTTTTAAAAGAATTTCTTCATAACCAATACAGTTGGAAATTTAGGTCAAGGTCTTAATTTTAGTTTTCTCACTGACCTGCTGGATAATGATTATCAGTTATGTTAAAGACCCCAACTTTTAATGAAGATATTTAGAAAATACTTAGTTTGTAAGAGTAGAATAGTTTTCAAATACACGCTTAAAGCATTTAGATTTTGCATTTTGAACATGGACTTTACCATAAATGTTATGGAATTAAGTCCTTTGAAAATGTCCTGTATTGATTCTCTGTTTATTCATACTTGCTGAATGTTCCTTTGCTCCTTTAAGTTTTCTTCTGCTCCAAGGTAGAAAGTACAGCAGTGGCAAGCAACTTTGGAAGGCAGCCAGACAGAACTAATAACATAGGGAGTTCTTAATAACAAAATGCTGATATTAGTCCACAGAAGTGGCCATAGGAGGGAGATACATAAATGTATGTTCGTGTATATATACACATGTGTCTACACATATACTCTGTGGAACAGAAGTAATCTTCTGTCATTACTTGTTTTGTCCTGTGACTACAGTCAGCCAACGCTGTACTACTTTCTCACCCTTATGTTTAGATTTTAACATCTATAAAGGCTGATTAGCAGATATTGGCTTCCGTTTAGGGCCATCTCTAAAGAAATTCTAATATACACAAGCATACATGTATGTGTACACAAATACATGACAGTCTTTCCATTCTGAATTAGAGTCAGCTCCTAGAAATATGATGGTTTTTGGGGTAAGTTTTGCTTTGTCTAACTGTGTGTAATGTTTTAATATACTTGGTTGGGTTAAATTAAAGAGTTCTTTTGGGTAGATGATAAGTAGTTATAAGCAGTTTAAGTGGGTAGAAGAGTACTGAATGCTGTTTGTACAGTATTAAATTTGGTTATGAGCACCACTTGTCCTTTAACTGTATTATACTGTCAGTTCCCAGACAAAGGAAGACTTTTGTTGTGGAACAAAGTCTGTACTTATTATTTTGTCCTAATTATTCCATGAACTGTCACCTGGAAATAAATTGCCAAGGGGATAATTGCCTTTAATTGTGGTAATTCTGTTATCCTGTTCATTTACTCTCTTGACATAAACTGATCTGATAGTGAAACTGATGGATATATAATTTCATGAAATGTGTTGCCATTAAAGTGGTTGTTGCTGTTTAGGAGAGCAGTAAAGAAAAGTTAATTTGCAGAAAATGGCCTTACTTCTACCTGTAGAACTGTGTTGTTAAAAGATTCCTCCCTTGATTGAGTAAGGGAAAGCTTGCACCTTAACTACTATGTCATTAACTACTCATTTGCTTCAGTAGGATATGGAACATGCTGGAATGCTCTTACGTTGTTTACCACTATTGTAAAGTCTTCAACTGCTTTGCTGATAGCAATAGCTGGCTGTATTTCAGTAATATAAATGGAACTATCAGGGTTTTTATGCACTTCTTAGTCATCTGTGGCATTTAGAATGTGTCTGAACAATCTGATTTCGAGTCCTCTAAAATTCAGAGACTTTTCAGTTTTGTCCTGAACACCACCTCCAAAAAAAGTCCTTTAAAGGTAGTCCTCTCCAAAAGTGTCTTTCCATGTGAATTTTAAGAGGGTTGTAGTCTGAACTGCACAAGTGTGTGTTTTCTGTCAAGATATTTACCCAGTGCAGTGCATTAATAATTCTTAACTCAGTGAAACTAAAAATTTGTTGAAGTCATGAGAGCACCCAGCAGAGCAGTGAAAATCAGTCTATATCAGAGTGTGAATAAAAACTTTAAAGGAACCATGTTCTCTCAGCAGTGCAGGTATGTAAGCATCTGATACAGCTGTGATTTTGCAGAAATGTGTGTAATTCAGTGTAAGTGTCTAACTGGGAGTTGCTGCCCATACCACAGAAAGAATATGGAGCAAGGAGAGGCTTCTCAAAGGAGGACCACAGAGAAGACCCATGGGATAGGAAGGAAGGCTTAATTTAGAGGAGGTTAAAAATGATTTGATCTCTGTGTTTAGATGCTTAAATGAGGTACAATTAGCAGGACTGGAACTCAGTTTCCAAAAGTGTGACAAAGTCCTGTGGTAAGAAACTAAAATTAGACAGGTTAAACCTTGAAAGAAAACCATCTGCTCCCTTTGAGGGAAGGGACTTGACAGAATGCATTATAGAGGGGAGGAGGGAACTTGCTGCTTGGAGTCTGATGACCAAGTATGTGTGCATATACACTGCAGAGGGTGAAGAGCTGCCTGAACAGGTGGAGGTTCTGACTAATTTTAAACTCTTGTGGTCTTGGAATCTACGTACTTAAAGGCTCCTACATTTGGGGAACACAAAGTTGTCCAAATTAACTGCGACATGTTTGTAACATTTGTCTTAGGTGAAACAATGCTTGGCTTGGTACCAAACTATGCTAGGTTCTTAAGCTTCAGGAGGTGATTAGCACCTTAGGGGTGCTAATTAGCATCACGGGTCAGGAGAGAACTGCCTCCTGTCCACTATTCTTTAACGTATCCTCAGTTTTTGGTGTTTTAAATACTAGTCAGTGATAACGCAGAATAAATTTTCTTGCTTTGTAATGATATAGAATGGCAAGAGATTTAACTAAGAGTCGATATATTGGAATAGAGAAGAAGAGGCTGAGGGAAGGTCTCATGGTGGCCTAGAGCTCCTCATGAGAAGAGTGCATGGGCAGGGCTGATCTCTGCTCTCTGGTGACGGTGACAGGACCCAAGGGAACGGCATGGAGTGGACTGGGTATTAGGAAAAGTTTCTTCACTGGCTCCCCAGGGCAGTGGTCACAGCCACAAGTGCTGGAGTTCAAGGTGTGTTTGCACAGCACTCTCAGACAAAGAGGTTGGATTTTGGGTGATGCTTTGTGGAGCCGGGAGCTGGGCTCACTGATCCTTGTGGATCCATTCCAACTTGGGATGTTCTTATTCTTTATGAGTAAGATTGAGGAATTGTGCATAAATGAAGATTTTTATCCTGGCCAGGCAGATGTTATCTACAGCATTATGGTACTTTTAAGGTAATTCTTTAAAATGTGGTATTTTTCTGTTGGTGTACATCTGTATGGTAACACTGCACTCTGGGCTAGTTACTGATGCTCTCGTAGTGTGCTCAAGACTTTGGGAACTGAGAGATCTCAGAAATATTATCAGAGCTGTGACTATAAGTTGTGATTTGAAATGTGTATTAAAAAGGTATTTAATCAGATACTAGATCAAGGCTGATAGGAATACCAGTACAAAACTCTAAAACCATAGTTGTCATGTATTTAATAAAGTATTTACTTTTTCTACAGATGATTTTCTCTTGTGAGAAAGCTTTAGCAAAATTCATACTTGTCAATTTTTTATCTCATTCCAAGCAGATGAATACTTTCTGCACTGCTTTTTAAAAATAAATAAATAAACAAACAAAGCATGTGCCAATGGGAAAAAAAGAAGTAGGAAAATAAAGAAAGATATAGGAGTAAACACAGTACTTAGTGAAAAACACCACATAATTGGAAGGGAGTGGAAGGGTAAACAAATACTGGAGCAAATGGAAAAATCATGGAGCATGCTGTAAGCATATAATTTTAGAAGTATTGAATAGACCTTTATCAACTTGTTACTGCTGTTTAATTTTCTCTTTAGCTTACTTAGTTCTTGTCTGTGTTATGATAACTCCAACCAAAAAGGCCAGTAATTATAGTCAGCAGCTCAGTAATGCTAGGAGTGTTAACTTAAATTACTACAACTTGCTGTATAATTTTGACCTTATCTACAGGGAGAATTTACCAACACCAATAGAATGGAAATTGGTTTAGTTCAACTTGATTAAGTTCCAGGGTGGACACTTTGACACAGAATCTTAATTTGGTTTCCTTTCATTTGTTTGAATTAAACTGATTCAAGCTGTGTATTCTTAATAAGTGTGCTTTCACAGGTATCTAATCCACTGTAACTAATTAGATATAACTTTAAATCTTCAACTAATTCAGATTAATTTTCCTCCACAGGTTTCTGTTTTGTTTGGCTCAAATGTAAGAATTTACAGTTGATGTGAGAAAGGCATAAATGAATTAGGAAAAATGAGTATGAAAGAGTATTAACACAGAACAAAAACATAACTAAATATAATTACTGTTGTGTTAAACCTCTGTCTTCGATTCATTAAGCAGTAGGGTTTTGTTAGTTTTATTTCTTGTGGTTTTTAGGTATAGCTTAGGCATGGTATTAAACTGAGCATTTCTACATATGAAAAGACATCCTGTGAATTTACATCAGAATGGTTGTGGCAGCGTTTACCATTCGGGTGGTGATTCTGGGGTGAGAGGATTTTTCAATTTTAACTTATGCTGTTTTGGAAGTGATTGAAATAAAACCATATCAATACACTTTTGAAGAGTCTTATTGAATAAGAGAGCTTCTATCATTGTATCAGTGTAACAAGCACAATTCTAGAAAAGCTGGTAGCAAAGACTTGAAGTAAGCTCTTAAGTGGTTAGAGTAGGTGCTGATGAGAACCATTGTATTTGGATTAATCTTCCTTCCCTTCCCCTCAAAATATAGTATACACGTTGCTGTATAAAGTTTGCTTTAGAGTTGATTACCAAAAGCCGGGAAATTAAAGAATTAAATGCTCAACGCAAGTTGTTTCAGGTCTTTGATTTTTTTGTTTCTAGGTGTTTTTATGTTCTTTAGTTGTTTGTACCCTGGCATAAACCAGTGAAACTGTACTTGCAGACACAGTAATACTAACTATGTGAACTACATTGTAAAACATGAAGTAGTTGGTAGACATTACAATAAGTTAAAAATAAATTGCAATTCCAATGTAAGTATCTGTTTTTAATTGTGTAATTTTTAGGCTTATATCTTTTTCTAAGTTGTTTTTATATATTAATATTACTTAATTGATTATCTACTGAAGTTTTAATTATTTAGTTGATTAGAAGTAATTGTTATTAAAATAAAAGAAAAAGTGTTTATAATTTACAGCAGTTTGAAACTGCCTACATATTCTTATTAATAGATTTAAAATATATATAAAGAACATTATACTTGGATTTCTTTCTGTACTGAAAGTAGCTTGGCTGTAATTCTAGCACGAGTCACTATAGGATACAAAAGTCCTAGTTAACATGCTACGTGAGGAATGCAACTTTCTGTATTTCTTGCCAGTGTTACCTTATTCTGCTCTTATTCTACAGCCAGTGGTTAAATGGAAGCCGCTCCTGGGATCTGGATGGTTTTTATTGACACAAACTTGGCATAGCAGCTCCATCACATCAGGAGGTTGCAATGAGTGGAGGTGGGGAGCAGCCTGACATCCTCACTGTGGGAATCTTGGTCAAAGAAAGATGGAAGGTGGTAAGTATGTCTTCCTGCAATTCTTTTTCATTTTTAAAAATACTCCTGTTAGGATATTCAATCCAATTAGCTAGTGATTATGTCAACCGTTTTGGTAATCAATTAAACATCCAATTGCAATGCTGCCAGCGAAAAAAGAGTATCATGCAAATTTCAGCAATTCCATCGTGCTTAAACATATTTCATAATCTAGCATAAAATAATTGTTGATCATTTTTGCTGGGATTCTTGAAATAATAGCAAAATTTCCTCGAGTAGGAAGGTGAGGCGGTATAAGGCAGTGGACTTCAAGATTTTGTATGAAGGATCTCTGACCCCCATTAGTGCTCTCTCTGATTGTTCCTTGTGGAGTTCTCTGATATCCTGCTTTCTCTCTTCCCATTGACGATTGACAACCCTGCAGTTTATTGCATGAGAATATTCAATTGCAACTAGTTAAAAAAGAAAAGAAAAGAATATATATATATATATATATATATATATATGCACATTCTGAAATTTACATGTAGATTTGCGGCCAGTGTAGATCTGAGAATTTTTGCTGCTCAGGATTTTGGATTTCGTAATAATAAGATCATAAGATCACACCTGGAGTTTTTGGACATGACCATTTTTTAAAACAATGCTCAAATAAAATTTTATTTTATGTAGTTATTCTTCATGATGACTCTAGTTTGGGAAGTAAACATAGGAAAGATCTTATAAAAGTGTATTTTCTCAGTTTCTCTCTTTACCAGTTTCAGTTAACGCTGGCTCCCTGTATCAGTGCCTTTTCTAGTCCCTTTTCTTTGCCTTTGGAGCTGAAGAAATTTGAATGTAATTATAGTTGTTTATAGGTAGGTTTAAGACCATAATTTGGTGTGAAGTATAACAAAAAGCCCGAAGAAAAAAAAAGTTGGAAAAAATGTACTTACGGCTTGAAACGTAGGAAGAGAGCAGTGGAGAAGAGGATGGAGAGAATGAGACAAGAGATGCTGAATGCAAAGATGGGAAGTGTGAAACTCATGTGCAGAGTGGAAGACTGTGGTGTAGGTGTGAAAAAGTGCACCAGCATCCTTGTCAAGGTAGAAGACATTGAGTAGATGTAGCAGGATACCAGTATGAGCGAAAACTTCTGTCTTAACTCAAAAGCAAAATGTTTTTGAACAGAAGGTGGAAAAGGGGCTGGGCTGCCTGAGAGGAAAATGGAATTTAAGAAAACCAGAGCTCAGCCTGCAGTTGAAACTTGGGAGATATATGAAAAGCAACCAAAAGACTTCTGTAGGAATGTTGGCAACAAAAAGAAGACCAAGGAAAGTGTGAGCTCATTGCTGAATTTCATGTGTGACCTAGTGAAAAGGAGGTGAAAAATGATTTTTCTGTCATCAAAGAGAAGTTTATTTGTGCCTGGAATTATTGTGTGCCATGATTATTGGATGCATGTTAATGATTCTGGTGTACTTCATCTGAGGACAGAAATTGATCTGTTTATTAATACGGTTGCTTGTTTGTTTATTTTAGCCCACAAGCAGAAAAAAAAAGCCTTTCAGAGGTAGTTTTGCCCAGTCTGGCCATGTCTCAAAGCTGATAAATTGAAATTACGTGATTAACTGCTCTTAAGTCTGTAAAAGTGACAAGGGTGACTGTCTCTCTCTATCCTTTTTCACCTTTCCAGTGTGCATTTTCACTGTCTCCACTGTACTTAGATTAGTGCTTATGCTGAAAACTGCAGTCAGGTAGACATCTACATTCAGCTTTTTGAGCCTGAGCAGATAGGTAGGTGGGTTAGTTATGAAGTCTTAATGTAGTGTGCTGTCTACACAGTGCATGTTTTTAAAGGTGACAGTGGGAGACTAGAAGTGAAAATTGCTAGGTAGTATCTTAGTCTGTTTTCCTCATTTTAAAAATATTGGAATAAGACCTGCTTACAGTGGTTAAAGAATCTTGAAATCAGAAAATACAAGAATACTTGGTAATTTATCGTGCAATCATCGTAATAAAAATTTCACGTGATCTGATTTGGGTTGAAAAATGCAAGAAAATGAGTAGCCTATTTTTTGTATATGCTTTTTTTCTTTTCAGACACATGGCTGTTTGTCTGGATTAGGAGACATTGAATCAACTTTCAGAATTAGGAGAATTAGTGTGTTGCTGATCTCTAGACTGTTTAGACTACATTTTATGTGCTGTAGTCATATAACCTTAGCAAATCTACGTTTTCAAATGACATTTAGAAAATCATGTCATTCATTTCAAGATAAAATATATTAAAAAAATTAAAATGAAATGTAAGCATGTTCCTTAGGGTAAGTTCATTTTGTCTCCTGTACCAGTTGAAGAATGGTAGCTATGGGAGAGTTCACAATATGAAAACATTCAGTGAAATAGCTTTGACATTTTGATACTGAAAGAGACAGGTCCTTGTCTCCTATGAGCAGAGTGAAAACACAACTGTCAATATTTGCTCTGAATGTAGTGTATGCCAGGAGCATTCTTTTTACCTCCTCCTCAAACAGATGAATTTTGTATTGGCGCCTGTTCCTTTAATATGTCTGATAATAAGAATGGTGTTAGTGAACTATAAGTAAATAACAAATGTTTAATATACAGAGATAATCTCAGCCATTTTTTGTCATGTGTAAGTCATAAGTCATTGCAGAGCATAGAAAATTCTGTCTTTTTATAGTACCTCCCAGGAACTTTTGTACCTTTCGTATTCAGTGCTTATATTTCTGAGGGGAAGATAGCTTATTTTAAAATGTCACTATACGTTTGTTTTTTGAAGGTCTCTGGGTAGCATATGGCTATTTGAGGAAAGCATATATTCAGCATGCTGACTTTGGTCAGATTCGTGCTGGGAGTTGTACTCTTACATTGTGTGAAATTGAGAAAGTTTAGTGCGGATGGGTATTGTGGGTATTAACTTGTTTGTCTAGAATTCCCTTCCAAATTTTGTGCAGTTAACCATATATTTGTATGTTTTTCAACAGCTCTTTACTTCGTAAAGGATACAATTATATTAATCTAAAATCTAGTATGACAGTGTTTGCAGTTTGGAAGACAGTTTGAAGAAGTACTGCTGTTTTGTTTCCTTTCTTCTCCTCCTTTTCTAATCTGTTTTTGTGGGTTTTTTTCAATGTAGCTAAGGAAAATAGGAGGTGGAGGATTTGGAGAAATCTACGATGCATTGGACTTGCTTACTCGGGAGAATGTGGCGCTGAAGGTCGAGTCAGCTCAGCAGCCAAAGCAAGTGCTGAAAATGGAAGTAGCCGTGTTGAAGAAATTGCAAGGTAGGACTATACCCCGATATACAGGAAGTAGCGTGTCAGTTTATCTGTTAAAAAAATAATTACAATCACAACATAGTCATAGTTTGAGTAAGTACTCTCCATGTTCTCTGTGTTTTTAATTATTCGGCCTCTGGAAGTTTTGCTGCAATGAACCTTTTCTTTGAAACAGGATGAAATGAGAAAAAAAGATAAAAAATTAAATTGCTGTCAGAACCTGGTTCAGCTGTACTTTATTCTGGATCTGTTTGCTCTCTTTGTCTTTTTTTGCTCTAGAGTTTTTTTTTTGGTACAGAAAAAAGAGACATTTAAAAAGAGGAAACAAAAAAAAACGATTTAGCATTGAATTGCTGGTCCTTCATGTAGCACCAGTGAGAAGAATACTTCTTTTTCTCTTGTCAGTACTTGCAAAGAGTTTTCTAAGCTTGAAATTGGAAGCATAATTAAAAAAAAAAACAACAGCATACAGGAAACAGAATAAACAACAACAACAGTAACAAAAAACCACCCCAAAACCACAAATTTTAAATCCTGTAACTCATAGAAAAAGTAATTATTAATATCTAGAATACTTTTAGGGTTCAGTTCCTTGACTATTCAGGATTGTGGCTTTGGATACTCACTTTTGATGTACCTTTTAATACTCTAAGGTCTGAAGCTAGTAATACAGATAAGCGTGCAGAGGTATCTCTTCACTGCTTTTCGCAATATTTGCATAAAAAGTGTTTAAAAAGTGACGTTTTTCTTTAAACAATTTATTCTGAATCTGGAAGACTGTGACTAATCTATTGGTCTCTGTCAGCAGCCAGATTTTTTCTGATCTCTGAGTTCGAATAAAACAAAATCTACATGACATATGGTGCTGCCTAATCAGCTGTAAAGGTCACATTGCTACAGAAATTGACAGCCTCTATAGATTTAAGAGGGCAAGTATGTCACATGTGATAGTGTTAACAAACTGTTCCTATGTTCATATCTTTTTAAAGAATTTCACAAAAACATCTACTAATACACAGCCGAGTAAGAAGATTCAGGGAGTCTGTATTAGTTTTCTTTGAACATTAGCATTAGTCTAGAGATGTAACTTTAATACTAATTGAACAACTTGAATTTTAATTCAAAATACTGTATTAGAACCTTCTACTTTGAATTTAAGTACAGTGAAGTTTGAGTTCAATGGTTACAAAGGTTCTTTTTTTCCTTAAAAACTTTTAACTTCTTTACCTCTTTTGGCTGAAATAGTCATTTCCAAATATTGCTGTAGGACCTTACAGAAGTTGTAGTTCTTTGTATCAATCTTACTTTGGGAATTTAACTCACTAATCCTACTGAATTTTGGGAAATGCTGTCTGGATGCAAAGAACTGAGTAATGACACACCTGAACAACAGATCCACAGAGGCAAATAATTCATATATATTATGCAAATAAAGACCTCTCGGCTTTTTGTTAATGATTTTCTCTATAATTGTTGGAATAATTGGAAGTTTTTACATAACTGAAAAACTGATTTCATAAAAGTGCTTTAGAAGGCACTTTTTTTGACAAACCTTCCTTATATGAAAACAATCTAAATAATATTATTTATTTTTTTATCTCTAATTTTTCTGCTGCACAGTTTAAAAAGAAAAAAAAAGCAAACAAACAAAAAGAAGAGAAGCCTGTGCTTTTATGATAGTAACGCAGGAAGTGACCATTACTTATTGCTGTTCAGACTGCACAATACAGTGCAATGCAACTGCTCTGACTTTAGATGACAAACGTTGTGGATAATCAGGAAAGTGACTTTGGTAACTGATGAGACAAGGATGAACTTTATGGTAATGTTGAGATCTATAGTTCACACGGATATGTAGCTTGATTTTTATGTGAGTGTGTATTTATCTGTACCTGATGGATTTTACCAAAAAGGATGTTGGATTATGGTATAGCAAACTAGTTTACATAAAATCTTGATGCTTGGGAGCCATTTCCATTAACTTTTCTACCTTCATAAGTTTTCAAAGTGCTAAAAATCTTTTGGAGAAAGAAAACCAAGAAAAATGGAAACGTGGGGAGTAGCTTGTCATTGATTCCCAATGAATATGTTTTTATTAAATGTTTTGTTTCTTGTATAGTATTTTTTTCTTATTTTTGGCTTTTTTTTCTTCCATAGGCTTACAGATTTAGAAAATGTGAAATTGTAGACAATTATTTTAGGATACTTTTGTAACTACCTTCTAATAGCAAATGTCCAGTGATAAAGCAATTTTTATCTTGTTCTATCCCTTTTTGGCACATGTCAATATAAGTATGTATGTGTATAATTCTTATTCTGTTCTCAAAGAGCTCATGCTGTCTTACTTTCAAGGTGTTGTAGATACTTTGAATGTAAATCAGATGGAATGTAACTGTCATGAAAATCCTTTCCTTGCACATATTTGGAAGGTTTCCTCTGTGACTAGTAGGTAATGAAAGGCATGGTGTTGCCCCACTGTTAGTGTAAGGTGACATTGTTCAGAATTCTCATGATGTATGGGCTGATTTATTTAAAAATACATATAATCTCATATATTTTCTGGGAAAATTAGGAAGAAACAGGCTTAAGGAAGCAAAAGGTGTAATGTGTCCCAATCCAGCCAAACAAATCTTTCAGTCTTTACTAGAACTGTACATGTTTTCGTGGTTATGATGATGCTTTAGAGCATTTCTGTACTAGAATATTATTTCACAGCAACTGTGAAACTGAAGTGAGCATAGCTGTTGGCAGAAGTGCAGGGCTGTAGTATTTTTTATTATTTTTGCTTTGAGACATTTTGAAAATTAAAGCAGTGTGGTCATTCATTGCAGGAGTGAAATGAGTCATAACTTTGTAGATATGCAGTGAAGTGAATAATAAAAAACTTCAAAGAAGCTCTTATAAGACCCTGGTCTATCAAAACATGCTTGAATGTATGAGTAGCTATATGATTTATCTCATAATTATGTGGGAGGAGTATGTTGACTGATGACTGATATTATAGTTCAGTTACCAATAGTCTCCTTCATTTATTTGGTTATTTACTTTTTCATGCCTATGATGCTGTCACCTAATTCTTGTTGGCAGAATACTGTTTAACTCTTTAAATACGGTTTTTTTAAAAGAAATCTGCTGCAACAGATGGTTGTTCTATTTAATCATGTTGTTAGGCCATCTGTTCACACAGTCAGATCAGAGAAGACAGATTTGTCGTATCTCACTCAGCGAGAGTGAGACTCCCTCAGTTGGTTTCTGTCTCACAACCTCACCGACTCTTATTCACTCATTTACATCTCTGCAGCATAATTTGACGATGAGTTCCCTCTGGTGTGGTCCACAAAACTAGCTGTAGCGATACAGTGCAGTTTAAGGAATGGTTGTTGGTCCTCTCTGGCTAGAAATCTTTCCAAGGCCATAGCCATTTACTGCAGCCTACTCTTGTTTTGTTTCTCCTCACTCCTCTCCAGTCACAGGCTTACAGATGCTATACTCTTAGAGAAAAGGATCTCAGGGTATCTGCAAAGGTGTAATAGGTACACAGTGTTACACTGAAGTGTAAGAGAATTAGGTTATTGGAATAACGTGTTCAGGCCCTACTTCTGCCCTTTGTCACTTCTTCAGTTTTTTAATGAAAGTTAGTTTCCAAAGAATTTACCAGACAATTGGAACTGAGGCTTCAGATAAAAGGGATTTACTTGGACAAACCAAGTTTTGGACGCTTAGTGGAGTTCTTAGATAAGTCTCACCATGAAAAAGTGGACTGATGTGGTTCTCTGAACTTGTTACTTCAGCATACCCACAGTGACTGTAAAGTGAGTCATAAATGTTTGAGATGTGAATTCATTAACTGGAAATGAAAACAATGAATATACAAAACTTCATCTTGAGAAATTTGCTGTAAATCTTTTATAAAACTATATTGTCCATACTGCTTTCCATCTCACTTAAATGAGTGGAAAGAAGAAATAGAAAAAGCAATGTTAGTTATCGTTTGGCACTTATGTATTTGCAGAAATTGTAGAGATTTCTTTCAAAATCAGTTTAGAAATTATTTTGATGAACCATGAGGTTTTTTTTGCTTTGTTTCTTTGCTTGTTTTTAAATAAATATGTTTAAATGGTGCTTGGCAGGGAGCTTCCTAAGGAGCTATTAAGTCGGAAACTGTTCTGACAAATGAAGTGGAAGTATTCAGAAGTTGTAACACTAAGTTCTAGGGTTTTGTCTGAGCTTTTCTTGTTACTTAGTAGAAATATAAAAGAGAAAAAACACATATTTTCATTATTATTGCCTAATTTGTTTCTTCTTATTCTTCATTCAGGAAAGGATCATGTCTGTAGGTTCATTGGATGTGGAAGGAATGACAGATTTAACTATGTGGTCATGCAGTTGCAGGTAAGTGTACCAAACAAAGCTCAAATGTTTGCTTGTGTATTTTGTTTTATTACCCAAACATGAAAATAGTATGAAAACAGTGTAATTTTAGAGATTGGCAAATGAAAAAAAAAAAAAAACCAAAAACTATTCAAATTTAATAAGTAGTAGGGAGCTAACTTAAATTGACCCTCTCCTTGCATCATTATCTTTCATATACTCTCAAAGAGGAGAAAGTTTCCATCATTAGAAAGGTTTGACTATTGAAAGGAGGAGGTTTTCTGTGATAATGCACATTCGTTTAAAGACTTAAATTGGAGGTAGTCTAAAATATAGTATGCTTGTCTTTTCATCTTGTTAGCATTTTTGGATGAAAGTTTAAAAACCAAAAAAACAACAAACAACTCTTTGCAGGTTTATAAAAAAAAAAAAACAAAAAAGGATAAAATATGTGATTAATAATTAAAATTATGGTATTGTTGTTCTGCATCATCTTGATTAATATGAATGCTGGATGAAGAAGTGGCTGGTCCTAGTGGATATGACGCTGGAGAAAGAATTGGGCAGCTAGTCATATTGTTGATTGTTGGTTATTTTGATAGATCAGTGGTTCTGTGATGTCATGGGAGTGTAGTTACTGCATTATATGAATATTTTTCATCTGTTTCGTTAAATCATCTAAGATATACTCACTAATTAAATAAATTACATACTTTTCCATAAACAAATGAATGTAAAGTTGTCTTTGTGGGTATTTTCTCTCTGACTTTTTTTCAAGCATCCTTGATGGAGAAATGTATGCTGTTTTCTAGAGATTATTTTGATCCATGTTATTTAGCTGTAGATACGAAAGGTACTAAAATTAATATTTTTAAAAATAATTTGTAAATTTAATATTGAAGATATTTGGGAACATCTACTCATTAGCTATGTTATTCTTTAATATGAAAATATGAATATAGTGGTCAACCACTATAACTGAAGGTGTGATAGGAAGACTTTATGCTGTGAATGTGAATGTTGATATTAGGTTGTGGTTTGTTTTTTTTTTTAAATGTCCTTTTAATTTGACAGGGTCGAAATTTGGCAGACCTGCGTCGGAGCCAGTCTCGGGGAACGTTCACAATTAGTACCACTCTGCGGCTTGGGAGGCAGATTTTGGAATCTATTGAAAGTATTCACTCTGTAGGATTCCTGCACAGGGACATAAAACCGGTAAGTCTGACCGTTAAAATAAAACAGGCATATATTATGTAGGCATTGGGTGGCTGTAGAAATAAGAATGTGCTCTATTCTACGAGGTTTGCTGCAAAGGTAATGCCTCCCATTTTGTAGTATTGGCCCGTGACATCAGAGGTGAACATCATTGATGTGGCAGTAGAGACTGAACCTTCCCACCAGCACTCCATTACGTTTTGTTGCCATGCTACAGATGGCAGTAGAGGGGCAGTTTGACAAAATGGTGGCTGACATGAAAGTGTGCGTGAAGCAAAGTGTGTAATTGAATTCTTCCATGCAGAAGAAATTATACCCATTGACATTCGTTGATGTTTGCTGAATGTTTATGGAGACCAAACAGTGGATGTTATCACAGTGGTGCATTTCAGCAGTGGTGGCAGTGACATGAAGGACAAGTCACGTTCCGGATGACCATGTATGGCTGTCACACCATGAAATGAAGAAAGTCTCAATCAGCTCACCCACGCAAATCACCAGATTATGACAAGGGAACTGTACCGAGCTGAACTTCAGCTTCAATGTATTGGAAATTATGTTGGCAACACTGGAATATTGCAAAGTTTATGCCATGTGAGTCCCACGAATGCTCATACAGGAACAGAAAGTACGCTGTATGCAATTTTGTCATGACCTACTCAACCAATAAGAAGCTGAAGGTGACAGTTTCTTGGATTGCATCATTACTGATGATGAGGCACAGCATCACCACTATGAGCTGGAATTAAAACAGCAGTCCATGGAGTGGCAACATGAACTTCCTGTTGAAGAAAAAGTTCAATATACAGCCCTCAGCAGGTAGAATGATATGTACTGTATTAGGATAGGAAAGGGGTGATCCTTCTGTATTTCTTGGAGCCCAGACAAACCATCAATTCTGAATACAACGTCATGATGCTGACTAAGCTGAAGGCTTGAACTTCCTGAGTCTGGCAAGAGAAGAAGACAATATTTCTCTTGAAGCATGATAATACCAGGCTCCGTACCAGTATGAAGACTCTGGAGCACGTTGCCATTCTTGGCTGGACTGTCCTACCCCACCCACTGCATAGTGAGGATTTGGCACCTTCTGACTCGAATCTGTTCAGGCAGAACAATGGACTCCATGGGCAACCTTTTTGTAGCAACAGTGATGTCATAGCAGCTGTGAAATAGTGGTTCATTTCCATTGGGACAGATTTTTACAAACACGGGATGCAGACTCTAGTATCTGTTGTCATTTCCACTGAAATAAATGAGGCATTACTTTTGGAATGATCTGTGTGCATGATAAAAGGGAAAAATGAGAAAGACTAGAAAACAGGATGCTTATTCATCAGAGTAGAATTTTCCTATTAATTAACGTTGGTTTGCAGTGACAGCAACCTTGTTCTTTTTCACCACTGCCTTGAATACTTAGCCCTCCTTGCAGTTTCCCGCAGTTAACGCTTCCAGCTCTTATCTGTCGAGTGTTCGTGTGTTGATCACACATATGTCAGTACATGGTTTTGATTGATTTTTACCGTCCATCTCTGAAATGAAGCAACATTTATATGTAAATGTAATACGTAATTAGGTAGATTTTTAGGGGAAAACCCAAACAGTTGAATTTACCATTTAGCTTTGTGTTTTTCATCAGAGAGATTTTCTGTTCTTGAAACTTTGCTTCACAATTTGTATCTTGCAGTTTACTAAAACAGTCAAACTTTAGGAGATAGCATATTGTATAATTGCATACTTCTAATGAAAATCAAAGAACAAGCGTTTCACCTTTTTGGAATGTTGCAATGATGAGTCTTCCAGAGTGGGTCTTATCTACTATAACCTTTCAAGTTCATCAAACTGAAGCTTAAACAATTCTATACATTAAAAGAAAAAACAATTGAGCAACCCTTCCTCCTAAGAAATACTAGTTGCATTGTTCAAAGGGATTCCTAAATGTTCCTTTTATCTTGTTACAGTTCTGTGTATTTTTTGGCTTCTCATTTGTATTAGTGGCTGGCACTGTTAAGGTGGAATCAGTGCATTCTTCTCCAACAAGATTTTCCATCAATCAATGATATTACTTGATGTGCATTCCTCCCTGCAATTTCGCATCACAGTAAGGGTTGTTTAGCATGTCTAGCTTGTCTCTGGCTTCCCTGCCCCTTCCGTGATTTTCTATCTAGGTAAAAATTAGAAAGTGTTTTGAAAAGAGCTCCCTTGTCCAAAGTTATATTTTTATTTCAACTTTTCATCTCTGAATGGTTATGCCAATAAGCAAATAATCACTTTCCTATTTAGTTTGTTTTCTTTCCCTTGTAATAGTTACTGGTTACTGACAAAAAGTGTTCAGGAAAGTAGTACATGTATCATTAATAATCAACTAGGAAGTTGTGCTCTATGCTGTAGCAGTGGAATCTGATACAAAAGATTCCTGTAGAAGTGTATATTGCCTATTTGCTATCTTCTGGAATCTCTGCTTTTTCTTTCGCAAAAGTGACAGATTAAGGTTTGAGTATTTGCTACTGCCTTGTGATGTTTTGCAACATACTGTGAAAACTCAAGAGTGCAATGTAACTACTCAGCCTTTTTTGTTCTTCTGGTCCGAAGATTTGTGACCTCTTTCAGATTGATAAAAGATAAGTGAAATCCAGTCTGAGTTCTAAAGGACTTGAACTCCCTTACTGTGAACTCCCTTAGCACAAAAACAAAAGTAGTTTTTCTAGAGTTAATTTTGTGTAACTTCCATCTTGCTCTAATGCATAATTTCAGTTTCATGTTGCAGAATCATTTCATGTTCTATCTTTTTTTATGCTATGTAATTTGAGGGGATTTGGTGGGAGATAGACTTGAAACCATTCAGCCAATGTGTTTTGTTTTTTTTTTTTTTTTACAGATTTAATGTGTAATGTTAATCCACAGAGGCAAATAAAAAAATACTTCAGAATGAATTATCTCCATTAATCCTCACTGACTTTCCAGCACTTACTGATTTTAAGTTTCCTTCTCTCATGTAAAAGAAAAAAAGTTTGCACTCTTTATTCTGTATTCCTTGTATATGTTGTTAGTACATTTGTTTAGATGACCTTGTTAACTCATAGGTCAGTAGTTTTTTTTGGTTTTTTGTTTGTTTGTTTGTTTTTAATGCCCAGATCAAAAAATATGAACTAGTGAGGTGGATGGAAAATTCTTGCTAAGAATGTGTGGTCTCTAAGTAATAAGGTCGGGTAACAATCTATTTGGGCCATCTAATTTATGGTTCAGATATGGCAAGCTGAGTGTCTGATGTTCTTAATGTTTTCTTCAAATTTAATGGGAGTTTAAAAGAACTGAAAAGATGGAAGGAAAGGTGGAGAAGTAGAACATGGATTTTCTGTGACGGTATAACTGTGTTAGTATGTACACATATTAAAAAATATATATGTGTATGTATTGTATATATTGTGCATATACATACTGTATATAAAATGTATGTCTGTATTTGTTTTTCTTCCTAGTCTAACTTTGCAATGGGACGTTTTCCTAGCACCTGTAGGAAGTGTTATATGCTGGATTTTGGCCTGGCACGACAATTTACAAACTCATGTGGGGATGTCCGACCAGTAAGATTCTTTTCAAAATTATCAGTTGTTGATGTGATTAATTAAATGTGGTAATACGCAATTTCTTTTTTTTCCTAGAGAAGTGTATGAATGACATTGAACTGGTTACTTACATAAACTTGACAAACATGATCCCAGAAATCAGAAATGCCAGCTGATACATCGGTTCTATTAAAAGATTGGCAGTTAGAGATGAATCTTGTTTCTGGTTTCTGGCTTGAAGCACAGGTCTGCTCCATGATTTTTATGGGTAGTGAATCATTTGATTTGTGAAAACAAAGCTGTGCAGCACTGAATTTCACTTGGTAATGCATATTCTGTATTATAGAAAAAAATATGAGCAGAAAAAAAAAAAACAGTGAACTGAATGGTCTTGTGAAAGGGAATGTCTAAATAATTAAAACAGTGATAGGATACTAATTATAATATAAGCAGGACATAGCTAAGTGGTTTTGGTATTTGTCCATGTGATGCAGTTGGGAGAAAATTGCTGAGAAAAGAATATAAATGAGGACATTACAATTTAAGTACAGTAGAGCCTCCCTAATTCACTGGTGGGAGTCCTTTCAAAATTTCCAAGTTTCAAATCGGTACCATGATACATGGTGATGTTTAAATGAAAAGTATTGTCTTTATTGATTTAATTTGTTTTTATAATAATGAATACTGTACTGTTGAATGATTCACTGACTAATGAAGAGTCAATATTGTGTATTGTATTTATTAATGTGAAACAATGTGAGTGATAGAATCTATCTGTGCAGGATTTTCAATTTGATTTTTCCTAAGGAGTTTGGAAAGTGGCAAATTTTTGTGTGCAAATTATGAGGTGTGTGAATTAGGAAGGTAAATTAGCGAGGTTCTGCTGTACTCTATTCCTTTAGCCATAATGCTGGACATTGCAATGAAAGCAAAGATCAGGGGAGACCAACAGAGTGGCTGCTGCTGTTGGAAAGGTGAGCTAAACAATTTAAGTAGTCTTAATTTTTTTTCTATTTATCAGTGTTCTTGTCTTCTGTATATTTGTCTGCTTAAAATGTTTTTTTTAAACAGACCTTAATTTTGAAAAGAAAGCAATTCCCAAGATTCTGTAATTTCAGTATGTACAAAATGGTACTATTTTCAGAAAACGAGTAATAACAGATATTATTATAACATTTCTGCTTTTTTTTTTTTTTTTGTAACAACACAACTCTTGCTTTTTGTTTTTCATTGCAGTGCCCTACAATGTAATTATTCAGCTTAATCTATCTATAATTTTCCGACACTGTAATTTATTATAACTTTCAAGGGTATGGTTCAAAGCAGTCAGGTTTGTTAGGACTGCATTTCCCTCCAGGAATCACTGACCATCTGCACTGGCTAATGTTAGCATTTTGATTGTTCAGTGTTTCTGGTACTCACTGTGTTTTTCATTACACTGAGGTGTCATGCATAGACAATCTTTTTAAAGCCCAGAGGAGCAAGCAGTTTACAGCCTATTTCATTATTCTGTTCCATAGTGAGATTTGCAATAGCATGATTTTCACCTTTGTTATGGATTACAAAAAATGACCTTCATTGCAGCGGGCTGTATGACTGCTTTTCACTTGATAGAGATGTATTGTACTGCTTGTCCACCAAGAATACGATGGAATCTATGCTTGCCTGGATCTTATGTTGACTGCAAATACTTCTGAGGTACAGGTGTAGGTGGGATTAGGATGAAGACTATGGAAATTCTGGGAGTAGTCTGTGACTGTATAGGCTTCTGAAACACATTTTTCTTGTTAAGACAGTACTAGGATGCAAGTATTTTGTGTAGATGTAGAATGAAATTCTAGAATGTTGGTTAATAAGGCAACATGGAATTGGTGGCAGGAACCTTTTTTGGTAACTGAAAAGATTCAAAGAGTGAAAAATACATCTGGGAAGTAGAATAAAAATTGCTGGAGATGATATAGGCTGTTAAGGAAGGAGCAAATGGTGTGGAGAATAAATTGCTAGAGAAAGAGAGGAAATGAAAGTTTGAATCAATAGTATAGATAAGAAATGACTATTGCAAAGTGGGGTAATTAGAATTTAATTGTAGGGAGCCAGTCTCTAATCATCAGGCAAATACATTTAATACAATGCAAATTCAGTATGTTTATGAGGGCTCATGGTCTACTTCTGTTTTAATGTGAAGGTTAACTGCAAGTGTTCTTCGAGGTACTGTTAAAATTACTACAAAGGAAACAGAAGAAAGGAAAAAAGAAACATCTGTTCTTCACTCTTAAAAAGATTAATCTTTCTCTTATTGAACATTTAGAAATGAATTTGAGTTCTTAATTTAACATCTATATATTCAACTATCGAGTACTGTCAGATCTGATTTTTGTCATCTCTCATTTATGTAGACTGTAAGTTTAAAATAACAGAATTGTCTTTGTTTTACAATGAAGAGAGTGTAGCATGAAAAGCTAAGATAAAACAATTTGAAAAATTTCCATGAGAAGTAGGTATTTAGGATAAAACCTTTTCACC
>JAOWBP010002559.1:21381713-21404578 GCA_028571105.1 Tragopan temminckii | reverse complement strand
AGAGCCTTTTTTTTTTTTTTTTTTTTTTGTCATTGTTTTCTATAAGCAGGAATCTGCATGAGTTGGAAGAGTTGTGACACTACTCATTTAAGGCTGCATGTATGAATTAGTGCTAGTTTACATGAGAGATGAGATTTAGTTTGTAGAGTTTTGTGCAGGCATTATTTTCTTCCAGACTATTAGGTTTCAAAAGTTTTTGAAGTCACGTATCGCATATAGTGGTGTTATATCTACCAGTGTCATGCTATTTACTGTATTTCTCTGCCATAACTTCCTTCAGAAAGAAAGAAGATGATTCTTTAAGATACAGTCTTAAAATATATATGTTGAATTTTTAGTAACCACTGAACTTGATTCTTGCAAGTTTGATTGAACTAGTGTCAAAGCAAAAATGAAGGAAATCATCCAGCTGGTGTTGTGCATGATAGTATGCAGTGAAAAAGGCAGGCAGTGAGTTAATGTAAAAGTTGAAAAAAATAGCAAGCTAAAGGGTGACACAAGTAGAGTGAATAGATTAATTTCATGCAGTGTGATATTATTTTGTAACTTCTCTATGGAGTATTCTTGCAATGTTAAAATGAAATGAGAAATGTAGAAAAAAACAAAAAAACACACTCAAAAATAAACAACAACAAAAAAACCCCAGACACCTAAAGATGGGAATTTCATTGAGAGGAAGAGTCTTTGTGGTTTGGGTGATAAATAGAGTTTACAATCTATTAATATTCTGCCTGAAGGAAAAGGCTGATGAATTGTTGAGATATGAAAAGTATTTAATTCTTATAGTACAATGCTTTGTTATTTTAGGGGTATATTGTTTGGGGTTTTTTTCCCTTTTCTCTTCAGTGGTGCATGGAACATGGATATCAATCAGAACAATTTAATTTAGAAATTTGGATGTGTGGTATAACTGTTCAATATTCTAATATAGCAGTTCCTTTATTTTCCTTAGAATGGTTAAATGCTTTAGGGAAGAATAGGCTACAACTGTCCATTTCCTGCTAGGATTTGGTATTGTATTTGAAAAAATCGAAGTTATTCCTTAAATGGTGGAATTGACTATTTTCCTGTGGTTTTGTGTACTACTTCCTTTATGCCTTCCAAATGTCACTATTTTCAGCTCTGTACTACACCCAGCTTTTCTGACCAGGATCCTAATAGTTGATGCTAGCAATTCTAGGGATAGGCATATGCTTACTTGCCGCCTAAAATGCTGATTGACCAACTGATGGTTGTCTGTTGAGATGGATGTGAGCCATTTCTATTGAATTTTAATTGACTGTCTCTGTGTCACAGTACTAATTTAGGTTCTCTAATCACCAATTTTCATTAAACTTGAAGGAACTGAAAGTCTTTGAGAGCTGTCCTATTTGCTTGAAATTAAAAGCTATTATAGTGGAAAGACAGATGGCTTGATCCAGTAGAATTCCTTTCCTGGTGAAAGTAGAAGCAAACCAAAATGAAAACAGAATCTTTAGTCTTTAATTCTTTCTGAGCTGTGAATTTCTCTAATTTATGAAAACATATTACGAATGATTTAAAAAGAAAACAGATTTTTTTAATACACATTAACTTGTCAGCCTTAATTTTGCAGTCTTGAAATAAGTGTACTACTGAATTAACTTTGTAATGTACAATAGTATCATAGTAAGTACTATATATCATACATACAAACAAGTAAAAATTAGGATCTGAGTTCTCTCGTCTGCTAAGAACACAAGAATTCTGATAATGCAGTAAAAGCTTTTTTTCTTCTGGAGATGAGAAAAACATCTTCTGTCTGGAGAAATCCCCTGCTAGTGCATTAGCTTGCTAAATAAAGTAGCTGGTCTTCCTCTTATGGAAATCTCTATCTCCTGGTATAAGAGAAATCACACACAGCAAAGTAAACATGCACATGGAAGATGTGAGATGTATCCTGTGTGATTTTTTTCACTGGAATAAGTTTAGGTTTGTGATAGACATACGGTAGGTTGTTACCACTTCCAGCCTCCAATTTGTCTGCTTATGAATCAGTTTTGAAAACTCTGCTGCTTTCAGCTAGTGCATATCAATGCCTAAATGAATACTCCAGATTGAAAATGTTCGGGAGCTGGTTTATGCACCAAGTATTGCTGTGATGCTTTTTATACCACAGACAGTTGGTGCTAAATTTTGATTTGTTACTACGTGCCTGTTAGAATCCACAATAACAAAATTTAATTGTACTGCTAGATGTTAACTCAGCTCGTTACTCAGCATCTGCTGGAACTGCGTAGCAGTATAAAAATCACAGCTTTTGTTTAGGCAGAATGGAGATCAAGCTGTATGTCCTACTGATAGTTGGTAGGAGATGGTTTAATAAGGAATTTTCAGTGTGAGTACTCTGTTGTTAGTGGCTTAAATGGTTTTTATAGAGATCTAGAAGTATGGCTTTGAAAAGCTGTGTGTTAGAGTGATAACTAATCATGATGTATTACTTATTGTAAAGGCAATTGTGTTTCAGCTATCTGATCTTTGCTTATCCAGATGATCCCTGAATGTTTCATTTTCTTTAAACTGATGCTAATGCATGCTAAGCAGTAAATTAAATTCAAAAGCTTATATCCACAGAAAAAAGGGGGGTGACGAAATGTGCCATTTGATATAAAGAAAGGTAAATCCTAGAATTGTATTCCCAATAGATGAACAGAAAAGAGGATTGTTTACAAAGGGAAATAGAGTGGCTGCTTCTCCACCCATCCTCATATTCAGCTTTAGAGACAGTATTGAGAAGGCAGTGTTCACTGCCTGAGCTGGTTTCTCAATGTAGAAACCTAAAGGCACTTAAGAATTACCAGTCATTGACTGGTAGAAAGATACTTGTAGTGTGTCAGATAAAATAAGGAAGTCATTATTGTTTTTATTTTTTTCATTTATTATGTAGTTTCTGTGACTGTAGTATAAAAGTAACTTTTACTCCATGTAAAATTTTCAACAATGCCCAGAGCATTTCTAGAGTTACTGAACTGCGTTAAAGGAGTATGATTTGCTTCCTCTATTGACCCACCAAAGAACCAGTGCATGTGGGCAGGTTTGTAAGCTTAGTGTCCCTCAAGAATCTGCAAACAATTCTGCTTAGAGGCAGTAGCTCCCTTTTCTAGTAACTCCTGATTTACTTCATGTAGTTTTATCTAAAAAAATTTTGGAATGTTTCCAGGACAGAGCTATGTCCAGGGAAAACTGATGTTGCATGAAAAAGTAGACTTAAAAAAAAAAGCACTAAAACCCACTAAATTTCGAAAGACGGAGGGAACGAGCAGGGGAAAAGAATTTTTTTAAAAAAAACAACAACAAAACAACACACAAAAAAGAAAGAATTATTTTATTTGTCCTGGGAAGGAACATAATGTGGTCCATTTAATCAAGGATGTTAGTGGAATTCACAGATGCAGTGAAACATGAAATTCACCATATCTTTACTGCAAATACATTCTGCAGCTACATGCTCCAAATATTCAATGATAAAAACACCACCAACCTCTGTTGTTGTTGTTGTTGTTGTTGTTTTCCCCTCAACAAGGAAATTTTCCTTTGCTTTGGTAGCACGTTTCTTAGATATGGGATCTGAAAGACATGACTATGAAAGTAGATCTACAAGAATATTATTTCTCAGTTTTTTTTCAGATTAACTCAGGGAAAAAACAAATTAACATGAATAGTAGCAGAGAGGCCACTATATTTGAAAAATGTAGTGAATCATTCAGGAAATTACTATTATTGCCTCTAATGCTTCTCTTTTTCTACATGAAATGTAAGGTGCATGAGGAGCTCTGAAGCAGTTTGAGAAGTTTTGCAGATGCTTAGAAGTCTATAAATTCTCTTGTGGATTGTGTGAATGCGCTTTGGGCTACCAGACCCATAATTTGTGTAAATGACACAGTATAATTAATTTATTGTTGAATGGGATTATAATACCACTTCTAAATAGTGGTCAACTGCATTACTAAAAAGTATTTAAATGTGTTTTAAAAACTGTAACACACAAATCCTTTTAAATCAGATCTATGGGTACACTTTAGGACAGTAGCTCTTTAGTTTGGGAAAGGATTTAGATATCCTTATGAAGTAAAGAATTTAGAATTCATTTCACAAACTAATATATAGAAAGGGTTATCATGCATTCTTTTCCCTGACAGGTGATCCTGAGATAATAGAAAGCACTGGAACTCTCCCTCTTCCTAGGGCAAATAATTTCATAGGTATATTTAAGGATGGCAGTGGGTTCAACATTCTAAAGTAATAGGCTTAATGCACAATGAAATACTTCCATTAGACTTTTCTCCCCAGGATAGTGCTGGAATAGGTTAGGGTGTTAATTTCTGCAAACTTAATGGAGTCTTTTTTTTTTTTTTTTTTTTTTTTTCCCCTTATCAAGCAACTGTTTTTTTTCTACTCGTTAACAACTTTTTTGTCTACTTGATATTCTAATAATAAAAGCCTCACTCCATCCTTGTTTTCATACTTTTCATTATTCTTAGAAGAATGATAGAATTAGC
Source organism: Tragopan temminckii (assembly GCA_028571105.1). Lineage (NCBI taxonomy): Eukaryota > Metazoa > Chordata > Aves > Galliformes > Phasianidae > Tragopan > Tragopan temminckii. Next base: position 21,400,061 of record JAOWBP010002559.1, on the reverse strand, counting down.
TTGGTAAAAATGAATATAGACCTTTCTTTTTAACATTCATGCCATAGGTTGAAAACAGTATGTGTATGGTTTAATCTTCTGAAATTTTAATTCTCTTGTTTACTGAATTTATGATGTTCTAAAGTTGTATTCTTAGTGCCCTTCTCAAGATGTGCTGTTGATCAAACATTTTGGAAATGTATTCTGATTGACTTGGCAATGATGCTGTATTGTTCTCATTTGGATAATTTCTGGTCCTCAGCACTATTGGGAAGGAGTAATATTTTTTTTTAATAAAGGACTTTATTTTCTTCTGAGATTTGGCAGTACTACAAAACACTTAGAGCTATTCTGTTTATTACTATGTGATGTTATGAAGTTCCTGCAGCTAGTGTTGTGTTTTGTTTCTGGGTAATGTTCAGAGTGAATGTGATGATTGAAGACAGTAACTCAATTGTTTGCCCTCCTGAACAGAAAATGAGCATTATTCAACCTTTATGAGAATGTGAGAAGTCTAGGATGATCTAAATGTAGAATGTTGTCTGAGATCCTGGTCATATTAAAAATGTCCTAGAAAATACTTTCCACTTTAACACTAATTCATTTCTCATTGTATCTCTGTAACAGACATTGATTACATGAGCTATTAAATCACTTTAAAACACCTTGCTGCAGGATTATGCAGGATTTAATTGATAGGGTTACTAACAATAATGGCAGCTCCTGATATACTTAAATGATAGTTCTCAGTATTACTGGTATTTTATTAATAGGGCAATGATTTTGTATTGTGATTATCTTTGTGTGTATATCAAGATTTTTCAATGTATTGTGCGGAATTTTGTATTATCTTAGGAATTGTCATAGATCTCAAGTTTCTCACATTCAGTGTTGTAAGGGACAAAAAGAATTCTTGATTGGGAAGTAAAGATTACAAAGGAAAGCAAACTTTGCAGTTCCAGCAGTTCTCTTTAGTGTAGACAGAATGATTGATCAAGAGGGGTAGAATGGATTGCATATCTGGCTTAGGCAAAGTAATAACACTACTTTGTAATTTTTAAATTGTTAAATGTACATTATTATCATTTATATAGTTCTTTTTGTAACATTTTACATGAAGGAGGGAAGGCTGGCAAAATAGATTCTGTAGTTATAAAACAGCAGTTGACTTAGGTATGTCCATGCAGTACCTACAGTGTGAGGGAAGAAAAGCTGATATTTGGAAAATAGGAAAGAAATAAGTATTTTTAATTAGTGCCAGTTGTGAAACCCTTGTTGTTTATTGTTCAGCCTCAGCTTTCCATGCTATGGCTGGGAGATGCACCTGTGGCTGTACTTTCTTTTGAAATTTCTCAAAATTTAGTAGTTTGCTGATTCAGCAAATGATTTGGGAAAATGTTGCATCTGCATTTTGATAAGTACCTACTTGTGCCATGTACATATTGGTGCATTTGAGCAAACTGGAAGTAATTGTTATGTTTTAGATCCTGTCAAAATTTTGAGACTCAGACTTCTACTCGTTAATACCAGGAGATATTTCATTATTGGAGAAAAAAAAGAAATATTTCTGTCATACAGATTTATTTTTTTGATGCATGAGTTAAACAGGACATGGTGATTCTGGAGAACAAAAACTGACAAATGTATGATTTAGGAAACTATGATGTGTTGCTTTCTGATGCCTACGTAGGTTTCCACTGATAACTTGAAGATAACACAGCAAATTGAAATAAATCAGTGATACTTGATATTTGTTGTGGCTCCACATCCACTTGATAGATACATCTTTAACTGTTCAGAGGGCTTCTTTCTGACGGAATCTTTTTTTATTGTTATTCTTTAATAGCCACGAGCTGTTGCTGGTTTTCGGGGAACAGTACGATATGCATCAATCAATGCTCATAGAAACAGAGTGAGTATCTGAAACTGTATTATATCCATCTGACGTAGCTGAAAGCAGAAATACATTTGCTATTGATTTTGTTTTGTATCCTGATATAGGTGCATTTGTCTTGTAGAACATCTATATTTGGGGATACATCTAAATTTGGGGAAAAGGTGATGTAATTTACAGTAATTGAGAGTAAAAAAGATTTCTGTAAAAATAGTAGTGATATTAATGATTATCTTTGCTCAGTTGTATTGCAAATTTTATAGAACAGAGTTTTGTTTTCTTACTATTAAACAGCTCTTCTAGTGTAGATGCTATGTAATGCTAACATGCTTCAACTTTTATCTGTGTCTTTTATGAAAATACAATTGTCTGTTCCTAGTTATAATTAAACCATCTATTTTAACAACTTATTTGCAGTGTTTATTATATGAATTTTTATGTATAGTAATTTTTATGTATAGTAATGTAAATTTAACAGTGAAGAATCTATCTTCTCTTTTGTTTTACATATTTTTGTAAGATGCATTAGAGTAATTCTTTCTAATAGGAAATGGGTCGACATGATGATCTCTGGTCCCTGTTTTACATGTTGGTGGAGTTTGTGGTTGGGCAACTACCTTGGAGAAAAATAAAAGATAAGGTAAACCTGGAAGTGAAACCAAAGAGCACGAGTAAAATTAGTTCTGATATGCAAGCAGATGCCATGATAAAGCTTCCACAAAGAATCACTGCTTTGTTATTTTATACGTTATTCTTTTGAGTGTTTTCTAGTATTCTTTTTCCTAATATCATGATATAAAGTACCAAGCCTTATGAACTGATTTAGTGGGAAAGTGTATTGTTACTTCTAGTTTGAAAAGATTTCAAAAACCAAGAGTAAGTGTATACATACCACTGAATTTGTACTCTTGTTCTCACTTGGATATTTTTTTTTATTTCACCTTTTGGACACTGAGCATTATTTATCTATTTTGATTATTTGTGAAGTGGGCATTTCTTATGTGCTGATGAACAAAAATTAATCAATTAATATGCAGTACTTTTTTGGCACATATCTTAGGTGAGATATTCCAAGAAAAATGGTATTTAGTTAGCCTATTACTATTACTTCTTTCAATTTCTCCTGAATTTGTATTGAAACTAGGTTACTCCTGTAGTTCATGTGTTAATAGATGATAGTGTGCTGTATAGGTAGCTTCTTTTGGTTTTGATTTGCTCATCTTACACTATAGCAAGATTTACTGTTCTTCTATGATGTATTGTAGTGACTAAATAATCACCAGAAAGTGATTGGGCTTCAGATAGTACAACAAGATATTTTAATCTTTAAAGCAGACTCTTTAGAAGGGTTGAAATTTCTAATGATATCAGGCAGCATTCAAGCACAGAAGTGAACAGCTTTTCATATTCAATTTGAACTTAGTATGTTATTTTTGTGTATGCACTGATGGCAATCTCTTGTCTTGCTATCTGATTAAGAACTGCCTTCCTCAGTACTAAGCAGTGTAACACACCTGTCTTTCTGGTTAGTATTGTTTTGAATGGCTGTAAGATGGCAGTGTGGGCGTGTAGCAGAGAACAAAGGTATGCTAACGTTTTTTGTATTATTTGCTCCTAGGAGCAAGTGGGATCCATTAAAGAGAGGTATGAGCACAGACTTATGTTGAAACACCTTCCTCAAGAATTCAACATCTTTCTTGATCACATTTCTAATTTAGATTACTTTACAAAACCTGATTACCAGGTAAACATTTTTACTTTTTTGAATCTCTGACTTTAAATAGCAGAATTTTATGCAGTTGCATCTTCAATTTCCTTTGATTTCATTGTCTGGTCTTGAGTGTGGCAGTCTCACTTCAGTGTCTGGCAAAATTATGGAGAAGATTATTCTGGGAGTTATTGAAAAACATCTGAAAGGCAATGCAATCATTGGTTATAGCCAACATGAGTTCATGAGGGAAAAGTCCTGCTTAACCAACTTAATCTTTTATGACAAGGTTTCCAACATTTATGAGAACATTACCAACATAGTTGTAGGAAGCCAATTGTGGATTTCAGCTAAGCTTTCTGTTTCTCACAGTATCCTTCTGGACATACTGTTCAGCATATATCTAGACAATGCATAATGTGGTGGGTGAAGAATTGGCTGATCAGTCAAGTTCAAGTGATTGGAGTAAACTGATTACATCAGGCTGTTGGTCAGGCACTAGTGGGTTGTGGAGAGGCTTCATTTTAGGACCTGTTCCCTTTAATGTTTTCATTGGTGACTTGGGTATAGGTCTTGAAGGTATACTAAGTTTGTGAACAACACTGAATTGAGAGGAGCTGTTGAGTTCCTCAAGGTTAGAGAGGCAGAGAGGTCTTGATTAATTTACAGGGCTGGGCAATAACGAGCCATATTAAGTTCAAGAACAGGTGCTGGATTCTGCATCCCACCCTAGGACAGGGCAACCCTGGATGTACGTGCAAACTTGTGGAGGAGAGACTGGAGAGCAGCCTCTTGGAAAGGGATTCTGGTTGATGGCAATTTGGACAGGAGTCAGCAGTGTGCCCTGGCAACCAAAAGGGCCAACTGTACCCTGGGGTGCATCAGGCCTAGCACTGTTCTGTTCTGCACTGGTGTGGCCTCAGTTTTAGCAGTGTGCCCAGTTTTGGGTGCTACAATATAATAAGAACATGAAACTATTAGAGAGCATCCAAAGGAGGGTTACAGAGATGGTGAGAGTTGAGAAGGTAAGACGTAAGATGTAAGGCAGATGTCCCTTGGTTAGTGCAGCCCCGAGCAGAGGAGGCTGAGGAAGGTCTTGTGGTGGTTTATAGCTCCTCACAGGGAACAGATGGGCGATGCTGAGCTCTGCTCACTGGTAACAGCGGTAGAACCTGAGGGAATTATGTGGAGCTGTGTCAGAGCAGGGTCAGGCTGGGTGCTAGAAAGTTCTTCACTGGAGGGTGGTCGGGCCCTGGCACAGGCTTGCTGGGGCAGTGGTCACAGCACCAGGCCTGCCAGAATTCAAGAAGCATTTGGAGAATGCTCTGTGGAGCCAGGAGTTTGAATCTGTGCTCTTGAGGGTCCCCTCCACCTCAGGCTTTTCTGTGCTTCTAGTGACTATGGATACAGTTCGAAGCTGTTATTTTTTTCCCCCCATTTTGGAACTGTAAGGCGGTTAGGTTTCTAAAAATGATCGTCACTTCCTTTGTAGTCAGTAATCTGTTAGGTTCGGATGCTATGCTCATATTCTAGGCTCCACCGAGTGCTCTTTAAGTTAAATTGATGAGATTGTTTTATAGTAATTATCAGGCAATTTTCAGAAATCTTGAGCTCAGCACCCTGGATACTTACAGCTGGATCATGACATAAATCCATGCTTTTTTTTTCCCCCCCACACTGAAGTGTTGCCTACGGAGATCACTAGAAAACTAAATAGTCATTTTTCTTTGTTGAAGAGAGTATTGCTTGCTGAGATAGGCAGCTTCAGATTGGTGATAAAGTGGAGTACTTTTAGTCACTGTTGACCCATATTTTAACAAAAAATAAAACTCAAAAATATAACTGTTTTATGCTAGTATGTTGAAAATGGCATTTATTTTTGCATTATAGCAGAAATTGTAGAAAAGATTTAAAGGAGAATGATGTCTAAAATAATTTGAGAGAGAGTGATGAAGGTACAGGAAGAATAGAATAAAGGAGAGTGTGAATGGGACAGAATGAATTATGGCTTTGTGCAGTTCAGTAGGGTTTTGGATTGACAGAGATAGATAGCATTTTTGAGAGCTCTTAAGAGTAAAGATAAAATGAATGCATTTTGTGCAAGAGAAATGATCCAAACTTCCCATCCATTTTAAGTTAGAAAAAGTAGGTGTTTTTCAAAGAGGCAGAGAAATTTCCAGCAAACTTGATCAGAAGAAAGAATGAAAACCAGAGATTTAGCTTTTAGGAAAAAAGTATAATTTGTCAAAATGTTTTGAAGCAAGAGATGATGTGATACAGATGCAGCCTTCCCACCAGTTACTGAAATGAGACAAAAGTTTTCCAAAGCAAGAGGAAAGCAGATGTAATTTCTTTCTCTCCCATGGACACAAATTGGCCTAGATGAATTTTCATAGCATAAAATCAGAGAGGAAAGCTTCCCCATGTGCTTTTCTGTGGCATGGATGTCAGCACTGGATAATATAAATGATGCATGGTATTAAATAAAAGAAGTATATAAATTAGTGAATTGGTATTCTTCCTATGTACTCCTGATTAATTCCCTAGCATTTAATGATCTTGCTGAATATATTCTTTCATCCTTCTCTCTTGGGAAGTTGTAGCTCCTATTCTGCAACAACTTAGTCATGTCTGTGTGTACATTTCTACCTTTTTTGCCTTTCTTTGCTGCTAGAAACACAGGGAAGATTTGGTTGTTTTTTCTTGTTTATTTGTTTTTTAATGTAAAACAGAAGTTTGCATATCTTACATTTGAAACATTGCAAAAATGATAAATGATAAATATATATTCTTGGAAAGTTATCACTCAGAATCATGAGGAAGGAGTATGCTGAATTATTGTTGGATGATATTTCTAAATTGTTTGATCTCTGTGACAAAAATGAAGCTAATGAACTTTTTCCTTCATTTTTAGCTTCTCATGTCTGTGTTTGATAACAGCATGAAAACTTTTGGGGTTATCGAAAGTGATCCTTTTGACTGGGAGAAAAGTGGAACTGATGGCTCTCTGACAACGACAACAACTTCAACCACACCTCAGTTACACACTCGTCTTACTCCAGCTGCAATTGGGTATGTATGCACATTGTGTGTGGTCACTGAAATTAATTCTGGTGAAATGGAAACAATTACTGAATCTGAGAAGAGACAAAAGTTATATCGATAGCTTTTCGTAGTAAAAAGCTGACACTGTCTTATCTTTATGCTGTGTTAAATAAAGTTGTTCTAGCTAAATAAACAAACGTATAGATTGCAGCAGGTGTGGTTTTTTAAATACACTTAACAAAAACACAAAAAACTACAACATTTGAATAAAATCATTAGAACCTATAGAGTAACTATTGACTGGGCTATGGTTAAAATGATACTAGTTTGAGAGGGAGTTTTTTAATTTCATACATGTGAATTATGTGCGTATGTAAGATATTTTCAAACTTTACTGTTATCTCCATTGTTCTTTGAACAGTCAAATTTGTCAAACTGTTTTTGAACTATCAGTCCAAACATAGCTCTCCTATTAATTAAAATAGATACTGGAAGAAAGAGGTAAAAAGATTAGAATATAGTAAATGGCACCTATTAAAGTTTGTCTTCCATCAGGACTAGTCATTGAAGTCAGATGCTGTACTTTCCGAGGTGATAATTCTGGTTTACCATATTTTACATGCTACCACTTGTTCAGTATATTTCTGTACAGTATAGAAAGTAAGACATTACCATTCTGTCAGAACATCCTGGTTTATTTATCAATCGATGGTCCTTGTTGATTTCAGGAGTACAACCAATATGAAGGACTTTATAGTCCATTTCTATTCCAGGAAGTACCAAGAGGAGAACGTTATTCTGGTTACTATGAATTGTTATATGCAGATACTAAGCAACTGTTGAATTCCATTTGGGGAAAAAAAATAAAAATAAAAATAAAAATCAAACATTATTCAACTGAACAGCATATATAGAGCATTTTCATCCAGTGATGGAAGAAAATAGTATTTATCCAGTGCTCTGTAGTAGATATGATCTCTAACAATTTTTCTTCAGAAATTGCTTTGAAAATGTTCAAGCAGCAGCTCTTAAGTGTTTTTTACATAATTAAGTTTTTTCACTTTTCCAATATTTTTTCTACTTTTGTAGAATTGCCAATGCTACTCCTATCCCAGGAGATTTGCTGCGAGAAAACACAGATGAAGTATTTCCCGATGAACAGCTCAGTGATGGAGAGAATGGTATTCCAGTTGGTGTCTCACCAGAGAAGCTGCCTGGGTCCCCTGGGCATCAGCGTTCTCAGGAAAAAGACGTTTGGGAAGAAATGGATGCAAACAGAAACAAAATAAAACTAGGAATTTGTAAGGTATTTACAAATTTGTGTTGTGAAGATTTACAGACAACTTCTTGTCCTCACGGTACACAGTAGAATATCATTAATAATACAGTCATGCTAGTATGAATTACTCAGAGTGATCTCAACAAGATTTCATGGTAGAGTTTACACTTTCTATTAGACCAGTCTATATACTAGAAAAAATAGACAAGCTTTTGGGCTTTTCTGGTCTTTATGATGAATAATTTGCTGATAATTTTAAACTTGAGACTCTTTCTAGCTTATTCTGAGAATGTAGTTTGCTATGAGAGTGACATAGTTCATAATGTCATTGATATCATTTCTTAACGTGATCATCATATTCACGTTCTTCAGACATCATTTCAATTCTTGCTCAGTGTGTGAAACCAAAGCAGATTTTCTATATTTTGCATGAGTAGAGTTTAGATACAGAAAATACAAAAAATGTTTTAGTATTATTTACTATTTTTCAAGTGATAAATTACCATTAAGCATGATTGGTAGTATCCTTTTAGTTCATGTGGTGTTTTTTATTTCTGTAAGATATGGTACCTTTCTGCTGATGCAGAGAGATTAATGGGTTAATCTTTTGGGGAGAAAGTTTCTTAAGTTTGAAATGTAGTCTCTCAGAAGTGGTTCCTATTTCCCTTATTCGCAATCACAGCATTTCATATTTTCAGACACAAGCACTAGACTTCATATTCAGAAAATGTAGCTCTTGATATAAAAATGTTTTAAACATCTCAATAGGCATGTGTTACTGAAATGTTCTTTAGATAGAGAGATGTCTAGTTTTCAGGCTGTTGCTGCTTGTTTTTAGAAAAAAATGTGTTGTGGTGGGCCATAAGACATGGTGCCTTTTTTCAGAGTTGCTGAATTTGTTTTTTTGTTTGTTTGTTTTGTTTTGTTTTTATTTTTCTTTATTTTTACCAAAGAGGGAGAAAGCCAATTGCTCTGATTTAAACAAATGCAATTTTTGTTAGTTGCAACTGTTGAAATTAAGGATAATTATGATTCCCAAGCTTCAAGTTGTGTCCAGCTAGTATACCAGATGGAATGCACTTGAGCTAAGATATAGTTCTAGGTTGAGGTTTCTAGGAGGCTTCGAAACTAACTTTTCTGTAATAAGAGCTGTTGGCTCTGAAGCAGTCTGAAGATGCTTCTATGTGACTGGTTTCAAACTACTTTTGAGGAAAATTTTAGAGATGGGTATGAAAAATCAATATAAATTTAAGCATATTACTGTTGTTTTTTTGTTTTGTTTTGTTTTTTGTTTAGAGTCTTGTTTTTGGACCTGCCCAGAGCTACTGCATTACTACGGGTACATTACTAGACCTTTTTTGGCTGTTGTGGGTACAGGCTGAAGAGCATGTCTAAACTATTTTAAATGTGGTGTGAGCTTAAGGAACATTACAAATACAAATTGGCTTATCAATGGATAAAATCCTGAATGGTATTCACTATACAATTCTGTGTCTTCCTCTATTTTGCCATTCCTAGTGTGTTATGTTTTTACTTTTACTTTTTGCACAGGCTGCCACAGAAGAAGAAAACAGCCAGGGACCTGTGAATGGAATGCTTAATGCACCAAGTCTAGGTTCTCCAGTTCGCGTCCGCTCAGAGACCACCCAGCTGGACAGAGATGTCCCACTGGTTCGAAAGCTGCGTTCAATTCACAGCTTTGAACTTGAGAAACGTCTGACATTGGAGTCAAAGCCAGACACCGATAAGTTTCTTGAGAACTGGTAAATAAATTATTTCTATTTTATTTTTATGCTTAAATTTTTACAGAATATGTTGTTAAGACAGTATAATCTCTCTTCTCTTACTCTGTCAATTTACAGCACTTTGTGAAAATCCTAAATGTATTTGCTGAGTTGTGCTTATGCAAGCTACAGCAAACAATATTAAATATGTTCATAACATTGCTCAACTTATTGATCTTGCGACTTTACCTAGTCTTTATTTAAAAAAAAAAAAAAGAAAAAAGAAAAGAAAAAGAAGAAAAGACTAATGGTAGTATAGAGCTAAGGTCATTTTTTATAAAAAATCTTTTATTACAGGGTGGTGTTTATTAACTTTTCTTCACTGGAATGGTCTTGACATTTGACAGTCATTACAACTCATCCAAAATAAAAATGATGACGTCAAGTGCTCACTAGAGCTAAGATGGGACTGGTTGCTAGGAGATGAGAAGGGCAGCTTACAAGAAACTGAGTGTTTTTTTGTGGGTTTTTTTTTTTTAACAAAGTCAAGTTAGAAGTCTACTTGCATGTAGCAGATTTGGTTATACTAAAAAAATGTTGAACCAACATAAAAAAACCCACAAAGCTGTTAAAAAACAAAGGTCTTAAAATGGAATTTGAATACAGAGAAAGGAAAGCTATATCAGAGCTGATTAAATCAATTTGCCCTTACATAGAAAAAATAAAGGAAAATAAAGATGCATTGTAATCTGTCTGAGAGGCAGTGACTGACGTGGGACACAGGAGAAGATAGATGAGATGTTGACAGTGGCAAAATCCTTCTAATACACCACTGAGGATTAGTAATTTGAATTTGTTTGAAACAAATTAAGCAAAGCATAAATTGGGAATCAACCCAAACAACAGAAACATTGATTTTTGAAAGCTTCCAACTGTCGTTGGAGAATTCTGTTTATTCTGTTCCACTTGGATTCTTTGCAGCATAGCTTAAATGCAGGTGGAAACCAGAACACTGAGCTGTCAATCGCTCATGATTCTCTCTGCCATTCTCTCAGGATAATTGCCTTGATATGTGTGCAAATTTCTAAGACCACCCAATCGTTTTTACTTGCCATTAGAGTTATTTTTTGAAGAAGTGGATAATAAACATCACAGTGAAATAATTGTTTCCTTCTCTATATTTGTTTGTCTTTTCTTTGGCTTAAGTTATGGAATTGCCTCAAGTTGTAGCTCTTTCACTATAGTTTTTTCTAAAATGTGGCAACAATTTTTTATGTAAATCTGGTTTTCATCAACTGAAAAACTATCGAATGTAGCTTATATCATTAGTAACTAATTCAAATATTAATTTCTTTTCTTAAGTTTGGAGAAGAGGCAGAAAAACTCGAATGCTGCAGCAGAGACTGCAGTTGCTGCTGTTCCTCCTCTTCCTCAGAAATCACTCATTTCTGCTCCTGTGGCTGCCCGCATGGACCATGTTTGGCACTATGATGAAGAATATCTTCCAGATGCTTCAAAACCTGTGTCAGCTGGTTCTCCAGAACAAGTTGATGGTGTTGTTGGCAATGGATTTGTAGCTGTCAACTTAAGCTCCTGCAGGCAGGAGATTGATTCTAAGGAATGGGTGATAATAGATAAGGAACGGGACTTGCAGGATTTCAGGACAAATGAAGTTTTAGGGCACAGAACGACTGGAAGTCCCTCAGATGAAGAACCAGAGGTACTACAAGTTCTAGAGGACTCCCCTCCAGAAGAGCAGCCCAGACAAGGAGGCTGGGCAGGAAACAGTGTCCATGCCAAGAATCAAACCTCAGGGGTGGAGTTTCTTCTAGCCACAGAAAGTCATCCTGCTTCTCCTGAACAGCTTACAGACAAATTGGAACTTCTGACAGGAGCTGCTGGACAGCTCCTTGCAGCCACCCCTACAAGTCCTATGGAAGCTCAAGCAGAAGGAGCACTCACTCCGGTAAGAAAAACAGTCACTGTTTTATTAAACCTCGCTTTGCTCAGAATTATGTGAGGAGATAATAAGTGAAAAAGCAGTAAATCAATTACAATAGTGTAGCAGAAATTCGTAGTTTTACTAGAAATGGGACTAGATTCTTGAGGGGTGATCTTCCATGCTTTGTTATGAGTATTTACTTTCTCCCATGGACTTGGATAATTGTTCTGCAGGTATGAACCACGGAATTTGCCTCAGTTAAAACATATTAAGAATCTATTTATGCAGAGTTTTCTAATCAATGAGAGTAACATATGTAAGTTGATATTAATTATATTTGTCATACATAAACATAAAATCACAATGAATGTGTAAAGTACTGTGCTACAATCTTTACTGCAGAGGTAAGTTGGAAATGGTACCTGAAATCTCTAGAACAACACCTGTTCTAGAAGTGAGCCAAGTTATGTAAAAAACTATCCTCAAGGACCTGTACTTATGTTCATCTATGTGGTGGCAGCATGACACGCTATTTGAAACAGATAGGACAGACTATCCTGATCTTCAAAATATTTGTTACGCGATGTTTGAAAGGTGCTATGGGTTATTTTTTTTTTTAAGCAGTTTTGTGGTTGAACTAATCTTACCTTTCATAAATAGAGAAATCTCCTTAATCTGACATCCCCTATGGTAGTAAATTAAAGTTGACTAAAAATGATAGCTCAAGGTAAATGTCATGCTGTATTTTTTCTGTAACGCCATCAATTTTTCTTTTTCTTTACCACAAACTTATCTGTCCACTATTTATCTCTTAGGGCTATACTTGCTACTGCCAGTGCAGTTCAAAACAAGAGACACAATTGTGGGAGAAAGCAATAGCCTGAAGAGGCTATACTCTGCCTGCTGGTTGGATTTTTTACCTCTCAATGTGTACAACTGCTGCCAAAGCCGTAGTATTGAGATAAGAGAGTCTCCTTTGAACTGATATAAAGATAATGGTGACAAATACCACAACCCCTTAGTAAAGCTCAAGAAAATTTATGTATCTCACGCTGTATGATTTGGCTTAGCACATGCTTCCTATTGTATGTTGGACCACAAAACCAAACTGGGGAGCAGAGTACAGTTACATGACACCAGTGTGAAATGCTCAAGATGATTCCAATAATAAAAATGCTTTGAAAGACTTTGTGTAATTTTAATAGTGAAGTTGGTGCTGTGTTTATGAAATGATAACAACCTTAATTAGATTCAAATGTTTTTGTTTAGTAGTTTTATCTGGTTAGTTCCTTTCTGATAACAAGTACAAATATTGGACAAAGGGTCATATTTTACTCTTCTGCTAATTTCAGTTATGTTGAATCTGTTACTAAGAGATTGGATCCAAGAAGGTAAGTTTGGGACCACATATCAAATGAATTAAAAGAAGTGTTACTAAAAGGGGTAAAGATAGATGTTGAAATTTCAGTAGTATAGTATCTTAGCATAATTTCTGAACAGATTACTCATTTCAAATGGCTTGAAACCATTCTTATCTTCATAATCATCATGCTTATTAATATACCTCCCATATGGATTTCTAGTGACCTTATCACATTATCACTTAGGAGTAGGTATGATGAATTATGGTCTTTGAGCTTATTCTGAGAGTTTGAGAATTCAGATAGCTTTTTTTTTTTTTTTTTTTTTTTTAAATATGCAAGCACTTAATTTAATTTTACAGTAAGTGAATGGATGAAATATTTTTAAGTAGTAGCAAGGATGTTTCTGTATAGGAAATTGAAGGTCCCCCTCCCAACTCCCCCAAATTTTATTTTCTCCTGAGGGTAAGAAATGGCTGATCTGTAGTCCTTTCATTTGCAGGTAATTGCTTTTCAGAATTTCATGTGTATACGTGGTTTTTCTGAAATTGGTGATAATATCATTTCTTACCAGTTACACACAGCATCAGTGCTCCTACTAAGAATGTGAGATTGTAGCAGTTCAAGAGGGAAATCTGAGCTCAAAGAATAAGAGAAAATATATGTAAGTTACTGGTTTGGGATTAGCAAGTTGTAGGCAAAAACTACAGTAAATTATGCTATCATTTGTGGATATGCATGTATGTAAAGAGATAATTTTCTTGTTATCAGACATGGTTTTGCAGTCACACAGAACAGATTACCCAGTAAATACCAGTTTGATGTGGCTTGGCCATGGGCATGCAGTCAATTTCTGTTGAATTACTCATAGCATGCTGGTATGTATGTGCTGACTGTATGATTTCATGTTGGCTTTATGTAGAGTTTGGCTTCAGCAGGACAGGCAGTATCTGATTTACAGTAACATCTGCTGGTGTTAAGTTAATTTGTCAAAAGAATTGGAAGTAATACAAACTATTCAGAAATTTACATTGGAGCAGCACTTTGCATCCTATTGCTTTTTTGTTCTTCTTTATCTGGTTCTAAGAGTTTAATGCTGAACTTGCTGTGTTGCTGAACTATGGCCTCATTAATTTACCGTCTTTGTATTGAATTGCAATGAACTTCATATAGTGGATGCACAAGACTGTTAGCAACGTAGGATATTTGTCAAGCAGTTATTTCAGCATAAAAAACAACAATGGTGTTAAAGTAATCCAATATTTATCAGCTAATGCCTGTTTCAACTTCAGTTTAAATTAGACAACAGTTTACTCTGGTCACATTTTCTTGGCAACCTAATACCAAATATATATATGCATGGTTATAGAAATTATTTAACTCTGTGAATGTGCTTATTTTTATTACTTAGAAATATTGCTGAAATTAGCATTTTATACATCAAGTTATATTGTATCAATAAAACTGCTCTTAAGCTTTCATTTATTGGAGGGTTCTTAGTTCTGTAGTGTTCATGTATTTTATATTCTCAGTTTCTGTTTTTATGAGACACTGGAAATATTTTTTTTTCCTTCAGTTGAAAGATAGATATGTAGTAAGGGAACTGAAGCTTTAGGATTGATGCAAGTGGGAATACTTTTTCTTGGAAACCGCAATGCTGACAGGTGTGCTCTGTTTCCAAGGAATACAGGTTAGAATTGCAAATATCACAACAGGAAATGGAAAATCGTGTTTGTATGGCTTGCAAAAAAAAAAGTTTCCATATCTCTACTGTTCATGGATTTGTCCAAATATAATTGGAACAAAACCATGTAAGCCATAAATAGTAATCTCACTAACAGATATTTAGATGTGTCGCCACTTTTTTCGCACAGGTAAGGGCCTTGGAAGGGATCAGTTGGCTTCAGAATTGTGCATCAAATCTATAGGTCTATTAGAGTTATCGATAACCAATTAGAAAATGTACTTTCTTTAAAATTATTACTTTGGAACACTTTGACTTTATCATTCCTGTTGCTTTTGCTCTTTTCTAAATGCTTGCTTGATATGATACAAAATGAAGCAGATGTTGATGGATTCTCCAGGCCAGTGTATCCTGCAAATTCAATTCCATGTTTGGGAAATTTCATTGTCTAATGCTAATCTTACTTATCAATCCCATCAGCTATGGTTCTTAATATACACTGCTATAGCCATAGTTATACAGTCATGTATGTAAAGCATGCAATGGGTGCATATGCTAAAATTATAGTTATCATAGAAAACAACGCTGTTGAATGGATATGCTGAGCATTTGTGAGGACCAGCCAACAATCAGCTAGCCTGTCTACGTGGCGTCCTTGGAATGGACTGTGTTAGTTCATTAAATGTGCCCTAGGTTCTGACTGACTGAATGACAGGAGCCAGCAGGAGAAAGGATGCTCGCTTCTGACTTGGATGTTAGATTTTTTTTTTAATTGATGGAAAATATGGTAATTCGACTTAAAACAACAGCAACAACAACCAAAAAGAAACCTCTTAAATTACTAGCTTTTACCATGTGAGGGAGATTGCAATGCAGTTTTCTAAGAAAATGCATATATGCAGGACAGAAACAAGAATTACTACAGTATTGACTTCTGAACCTTATTTTTCCCTGCCATGTTCTCACAGCTCAACTCATCTCATATGCTGCATTTCTCCACTCCAAGAATTTCAAGTCCCATCCTCCGCACCATGAGCCCTATAGCCTATCTGTCCATCCACCCGGACCCTCTGAAAGAGGCTGGTTTACCAAGGAGTCAATCAGCTGAGAGCCACTCCTCTTCTTCCCGCTCAACTGGTCGTAGGCAGCTTCCTGTCATTCCCTGTGGCAACAAGTTTCCCCCTGTCATTCGCATCTCAAAAGCACAACTTCAGCAGGTGAATAAGTCTTGTCTTCATAGAAATGACTGCATTACAGCAGTCATCTGCATAATTTTTTAGTTGCTCTGCAGAGTTTGGTACTAAGTGCATATGCTAGTCATACTGCTACACACAACGTCTTACAAAATACTTTGGAAGATAAGATGAAATAAGAGAATGAGAATCAATCTTGTTAAGGAATTGAGGCAGAAGTTCTCTTACGAAGATATATGTAATCCCATTTAGAAGTGGTTACTGTGGATCACAGGTTACTGTGATCTAGAGCATCAAATATTTCTGGAAGATAGATTCCCATCCACAGAGGGATTTTCTCTTGGAAAAGGTAGGATTAATAAATCTAAGAAATATCTATTTTTTACCTTCAAAATGGAAATTAAAATCTTTTTTTTCTTTTAATTTAAAATTTTTCCTATAATCTATCATCAGTAGCAGGTAGATTTTGAATTTGGAATGAATATTAAAATTTGGACTACTGTAAATTATTTTAACATGAGGGAATAGGATATAAGTTCTACTTACAGCATCAGGAATTCAAGAATTGTTCTACTGCTTACAACACATAAAGCAAAGATGAGAACTGCTTGGTTAATACCTAATGCAGATGTCACTGGAGAAAGCAGAATTTTCATAATTTTGTATTCCCAATTTATTTACATCATGAAAATGAAGAAGACTTGAAATCAAATTAAAGGTTAGTGTAATTTGTGTATTATGAACAAAGTTGTTAAAATTTGCTAAGCAGAATCAGCTTACATTGACTGTAAAGCAGTATGACATGGCATTAATGCATAAGGCTGTAACATATCATCATCATTTTACCATTAATATTTCATTTGGATTATATTTTATGTTGTCATTTTTTTCCAACTTATTTTTCAATATAACTTTATCTATGTGAAAGGTTTATTTTTCTCCATGAAGCGCACACAGAAGTATTGATTTTAAAAGTTAACCATCGTCATTAGATTCTTTCAAATTTCAGTAGGATCAGTGGTGAGTGATAACAGAGGTGAGTGAGTATTGACTAGGGAAAAGGACTTTGGAGAAATTATTAAAAATTAAGCTTTGGTGTTAGTTTGTATCCCAGGATACGAAATGGATGGGTATTTTTTTGCCTGCACATCTGCAATTTAAATTTTTCAATTAGAATGTATCGCTGTTGTAATTACCAAGCTCCTCACAATACTCAAAGTAGGTTTTCATACAGAATCTTCTCTGGCTTCCTTAGTACCCAACAGCTGCAATATTAAAAGTGGCTCTGAAGTGGTATACTCTTGTCATGTGAAAAAGAGTAGGTATTGTGCCAGGTGCTGCTACTGAGCAGTGTGAGAAAGGGAAAGGACGAAGGATTCTCAGCCTTCTCTTTCTTTTTACTTGGTAAGTCCATTACTGCTTTGTTCCTTTTCCTTGATTTTTGACACTCCTGGCTTTCCTGAGAATGTCATTTCCAGAGTTTCATTTGCTGTGGTAGCTACAAGCATGTGAATCTTCAGTTTGTTTCCACAATGAAAGCTTTATGTACTTTATGGCTCACTGAAGAACTGAAATCATTTTACAGATTATCCTCTTTTTTACCTTTCAGTGATGTTAGGTACTTAGCAAGTTGGAAACTCCAGCAGCATGAAAGATGAATATGCATGTTAACCTGAAGCTTTTATCCAATTAAATGCTAAAAAATATTTTAATACTATTCTGTATAATTCTGTATAAATATTTGGTACTGAATATATTTTCCTGTATTTACTGCTGCTTGCCATTTATTTCAGCATTCATACCTAATGAATTGCAGAGCTCAGAGATCTTCACTGTTGAATTTTATTTCGTGTACTAAAAAGTAAATAGTGATACATTTGATCCTGAAATCAGGCAAAGGAGTTTTCTTTCCTGATTGCTGATGAGTGAGGGTTCAGGAACTGTATTGCAGTCTCCTTTGGTTTGACATCAGATGGATGGGGGTAATGAGATTTATGTATATTCCTCATTCACTAGAGCAGTGAGGGTTATAGGATGTAGGTCTACCTTTATTTAAAAAAAATAAAATAAAATCTTGGATAAAGATAACTCTTCTCTTGCCCTACATATATGATGGAGGAGAATTGGAGTATTTTTCTTCTCTCCTTAGTTGCTCAACTTGCAGCATTAGAGCTGACAAAAGGCAACATGAATTCTTTGGTACTTGAATCTGAAAAGTGAAGTCACAGTGCTGCTAAGCATCCTTTTCTTGAATAGAATATAAAATTGTATAGCAAAACTCTATGAAATGTAACATTAATTTCTGTGATTTTCTTAAAGCCAGGTAACTTATCTGAACACTGTTCATTAGAGAAATGCATAGGATGGTGAGTGAAGACCATGGGAAAGGAGATGGAAGCGTAATAATGACTGGCCAGAGCTGTGTATGAAAAGATAGCTTAGGTAGACATCCTGCTAAAAGTGAAACTATGTCTTGAGAAACAATCAAAATCAGTGACCTTTTATTTTTTTTAAATTTCTATGGTTTCTCAGTTCTAGT
>JAOWBP010002559.1:21370696-21381613 GCA_028571105.1 Tragopan temminckii | reverse complement strand
GTTCTAGTTCTTCAATAAGAACATGAAAATGTTTTCTAGCTGTGGCAGTCTTCTATTGTACAACAGCCAGTTTATAATTATTTTAGAATTCAGCCTTTAATGAACGTAGATTCCATATTTGTATGTCATTCTGATGTTTTTTCATTTTTTTTTTAAGTGCTTAATGAGACATGTACAAACAGGGCTAATTTTAAATTTGTGATTTTATGGCTGTTCGTTCTGTTAGGGAATGGTAATCTGTGTCTCCTGTGTAAAGCAATTGGAATTGGTTAGCGCTTTCACATTTATTTTCTCATAGGTCTTATTTTTCCCGGTAAGCTATCTTGCTGCAGTGTTTTTAAAAATATGTTATAGGCATATAGTTGTAGTATTAGCTACAAAGTACTTTGAAATCTTCCCACACAAAATACTGTGGAAATGCAAGCCTTCATGTCCAAGAGGAGAAATAATGCACTGATCTGAGTTGGAAAATTTACCTTTATTTCTAAGCTTCTAACTGGAATTCAAGTGCCTATGGAATAATAAGGTAAGACTTGTTGACATGTCCAGGGGATATTAGAGAAAGTATGTATGTCTCTTATATAGTTGTCATTTTATTTTGGATGTTGTAACGGTATCAGCCAGGGGTGCACATAAATGTAAAATTTTACTGGTTTTCATGAACTAATTTTGTCAAGTTTCAAAAGTCTGCAATAACGAGAGATGAATGTTTACGCTCATGTCCATTTAATAATACCTTTCATATTCACAAACAAACAAAAAAACCGAACTGCTCCTCTCTTGTCACCTCATTCTTGAAAATGATTTTTAATTTGTCAGTGTTCTTATACTTGCCATGGACTTCAGGATTGAATTAGAGCTCAACTAGTTAAAGTGTTAGTTAGGCATTCTACCTGTCCATTAGAAATATCAGAAATAGATATATTTGTCAAAAAGTCCACTTTAGAATTTGTTTCAAGACATACTACATTATCAAATAGATGTGTCCTGAAATGAAAAGAAGGGAAAGGCTTTTCTTTGCTCACTGAGTCTCCTTTTCAGTGTTGCCACCATTAAAGTTGTATGTAGCAAAGAGAGTTCTGCTTTCAGGATCTACAGAACAGTCATACGCTACGCTATCCTGATGTAAATTATATTGAGCTTGCATGAAGTTTAAGTATTTTCCCAAAAATTTACCATTTGCTGTGATGTTACAGCTGTCACGGATCCTCAGTGAAAGTAGTCATTTGATAATGCTTGTGATCAGGTTCAAAGGCAAGCTCAGATCCAGAATTCTGTTTTCAGTTTTACTGTTAAGTACTTTGAAGTGCAATCAACATATGATTACTAACTATAGTGTCATTGTTTTCCTTGTTAGTCAGTTTTTCTGTAGTATGTGAATTTTTCAAACAAAAGCACATATTCAAAATATGAGGGAATATTAGGAAATATTTCAGGAGGAAAAAATGATGTCCTGAAGATGCACTCAAAACCCGCAAATTAACTGCTGTTCTTTTAAGCAGTTGGATTTCAAATGTAGAATGATTTTCTTTGAACAGTTTTCATCTACAGTCTTTTCTCCTAATGCAAATATGTGAAAGTTTTGTGTTTGTTTCTGGTGTCCATGTGGCAGAGGCAAATGCTTGACATCTGGAAATCTAAGTGCTGCCTACTGAGCTTAGCAGGACCCTCTGTCTGAAGGAGGGAAATTCTTTAGGCATCCTTTTTTTCCCACCAACCTTTGGTGTAAGGAATAATTAAGAAGTGTGTGTGTGGTTAGCTTTTCTTTCAAATGAAGCTTTCCAAGCTGCAAATTAAGAAATAATCAGTAGAAGAAAACAAGCAGTCAGAATGAACCTGTTATTTTTTTTTCCTAACAGTGTACCACCTGCAGAGAGCAAGTCAATTTTTATTGACAGGATCCTCTTGGCCATTTCCCTTCTGCAGGTTTCTCTAGCAGCAGTGGCAGAAAAGTGAAGGAGAGGGAAATAAATTAGCCTTAATAAAAGCATCCACATACACAGATTGTTAGCATGTACATTGAAGTATGGACAAAAAATAAAAGGAGAAGAAGAAAATGAATTTTAAAAAATATTAAAAGCAACTATTTTTTTAATATTTATGTTTTGTGGAATCACACTTCTCAAAATTCATAACCACATGGTTAATCTATTCTTGTCTGTGATCCTTGAAATGATCACTTTGTTCTATTTTTTTTAAATGCCAAGCTAATCTTATTCCAAACATATGCTCTTTAGTAAATTTTTTCCAGCATTAAAATTTCATTAACACATGATAATAAAAGATAGTAAAAGGTGATTCAGTAAGGCTCAATGGCCTGTGCAATTTCCCAGAGTGAGCTGATTAACTCTGGTGTAAAAAAAAATTAACTGTTATAATTGAAATATAGTCCAAATAGATTGACAGAGGAAAAAAAAAATCCTTACTTGAAGTTTGTGAATTTACTAATATCTTAGTGTTTTCTTCTGATTAGATAGGTTTTTCATATGAAAAAAAAAAAAGAGAACTTTTTAGAAAAGGATAATGTATAAACTTCTAGAATTAGGACAGGTAGAAAGAGATCTCTAGTGTTTCTAAATCTGTATAATTTTTGAGAAGTGGTTGCTGTAAGCAGTTTATAAACATGGGATATGATATACATAAAGAGTTCTCAGGTTTGTTACAGTGATGCTGCCTTATTGCCATATCTCATCTTGCTGTTACTGTGCTTGAAACCAAAACAGAATCGAATATACTAACTTCACACTTTTAAGTAACTTAAATTTCTCACTGGCAACACGTAGCCTATAGATCATCTGAGTGATCTGAGTGAAATCAGCTGTGTTGTGACTACTATATGGACCTGTGCTTTATATTTATTATCAGACTTGTGCACAGAGACAAAACTAGGTAACGTAACAGACTGCCAAATGTTTAATGGATTTTGTTTTTAGAAGATTATCTGGGTTCTGATTACATCTTTATCTGTACACTGTGCAACTGTAACACCTTGTGTATAGAGAAGAGTATATATTAAAATATTGAAAGAAAAGAGAACAAAACTTAAGACTGCTATCTCTGGGTCTGCTTCCTATAAAGAATACCTATAAAGTGTGCTTATAAGCAAACTGAAAGCAGCTAGTTCTTTATATGAATTATAACTACTATTGCTGATGAAGCACTATGGACATGAGAAGCCCGTAATGCTTTCAAACAGATCTTAGCTATTATGAGGAGAGATTTTTAAAAATATTTATCTAGGTTTCAAATTTTAAAATGAAATTTCGTGTGTACAGTACTTTTATGACTGCATACGTTACAATTTGTATTAAAATCATATTTGCGCAGTTTGAGTTTCATAAATTCTTCTGACATGTTTTATTTCCCAATGGAAAGTGTAATATTCATGGATTGTTTCCCTTGCAAGCGTAACACAAACTTGGGGAAATGTGTGCAAATACAGTGCCAATTTTATAATTGGATAGAACTGGATTTAATTTATTACAGCACACGAGTGGATTCACTGTCTCACTGAAAAATCAGAAGGGAGACTCTGAATTTTGTTTCTTGTTGTTGGTTGTGTGGTAGTTTATTTTTTTTTTATTTTTTGAATGTTGCTGTTTGAATAATATTTTTGGCTTTACAATAATAAAAAATATAATGCAAACAGCAAAACTGAAGCACAAATATAGCATAGCAGTAATCTAAAATTATATATTGGTTCATAGGAATCAGGTGTAAAAATCAGAAATACAGATCCTTGAAATCTGCGCACTGAAATAAAGGTAGATCTTATGTATGAATTTATGATATTTCATGATGACTCTTTATTGAAGTGATATATGGAGAAGAATATTCAGAATTCATCTGAACAGTAGTGGCTGGACTCCACTGGTGTTATGCAGAAAAATATTTTTATGTGATTGATAGTCTCTGTGTATGTCTCATTTTCATGACAAAGGAAGACTGCTGTGCTTAAAAAGAAAAGAAAAGAAAAAAGCCAGCACTGACTATTAATAACAATGTATAATGTCACTTTGAAGAGGAGATCTGGAGATCTTTTTTTTTTTTCTTCTCTTTTCTTTTCTGAGGAAGTCCACGGTTTTATTGTTTCTTAAAGCTGCAGGTATTTTCTCTATAGGGACAGATGTTAATATACAACTTAGCTTCAGAAAGATAATTCAGAAGTAGAAAAAAACTATTCTAAAGTTGAAAAAATACATTCTAATGTATTTCTGATAGCTTGATGCTATCTAGATTTGATTAAAGATTCTTGTATCATTATTATTGATTTGTGCCTAGTAGCTCCAAAAATATTTTAAGTGCATTTTGTATATCAAATATCTGCACCAATAATTGAAAATAAATGCAACATTGTATTTACAATCCTCTATTATCAGGAGAAACCTCTCTAATTTGTAGCGTTTTGCTTTGTTTCTTAACTGAAAAAGCAGGATATCTAAGTATGCTTGGGCATGACCTCTCATGGCGATCTAATTACCATCCTACTGAAGGTGGTTAGATATGTAGTAAAATCTCGATTTAGAAATGCTGATTAAATTGTGTTCCTTAGAGCGATATGTATTCTCTAGCTTTGATACGTAAGTCACAGTCCTCATGAAATCTGTAGTTTCCGACTTTCCACAGGAAAATATCATGAAGTGGCTATGCTTCTTCAGTGGTTTTAATCTCTACGTGTTTTACACCATGAGAAAATAACCATGATAAAGTAGGAATTTGGTTTCTGTGAAGACAGATGAAAGCATGAGATAAGTGTGATGTCAGTTGCTGTGTTTTTACATCTCTAAACTGTGTGTTAAGGCAAACTGATGCTTTGTTAGAAAAAGACTTTCTCTATGAAACTGAAGAACAGTGTTATGATACTAGCCCATTTTTAATTGCAGTATATATGACAAGAGTATTGTATGAGAGCTATAAAATAATTATCTGGAATTGCAGCTGTTTACCAGTTCTCCAAAAATTCCAGCAGTTCTATACAGCGTAAGTAAGTTTGAAGAATATTCTTTAGTTGATGTACATGTTGTATGGAAGTTTGAAATTGAGTACTTGTTTTGGTCACATAATTACCAAACTAATTAACCCTGTATTATAATGGCAATCATTGTCTGAAAGAAATTGAAGATGCTTCTTTTAGAGCAGTCAGTATTAGCCCTGTGGATATGTGAGTATAGGAGTTTTTGTTAGAATAAAAAACACCTTCCTTTACCTGTTAAGTGGTATAGGAATAACTGAAAAAGGAGATATTTAAAGAATATTGAAATTAGGCCATGAATAATAGATGCACTTAAATAAAGACTGTACATACCACGTGTTCTCTATCCTCAAAAGATACCCATCACCTCAGAGGATATGAAAACACTGTTGTCTTGTGTCTTTCTAATTTTGCATCTGTATTTCTTTTCCAGTTTCTTGCATCCTCCACAAAAGATTGGTGCAAAAGATAGCATTATAGAACAGTAGAAAGAATATAATTTAAGAGCTGTGGAGAGTAGCTTCATATGCTCTTTTTCTCCAGTTTAAGACTAGAGCGTGTTGTGTGTGAATTTTATCAATGGTGTAATATCTTGGGGACTGCCAGTTTGTTCAAATGAATGCAATGCTTGCAGTACTCTATATATGTCAGAAGGGATTCAGTATCAAGACTTAGAGTCATCTTTGGACTTATGCTCCATAACACCATGAACTACAGTCATACATTTGTCCTGTTTATCAGCGTGTTAGCCTGTAATAGAAACAGACAATGTATTTCAGGAAATCTTGAACTAATTTTGTTCAGCTTCTTCCTTGCTGCGACATTAATCTGGGAAGGGAATGTCAGGAATACAAAAGATTAGACTCTGAAAGGTCAGAAGGAATGATGACAATAGATACAGAGAATTTTGAGGAAGGCTATTCTGAACAGTCAGCTGGTAAGTTACCTACAGAATATGTAAGCATCGCAGTGGTTCAATCACATGAGAGTAACAGTAGCTGTGAATTACAGGATATTAGCATTTCCTTTATCCTTTCATACAAATTGCAGTTGAATTTTCTTTGGAGAGGTATATAGTTGTGGAAGAGAAATTAAGCAACAGGGAAAGAATTATGAAGTAAGAGGAAGCTGACGAATTGGAAAGATTCAAGGAGACTGTTTGGTATTGCAGAAGCTACAGGCTTGTACTAATGTTGATCATATTGCTTCCAGGCTGTAGAGCCAAAAATGGATGAAAAGGAGAAGGGAAAAGAGAAAAGACACGTGAAGTTTGATCTCATAGATACATGAACTTATCTAAGGTAGGAAAGAAGTTCTGAAGATTAAATTGATGAGTAGAGGGAAGAAGCTGTTGCTGCAAGGTCAGGTCCCTACGTGCTAGTATTTTACAGTAATCTATATTTACACCTTTAGATCTTTCAGACTTAGCAGCTTTATCAACCATTATTTAATTCCTCTGCAATTTGCTGAATGCATTCACAAAAGGTTTGATCCAAGCATATCACTTGCTGTTGCAGCCTGTCAAAAGTTTAAAGGGAGGGGAGAGCCTGTCGGATGTCATAAAGGATGTCTAAAAGATATTTGTTGTTTTGTTCATTTTCCTTCTTAACATTCCACTCAGTATATTGTAAAGCTTCTTGAAGAAAATGCAATCTAATGTACTGCTTCAGAAAACAGTCTTCCCTAAATGATTTCTTAATTTCATTCTAAAGGATTCAAGGCAGTGGTGGTGATAATTTCATTTAAATATTCCAGAATAAAAGGATAATTTTTTTCAGAATAAAAGGATCATTGCATCTAAGAAGAAAATTGCGGAGAACAGATTTTAAATGCTGACTTCCAGCATACTGGGTGTAATCAGTTTATAACATTATCTACCTGATTGTCACAATTCCAGGGCTTTAAAAGAAGGCATATGATACAGCAGTTTACTGAAAAGGACTGAGAC
Organism: Tragopan temminckii; assembly: GCA_028571105.1. NCBI lineage: Eukaryota > Metazoa > Chordata > Aves > Galliformes > Phasianidae > Tragopan > Tragopan temminckii. The sequence goes on along the minus strand of JAOWBP010002559.1, from coordinate 21,374,693 downwards.
AATGTACGGAACATTTTCTTCTTAGATGCAGTGCTCACACCACATTATAGTCTTTGCTCCTCAGGTTCAATGTTGTGCAAAATTGATGTAATTAGCCACAGAAATCTTATAGGATATGATTGTAGTTTGTGGCAGAAGAAAATAGAGTACAAAACTTACTTACTGACGATGTCAGAATTTTAGTTTTGCATACTTGGCCATGTATTGTTTGTTTCATAACTAGATATGTATCAAACAATCTTTAGATTTCTGTGTCCCTGAATTAGACTAAACCACCATTTAAACTGGTGTACATTGCACATCTGGGAATCAGCCCTTCTCAGGCTACTTGATTTTCACTTCCGTCGTGCAAGGTTTCACAAGGAAGAAGGCTATGGGATAATTAGGGTTACAGAACTATGTGTTGCTTTTTTTTTTTTCCAAGTGGTTTTGAGAATTTTTTTATACAGTTATTTAAAGTTTGAAGAGAGTTGAGGCATGAAGGACATCTTTCATGGCTCATAATTAAATTCAGAAGTTAGGATGGAATTTTCTTATCCTCTCACGGTTGCCAAACTTTCTGTTGCTGTTGTTTACATCTCATCCTTGTGGCCCCATCTCAGGGAACAAGCATTCACCCTCACAGAACAGAGTCTCTATACTTTCTAGGGATGTTCTTACAGCCCTACAATGTGAAAACACTAGCATTCAGTAAATGCATAACGTGCATCCCTTCTTATTTTCATCCTGTGAGACCTCAAATTAAATATCAGACTTGTATAATAATCAGTGCTTTTTAAAATCCTTTGTGTTTCTTTTTGGCCTTGTTCTTTTGTTTCTCTCTTGAAGCTGCACCTGAAGTTGTAAAAATGCTTGTGTGAGAGGCACTTCTGCATGATTTGTATTTCTTGCACGTATAAATGAAATTTCAAACCTATTAGGGATATAATTTAATCCTTGTGCTTTGAGAAGAATAACAAAAAGATTATTGACCATCTGAGAAAGTAAGCTTCTTTTTGTTAGTGAGCACGATTCAAGAAAGTGATACATGCATTCAGTAGGCCATTTCTGAAACTGAGCTACTCAGCAGTACAGAGTCTTTGATAATACTTATTCAGACAGTGTTCTTTTCTTTCCTTCTCTTATTTCAGTGTTTTTCTTTCACGAAAAGCTCCTGCTTGTTCTATTGTAGATTCTTCAACAAGTCTACTCTTGCATTTCTTGGATATAAAGGTTAAATCTGGATTGATCAAGAGCAGTCTAAAAGGCTAGGAAATGTTCTCTCTAGTTGTGGCAGAGGAGATCAAGACTGAAAACTGTAAACATTTCACATCAGAATTGGTTTCACCTAAAAAAGGATTGATATATAAGAGAAATGTCATAAGGAAAAAAGTTTCTGTGTAAATGTATTTAAGCAAAGGGTAATTTAAATGCAATTGCAGCTCTTCTGGAAAAATACCAGGAAGAGAAATAACCTTGGAAAAGCAGACAATTAAGGCTGTCTTACTTCGCAAAACAGAGAGTCCACCAGAAATCATTCTGTTCTAAGGGAAGCCATCCTTTTTCCATGAACCATGAAAGACAACCCTGGTTTTTATTAATTGCCAAGTGATATGAATTAATTATCAGTGTAGCTCATCAAGTAAAAACTTTTGAAAAGGAAGCATTTTACAGGATTTCTTTATTTTGGAAATTCCACCTGCAGGCCTGTGGAATGGTTTGTTGAAACAAGATAGAGATAGAACTGATTGCAACTCCCCTGTCTCCTAGACCAGACCTGTTCCCTATTTTATCTCTTTTTCTTTCTATGCAGAGTTCCTACTAAACCATTCCTGTGGTATTAAAATTCAAATTAAAATTTAGGTATTACTTGACTTAATCATGAAAAGGTGCTTTTTTCAAATATCTGCTTCTTCTGTTCTTTCTGTGGCCAAACTGATTTGCATGGGTTCTCTCACAGGAAAACTTCTGCAGTAAGAATTTGCTAACTCAAAAGAAATAATATGTCTTTCAGAAGAAAGAGCTGGACTTGGGAATAAGAGTAGGTGAGGAGGACTGTTTTGCTGAATGAAACTAAACAATTTCCGTTTGTTTGTCAAGGTAGAACTTCAATTCAGCAAACATAGAGGGACTGTATTAGATCAAACTTAACAATGAACCAACTGGGAGATAAAAGCTAGTCTCTTGCTGCAGGTCTCAGTGGTTTTTTTTTTTCCATTTTGTTTTTAATATGTAACTTTTTTCCCCCCAATTTCAATAAATTTAAGCTCAGTGAACATGCTAGAGACTGATACATTTGAAAAACAAGAGTTCAGTTATTTCATGTTTCTGCTCCTTTTCATGTTTCCTTTAAAAGAAAAAATAATAATAAAGCCATGCATTTTAGGTTAAGTTCCAGAACTGTGTTAGGTAAATTAAGGTATGTTCGGAAAACGTTTTACAATGCAGAAATATTTTCTTTAACATAAACTTTTACCTTCTCTTTAATTCATTTCTGTTCCAAACTGTGATTCATTTTTTTTGTGTTCTGTTTTAGTGAGCTGTTTATAGTATAAGCGCTTGTTTCATGTAGATGAATGTGTGTGCATGCTGGTAGAAATGATGTACAGGATTATCAAGAAAATGCAAAAAAAAAAAAAAAAAAAAGCAAGAATTTTAGAGAAGACATCATCTTCAGATTCCCATGAGGGTGTATATCCTTCACTGTTTGTTGGCATTTCTTATTTTGGAGAGTTCTGCGTTTGTGAAGTTGGAGTACACAGTATGAATTGTTGTTGGTCCAGAAGTACCAATGCACTAGCTCTTACAAAAAACATGTTAAGCTCAGCAGCATGTCTAGATAATTTATGTTCAAGTGAAATCTGTCTTCTGTACCACAGCCTATTTGGAAATAGGCTATCGGTAGTTGTCTCTTCTACTGTCACTGAATCAACAGTTTCAGGAGCTCCTGTCACTTCTGTGTGACCTCACCCCCAACCTCATGACTCCTGCACTTCTTATTGTGCAGTGACCTGTCTTCAGTGGGAAAGCAGAGGAGCAGATCCATTGTGGTTCTGCCCATACTTGATGGGAAAGAGGGTTTATGTTCCTCAGGGTGGGAAGAGACATGAAGGCAGGTTTCCTATTTCCTGGCTGCATGCTCCAACAATTGAGCTATATACTCAATTGTTTTTCACACTGACTGATTCAGTACTGTATAAAGGTTTTGGGCGCACTTAGGATTAGATTAGACCCATCAGGAGATTTAGTTGTGTGAATATTTAGTTTGTGAATCTCTTAATGACCTTAAGTAAGAAATCCTGACCTGCTTGCTCAGTTTAAACTAATAATTAAAAAAGACGTAAGCTTATATAGGGAAGGAAATAGCTAAAAATTTGTGCACTCAGGAATATTTATGAACTGTAGTTATTAGAGGCAATGATGTATTCGATTAGGTAGATAAGTTTTTTTAATTAGTTCTTTTGCGAACAGTGTCTAAATTCTGCTTAAATTGAAGTTTAAGTCAATTCCTGAATCTGGACCTCAATGTGTTCTTTGTCTTTTGTACTTTTCTAGAAAGTATTGTGGTGTACTTGTTAAAGTTTTGTGTTTACATAAAACTTACACTGAAAGTATTCAAATTAGTGTAAAATGGTAAAGTGCTTACCTCTTAGTCTGGGTCTCTTTTCCAGGATGTTCCTTGGTAACTGCAACAGTTTCCACTGAGATTGTTTTTATGTTACGCGTTTCTGTCTTGGGATGATAGAGTATTTAATTTTCCTAATCACCTATATGTAATTTATGAAGTTCAGTGATTATTTGATCATTGTGATTCATAGGAATCATTATTTAATGTATTTTGAAGATATGAAATCACAAATGCAATATAAAGAATGCTTTCTATGATATTCCTGAATTTTTCACCTTCTCCTTCTCAATTTTTTTAAGGTAACAATACCCAGGCCTTCTGTGGCATCCACACAGTCTGCTTCAGAGAGCTTTCATTATTGCCACCAGCTAGAGAAAAGAGAACGGGATG
>JAOWBP010002559.1:21355197-21370596 GCA_028571105.1 Tragopan temminckii | reverse complement strand
CGATCTGTGGCATCCACACAGTCTGCTTCAGAGAGCTTTCATTATGGCCACCAGCTAGAGAAAAGAGAACGGGATGCACAGTCTATGGAACAAACAGTGGAACTTTTATCTCCAAGGGAAACTTTGCCATGTTTGGTTGTGACAGGAGATGCCACAGTTAGTGGCAGCAGACCAGATATGGTACTTCATATCAGCCAAGAAGTGCTTGAAAGGGAAGAACATGTCAAAGAACGTACCAGTGTCCTGAGCAGTGGCCAAAAGGACCTACCTGAAAAACACAGCGGGGGACAGGAAGAGAAGGAACTTGAAAAGCTTCCTGTAGAGACTGAGGAAGAACTACTTCCAGTGGTTTCTGAGGATGCTGTTGTAATGCTGAGCAAAGAACAGAATTCTTTACCAGGAAGTTCGAAATCTGCAGATGAAGAACCTCTAACTAATACTGATGCTGCTGAAGAATCAAAGCCAAGGCCTGTCTGCTTGGTGCCAAATCAAGATGAGCTTCTGAAGTCAACAGCACCTGAAACACCAGAATTTTCTCCATCAAGACGTATCAACCCATATGCTAATAGACAAGCAAGCAAAATAGCACCAGTTCAGGAAAATGGTTTTCATTCTAATAAGGAAGAAGTCCATGTCCAGGACTTGCAGTGCCACCAAGTGGCTCTTACTAGTTTTTTGCACCAGGAGGACAAGAAGGAGAAAAATGCTCCCAGAAATGGAGAGTTATTCCACTGCATTTCAGCAAATGAGAATTCTCATCGATCTAAGAAGGACTTAGTTAAATCTCCTTTTGTATTCAGGCAGAGCCGAATCCCGGTTTTAGCACAAGAGATAGACTCAACATCAGAATCCTCTTCTCCTGTTTCAGCAAAGGAAAAGCTTCTTTTGAAAAAGGCCCATCAGACAGACTTGGTCAGACTACTTGTGGAAAAAAGACAGCTCAAATCTTTTCTTGGTGACCTCTCAAGTGCCTCTGATAAGTCACTGGAGGAAAAAATGGCTGCTGCTCCAGTACCATTTTCTGAGGATGATGTATTATCCTCATTTTCTAAACTGACACTGGACTCTCATTTCAGCAAGCAGATGGAAGATAGTTCTTTATCTCCAAGCAGCCTTCAGTCCAGAAAAAGCAAGATACCCAGACCAGTGTCCTGGGCCACCACTGATCAAGTCAGCGGTTCAAGTTCAACTCATTTCCTTCCTCGGCCACCACCTGGAAGACCACCTACTAGGCCTGGGGTAGAAGCAAGGTAATACAGTGAAAATAGAGATTGGTTTTCAGGTTGAAAATGGATTTGAGCTAGGCTGCAGTTACTATGCAGCATGTAATTGTGTAGAATTCCCGTCCTTATTGTTTTTTAATTGCTGGCCTTCAATTCTCTGAAAAATCTTGCATTATTGGAAAATGAGTGAGGAAAGACTGCTAGTCTGCTTCACCAGTAAATTTTATACATCAATACGTGTGTAGTCAAAATTTTTAAATCTGTCAATCTGTAACTAAATCCTTGCACTTTTTTTTCTTCTTCAAATGCGATCACTTATTCAGAACTGTCAATTATTCACAAACTTACAGAAATCATTGGGATTTATCATACGCAGCCCCTGTTGACATTGAACTGTCTTTATTGTAGAAGCTTTAATTATTCTTGTTTGGAGAGTCCCACCTATCAGTATGAACTTAATTAACTATGCTCTGATCATGGCTAAGTAAAAACAATCACTTAATGGATGACGGAGTGAACTGTAGAAATGCTCCTTTGCAGGTTCTGAATATACAACCATGATTTAGTTTATTCAGTGCCTAAATTACCAGGATAACGAGAATTATGATATAATCAGTAGTGTGAAATCCTCTGACGGAAGTTGTGGCTTGCTTTGTCATCCTTTGTGTATAGGAGTGTACTGATGATGGACAGGAATGGATACATCTCATCAAAACAGATATTGTAAGCATTGCTTTTCTGTGCACTTCAACATTACTAGGAAATTTCATTTTTCCTGTAGATGCTTGGACTGTTTATGTTGGTGAGTTTATACAACTGTAATTATTGGGTTGATTAGAACAACATGGAGGCCAAAACCTAGGTGTGAACATCTCTGCCTTACAAGAAAGTTCACATTCAAGTGTCTGTTCTGCCATGTAAACTCATCCTTTGTTTCCAGTCATACCGTGTGTCTATCTGAATTTTGGTGAGTAGATTGAAACAGAAATATTTTTTCTTCATTTCTTCTTAAGGTTACGCAGATACAGAGTCCTGGGGAGTAGCAGCTCAGACTCAGATCTTATCTCTCGTCTGGCTCAAATTCTGCAGAACGGATCTCAAAGACCAAGGAGTTCTACACAGTGTAAGAGTCCAGGATCTCCACATAGTCCAAAAACACCACCCAAAAGCCCCGTCAACCCCCGACGCAGTCCCAGTGCCTCCCCTAGGAGCTCTTCCTTACCCCGTACTGCTAGTTCTTCCCCATCACGGGCGGGGAGAACCCACCATGATCAGAGGAGTTCCTCCCCACATCTTGGGAGGAGTAAATCACCTCCTAGCCATTCAGGCTCCTCATCTTCTAGGAGATCCTGCCAGCAAGAGCACTGCTACAACAAACCAAGCAAGAATGGTCTGAAAGGATCTGGCAGTTCCTTATACCATTCCCCAAACACTAAGACTCCCACAGGAAAGAGCAAATCGGCCACTAAGCTTAGCAGATAGGAACTGGGCCTTGACAGGTATAAATCCGCCTCTTAAGTCTGATGCATGTTGTGTCTGTGTACTGTGTATTTAAAAAATTAATCAAAAAAGTATATTTAAAAAAAAAGTGTTGAATCTGCGCTTTTTAAGAACGTAAGCTTCATAAACTATTCATGAGAAAGCATACTTTGTAAATGAGTGGCCAGGCATTGCCTGAGAGCAGGCAGCAAGCAGATCTGGGGGGAGGAGGGGTAGAGGACAGGAAAAGAATGACTAAGGTAGTCAAAGAAGTGCAATGTGTTTAAAGTAAAAAAATATCTCCAAGGTGAGTGTTTTAAAAGGGTATTTATTTCTATGTTTTCGGTTTACTTAACTAGAAGATTTGGCCTAATTATTTAAGGCTTGTCTCAAGAATTATTTAAGGAATCTAAAACCATTATTCCCAAAACAACATCACCACTTGGGAGATAAGTGCTGCTCTAGCATGTCTCTACAGTTTTAAAAAAGCACAGTTTATAAGACAATGGTATTTCTGCCTTATGATTCTCTTTCATTTTGAGTTTCACACATCTAAGTCACTTAGTGCTCATCTTGTCCCCTATCTACTATAGCACAGATTTAGTTACGTGAAGTATCGTATATCTTGCCCCTTCTTTACTCTGGTGACATTTTAAATATGAATATTAACAGTTTCTAAGACTTTTTTTAGTGATATTCTGTAGAAATTTGTTTAGTGCTAATTATGATCCAGTCAGCTAATTCTTGGTTCCATGTCATGCACTTCTTTGGGAATCATAAGGGGTTCTACCTCATTAGGTAGAATTTGAAAGAGCATTCTCATCTAGGACATGAGAGAAAGAAGTCTGCAGTTCACTGAATGTTGCAGATTTGCAGTGGATTGCAATGAATGTTTGAAAAGGAGTGCCTGATTTTTCCCTAACCAAAATGCAAAAAGAATCCTTGTTACTGCTGGCTTTTGTTTTTTTTCTGTTAGTTATGGATCACTGAAATCACTGATCTTACAGTAAATAATCGATTATAACCAAGATTATTTATTTTATTTTAATAAAAACATGAAAGATAAACTCCTTGGGAGGATTCAGGTGACAGAAATACAGCCAATACCTTACAAAATCTGAGTAAGAATCATTAGAGCAAAATATGTAGAAAATCTGAGATATTTTTATTATTGGGTTTTTATTATTCTTCCCAAATCATTCTTTGATAGCCAAGCTTTGTTATGTGCCAGTGAAGTCCACGGTGTCTAATTCTTCTGATTACTTAATAATCTCTCGTGCTCTACAGAATCTCAGTAGAGAACACTGTGATACAGCACTTTTTGCTACGTTCAGAAGAGAATACTGGCTAAGAATAGTAACAAGCATGAATGCAATCCTAAAAAAGATGCGGCCAGCTCTCCTTAGTTGTAACTGTTGTGGAGATACTGGATGTGTAGGAGACTTGTCAGTTGCTGATCTGCTTGCTGTAGTCATATGCCTCTCCAGCCAGCATCTGTGCTTTTTTCTATTTAACCTCTGCCAAATGAATACGTTTGGATTAAAAGGGAATATTTTGTCTCTGAGCTAACACATTCTAATGCTGCATTAAAGCTGCCCTGGAGCTGCACTGAATTTCACTTGCTCTGTCAGACTATGTTGATTTTTCTTTTTCTTACTGTTAATATGTATATTGTTTCTCATACGTAATGTAGCACAGTGTAGAACCTTAATTTCATTCAGGTTTCAATCACTACAGATGAATGCAATAGGTAGGGTATACCTGCTTTTTCTGAAAAAACTGTACCATTGGAAAGTCTTATTCCTTTGTATTATATTGTATAATAGGTGCTATACCAATAATTGCATGTCCTCATGGTAAATTATATAATATAAATATTTATATATACATATATGTACATGCTTATATAAATTCACTTTCTCATTTTTCACTTGTAATTTATGGACCACGCATAACGCAGTTCCCTCTGTTAGTTCCTGAATAGTCTTGGCATTGCATCTCCAATTTCATGGAGAAAAAAAAGTCTGGAATGCACAAAGTCTAACAACCTTTATACCTTGGGACAAGATTGAAGGACTACTGATTTCTCAACCAGCCAACGTTTTGTCTTGCAGCTCTCTGTCTTTCTTTAGAATTGTGTGCATTTGCACATGAACAGGAACAGAAACTGAAAGGTATTTTCATTTCTTATCACAATTAGGGCTTACTGATTATTCATTTTTATTTTATAATGTATGTTCTTAATTGTTGTGAATACTCATGATATAGGTACAGTGGTAGTCAATGAATACTTGATAGATGAATGTGACAACAACAATTCTATCTTTCCTTCCTGCTTTCCTCGTGGCATAAAAAAAAAAAAGAAGAGAGAACATTGGTTCCCATTTGTGATATTTCTACTCTGGGCACTGCTGGAATTATTTGTTAAGGTGGTATGGCAGCCTAAGGTTGTTTTCCCTCTGCTCTCCCTTATTTTCCATTTTGTTAAGGGCCTTTGAGCTAATTCCTACATTAATAAGGTCAGTTTTAATAGGTACCAATTTTGTGCATGCTCTCCTGAAATGCTGAAGTTGAGGTGTTTGTATTTTCTCTCTAGTACAACAGAATCTAGAAACAGGTAATTTCTTTACAGATGAGAAAGAATATTAACACCTAAGGACTTTTTGTTCTCTTTCCAAAAATACAGACTTGTTCATTGCTGCACTTTACTATATATGACAGGGGAGTTAGACTACTTGATCTTTAAAGGTCCCTTCCAACCCAAACCATTCTATGATTCTATATAAAATAAGCCAATGTTGTAGACGTTCACCTGTACTTGAACTAGTTGCCAATGTAACAGTAGTAAATGCCAGAATAGGATAAGAGATGAATCATGATTGATTATCCAGGCTTCTTTCAGTGCAATACAAGGTAAAAGGCCTCTGTATCACTGAATGCTTCTTGCTGTGGATTCCCCAGGGACTAGTGAGAAAATCATGAAAATACAAACAGGGAAGTGGTTATGAACAATATGACTTGAATTACCTGCTCTTCTAGAAATTTTTATTGCTTGTTGCCTTCTGCCAAAAACATACAGAATTGCATACTATAGACTAATGTAGCAACTGTTTAATGTAGTTAGATAGCAGTCAAGTGATCACCTCATCTATATATTTGTTACTGTAATATTTCCAGGGGGTCTATTTAATCATCATGAGCTCTGTAAGCTCCAACACTTGCATATGCAACGGACTACATAAAACCATCAATGTATGTGTGTGACCCTTGTGCAGAAGGGGAATGAAGAATCTACAGAGGGTGTCTGCAACAAATTTTCAGGAATGGGAAGATTTTTCTCCATCATATACAACAGCTAAAGTCATTTTGCTTAAGCATCCAGCAACTTGTATAGTAATTTTTAGCTGAAAAACAATGTAATTCAAGGAGCTGTTGCTTTGTGCTCTTCAAGTGTCCATTTCTTCAGAGTGCAGTGCAACAGAGCCATGGCATGTTCTGGATGAAAATGCTGCATGTGTATTTCCTTTTGACGGTGTTACCTGTGCTGTTTCTTCCAACACTTTAAAGCATTTTTAGAGAAATTGAGGCAGGAAGCCCGTAAAATAAAATAGAACTTGAAAAGATAGAACATATCACAAAAAATTTTGTCCTGCAATTTTACATGATATACTGAATTTGAGTGACGGCCTCAAAAATCAATATTTATATCAACAAAATTTGTTATTAATTGCAAATCCCAATTGCTAAGTAAAACTCTGTTAAAAATAACAGGAGATGTCATACAGTATAACGACATTGGCAAGTTATATGATGGTAGGCACCTATCTATTTGAGTAGGATCAGTAAGCACGAGCAATTTCAGTGTTCAAAGGCAGGAGCAATATGAGGTTTTAACTGCTAGTATGTAGAGTTATTCGGGAGGCACAGACCTCTGGGGAGTGTTATAGCCACTGGCTGTAACTTGGAAAATCTGGACATATTCTTGCCTTGAAGTCTCCATGCTTGAGATCAAGCTTTCTATCATACCTCACTAAACAGTCTTGGTGTGGAAGGAAGGGTCTGGTGCTGTATGTTTCAGAGATTTTTCATCTGAAAAAGGCTTGCAAGAGCTCTACCAGTTAGAATTTATAATTATTATGGCATTGATTATTGCAGGCAAAACCCAGAATTTTGATTTTTTTTTTAAAATATATATAAATATACCTTTGTACATGTGTGAATATACACATTTGCCTAGATACTGTATACTATATAGAAACATATGTAATTTATATACATATATACACATGCTTATGTGTATATATAGGTAGAAACAGTCTCAGCTATTGCATCCCGTTTACTTAAACTCATTTACCAGAGTGAGCCGAGGTCTGTGGTGCTTTGACTTGGTCTAATCTCTGCTTTATCTGCCATAATTCTGCCATGCCCTAATGTTGATTCTCTTAAATTTTACAAGGCCTGATCCTGTAGTTCTCTTTTGGCAAAAGTGCTGTAAGTCTTTCTTATCCCAGTAACTTTTATGCAATGGTTGATTGCAGTGCACCTAAAAATGTGTTATTTTTCTCTTTGATACGAATGTAGACAATGCCAGTTAAATGGTGGGGACTTTCCTGTAAAAAGATTTTTTCCATAATGAAATAGAGATTTCTGTAGAACACTAAGAAGCAGAAATTCTGCTAAGATGATTATTATTTCAGTGTTTTAAAAAGGTCTAGTTGCAAACCAGGAATACTTGCCTACAATTGTATGAATGTTAAAAATGAGAGAGAAATTGGATCTTCCGGAAAGAAACGAGAATAAAAGGGAGCTCAAACTCACTAATGAGCTTAATAACTAACTCATGAAATATACTGATAGAAGTTTTTTTTTAATGCGGGAATGATCCTGCAGGGTGGTGAGAGCCATGCCTGTCTGTTCAATGCAAGTGTGCAAGAGGGTTCTCAGGTGTCGAGGTTAATACCGTGATCCCATATAGCGCATTCTCTATATGCTTGCCTACCCTAAAGAGTCGTTAGAGAACCATCAACTGTATAAATAAAAGCCTAGACAATTATCCATGATTCCCATCTTTAACTGTTGAAAGCTTTGGATGCTCATCCGTTTCTGCAACTGGCAGAATAGCACAGAATATTTTTATTCAACTTCTTTAGCAAACCAAGTAGGCAGTGAACTGAAGGATTTTGTTTGCTGTTTTGATTTGGCTGAAATGTCTTGTTCACAATTTGCAGTGACTGGTAACTTTGATAAAAGGAAGCAAGGTTCAGTGTTTTGGCTCCGTGCAGTCCGTAGGTGTGCTATTCTTAGCCAATATGTGCAACCACATAAACACACTCACCTCACACAAGGATACCTCAGCTATCCACTTGAAGCCAGTCTTCCTCTCCCCTGTGTGTAACATTTGTAAAAGAGAAATGTTATGAAATTCAGCCTAGATTCTATAATAACTACCTGGAATTATCTTAAGATATTGCAAAATGCTGAGAGTTTATTTAATCACAGTAGCAACAAGCCTCATTTGATGGTGGTTTAAGTAACCAGATTTTTAATATTAACCTCTGATCGTTTGTTGGTTTGTTTTTAAGGAAGAATTGAAGAGGAATGTATTATTTTCAAGTCTAATGTATTAACTTGGCAATTTTTCCAGCCCTTCAGGATTGAGCATATGGGCTGATTTTACTCTCTGTTGCTGATAACACATCCTCTCTTAACAGGAACAGTGACAACACCTAAAGAACTTTATACTTTTGTGGGAGTAATAAACATTGCTTTTCTAACTTTCTACAGTGGCTGGCATTTATGTGGGCTGTCTACAGGAGTTATGTATTTTCCTTTTGGGAGATTTCTTCAATAGAAACAACCATGTGGTTGACACAACAAATTTAGCACAGAGCAAATTGCGACCTGCAGAGCCCAGCAGGAAAGCTGAACCTGAGTTGCAGGGGGTACCCACAGCTTCCAGGGACTGGCTGGTTTTCCTCTACTGCTGCAATAGAGAAATTGTCCTTCAGAGAACAGGAATATTTAGTTGCAGTGCTCTGCAATAAGACCTGTGTATCCTGCTCCTTCCTTACCGCAGAAGAGTTCCAGCTGACTGGTTAATTTTGGTGCCAAAATCCTGGGTGAAATTCTCTCTGGTTTTGTTTCAAGTATGTCAGGATTCCCACTAATGCAATGCAAAATTTAAACGCACAAAATTTTATGTACAAATAATGAATGTGGATTTGAAGTTTCTGCTCTAAGTTTTGAGCAATGCCTTTTTTTGTAGTGCAGATGTTAGTTTGTGTTTTGCTCCTGTTTCTCCCCAGTCCACATAAACAGCTTGGATCCTTTCTGTTCTTGTGCAAGTGAAACTTTCATTAAAATAGACCCTAGTTTTGTTTAGCTTTTTTTTTTTTCTTTTTTTCCTGCGTAAGGACTGAAGGAATAAATTCACTTTATAAATCTTGGATTTGCAGTTACTGTATTTTAAATTGGAAAATGCGTATTTTTAGTAAAGACTGTGACATGACTTGCTTTTTGATCCCTTATTTTCTAAGAATTACTGCTGTTAGTCAGCTTAAGCCAAGAGTACTGAGTCCACTGTTTCTTTTGAAAACAATACTGCAGGTGGGCTACTCATACAGGGTTCCGATGGTCCCTAGTTGGCTGTGGGAATTCAGCTAGTTTTAATTCGTTACAAATGTTTGTTTCATTTTGAGATCACTTGATCTTTGACCTAACTTTTACGTAAGGGACCTCTAGTAGCAGCAGGCCAGCTTGCTCCCAAAGGTACGTAAGGTTGACCAGCTTGGTCTGCATGGCTTCAGATTCTTTTAAGTCCTTATCTGGATTGGCAGACAAGGTCATAAAGGTTTGACACAAGGTGCAGTAAGGGATTTGGGGCCATTTCACATCTTTTCCTTCTTTCTGGTATGACTGGACATCTGGAATGATTGCCCAGCAGCCTTCTCTGCATCTTCTGCTTTCTTAGGTTGGAATGCAACACTTGAATTATTCTTGAACTTCTAACTGATTTTCTGTAGAATCAACCCAGAGATGAGTTGCAGTGTGTGTTAGAGAGAGAAAGAGAATAGGTGTCAATTTTCAAATGCTTTCCTAAGAATATCCAATCTGCTAAATTAAGGAAATCACCAGCAATGCCTTCAGACAAGTACTGACTTTTTGAAGCTGCAAACCAATGGCTGCTAGTTGAAAGTCTCTGGGCAATACTACAAAGAATGAAATTGGTGTATTATCTAAAAATACAATGTTGTTGCTCCATAAGGAATTAAGTACTTGATCTGCATCATGATTAAATTAAGTGCAAATCAGTTCTGAGGTTGTTCGTTACCACTGAATAAGACAAATGTTGAGTCCTTCAAAATTATTTTGCTCAATAATTGGTGTCCTCTTTCCCCTCCTAGGAAGTCTTCTAAGCCATTCTTTTTCTTTTAAGTTTGCTCAGGCAACCAAGAACATGAGAGAGTTAATGCGCTTGTAATGGTCATTTGTACATAAAGGTGTAATTATTTATTTTCTCATTTGTACCATATCAAGGCTTTGTACAATGTTTTAAGTTTTGTTTTCAAATTATTTTGTATTTTATTTTTATAAACTGGTTATAAATAAAATATTCATTCAGCATGCAAAACTTCAATCCTTATTGTGTTTATATGGCGATTTTACTGCTTAAAATATACTGTATAAGGTTGATTTTTTTTCAATTTTTTTGTTATTGTACGTTAGATGGAGAAAGACTTTGTTTTCTGTTATGAGAAAGCAAAAAGCAAGTGTCAGTTGGTACTGCTGCAACAGAAGTCGATGCTCATACTGTGAGAGTGATTGGGTCAATGAGAGTTCTACTGTTTAGTATATTGATGTATTGTGTAATAAGTAACATTAGGAACAACTCAACCCTCCTCCTTAAAGGCCTCCTTCTCTATTTGCTCTTGTTTTTTATCCATCCTCTCTGCATTCACCCAAACAACAAATGACTGCCATGGCAGATCAGATCAATTTAGTAATGGTATTGTGGATCCCAGCCTTGTTCATGTAGCAAGCCAGCTACACTATTAATTCTTAAATGGGCTAAATTATAACTTCTTATTTAGCCACTGTAATAAATTTATTTTGTCCAGTTGTCTGGACATTCATGCCAAGCTTTTACAGCCTCTTGTAAAGTCTCATTTTCTGTGCAATATAATTTAGCTGCAGATAGCAAAAACATTACTGAAGTTGTTACTGAATCTGGGCATTTTGTCCCACATGGAGATGCAGTGTTAACCAGTTGCTCTAGTTCCATCCAAGATCCTTTCATTTCTCTTTCTAGAAAAACTAGATAAAAGTAGCGTCATCACAATATTTGTGGTCTACATGCACGCTTATCTTAGTCCTTGTGTGCTGTGGAAAATACTGCTTGCTCTTCGCACAGCAGAACAAGGTTGCTAGGGAAGTCTAGAAGAATTGGAGAAAACTTCTGGTTCTCTTTCTTGACTTTGCCACTGTTATGCACTGTATGTGAAGCAAATTAAAGGCCAGCTCTGCCCTTAAGAGCAGCCAGAAATGTACTGTTGTGCTTCTGGAGGGTGTGCGCTCTTGGTGTTCCCAGTAAAGCCACCATTTGATAACAGAAAAGACACACAAAGAAACAGAAAGTCAGCTTTATTAATTGGAATTTGAAAATAAAAAATGTACACGCTCTGTACTGGAGGTGAGATAGATATCTCAGTATCTTAAGTTACTTAAAATATTACATAAATAGTGATCATAACCAAAATGAGAGAGTGGTCTCAACTCGGCTCCGACATACTAGGCTGTACAATTGACAGACTGAAGAAGATCCAAGGCTGGAACAGGAATACCACTGGAGATCAGTGCCGAGATCTGCTCATCTGATTTCTGAAGTTTTGTTTTTTTTTTTCTTCCATCTTTGCAACCATAGGAGACACAGTCCACTAGCTCTGCTCTTGAAATCTTGCTGTACTTCTTTGCACCTGGACCATAGCCTTCTCTCATGGAAATATAAACGTGAGACAGCTGTGTAGCACACACAAGCTAGCTTTCCCTAAAAAGTCTGGAGTAAATGAAATTCAAGAATCAATAATTGAAGAAAGAATTGAAATATGGAAAGAACGTTGGGCAGGAAAGAACTGGCCACTGCACTCTGGACAAGCTGAAATAGCTGCCCAAAAAGACCAGGTAAACTTCTGATTCACTAACATTTTTCTAACCCAACCTGGGATATTACAGCAGTATTAAGAGGCTGCTTTTTGTATGAGAACAAAATGCAAATGAAGGCTTGGCAGATCCCATCTGTACTGAGGAGGAGAAATATAAATGCTTCTAAGAGGTTAACTCTATCCTGGTTTTGGTACCAGCAATTGATGAGTAAGGTAGTGGTAGTTGTCACCCATACCATCTCCTTTTATAAGGGAAACCAGGAGCTAAGAACCTCCTCCAGGGCATAGCCCTTGTGTTAATCCTATGTGGTGGCTGTGATTGAACTGCACCTGGCTGAGCTTCAGGATTTGTCATCCTCTTCTACTGTTTCTTTTTTAGATAGTTCTTTTGGGCCTCTTGAAGAATTTTGTTTCCATTCTTTGCTCAGCAATGCCTCAGAAGAAACCTGTTAAAATCCAGCTATCCTGAGCTCCATCAGACTCTTGCACAGGCATAAGATGAAATCCCTTGCTTTGAGGTAATTATTCTAATAATGTGTAACTGGTGATGGGGGCATTCCTTGCATTATTCGCAGTTACCGTTAGCTCCCATATTTATCACATTTCAATGTAAATGGCCTACTTCCCTCCTGTAAAGATGAAAGAAATCAGTCCTGTACTTTTGTGTAGTATAGTGCACTGTCCAAGTTGACATAAAAATGATATACCTTGTCTGATGTTTACATGTTCTTATGCTGCTAAAAGGGGTAGTTGGGCTGCCGATCTGTATGCAACAGCAACATATGTTCAGAATCACTGGAAAACCAGTGACTATTACCATAGGCCAATTTATCTTTAGAATTTTATACTGCTGATAAATGCTTATGAGGAGGACCTGAATGATTTTTTAGGTGATAGGATAAAAGTGCAGGTGAGAGGGTTGCTGTATTTCCTTCAGTGAGTACACTGGACATATAAACGAAGTGCCTCTGTTAATTTAGAATTTT
This sequence comes from Tragopan temminckii, assembly GCA_028571105.1. Lineage (NCBI taxonomy): Eukaryota > Metazoa > Chordata > Aves > Galliformes > Phasianidae > Tragopan > Tragopan temminckii. Next base: position 21,357,750 of record JAOWBP010002559.1, on the reverse strand, counting down.
GCAAAGTAAAGTGACTCTAATATACAAGCTCTAAACACCAGTCTTCCACGTATCTTAACAATAGCATCAGTAATAATATTTTCCTCCTGTTCAGAGTAGGCACTTAACAGGTTACTTTTTGCTCAGATTCTTCTTTTCTTTCTTCTTCCTTGGATATACAGCTACAAAAATGGCAGATTTTACTAATCTCTCTGATAAGTAAAGATAAAAGCATCTCCTCACGAGCTTATGCAAGAGCATTTTTCTATCCAGAATCAGCCTCTGCCTCCTGTAATTTATTTAACAGTGAGTCTAAATGTAAAACAATGCAGAAACATTTTTTGTTCTTTGTATTTCAAGTGATGTGATACCAATTCCAGAAAGCTTACAAAATCAGAAGAGCCTGCTTATAAGCCATAATAAGAAAAGTTATTCCACGTCGAAGCTAAGCATCACTCATCAGTTACTGTTTTTGCTTTATGTCTCTGTTTTAATAATATTACAAGAAATAGCCTGCTCTGCCAGTGAAGTAAAACAAAATGCCTCTGAGAAGGTGCATTTGGCAAGCTGGGAATGAACAGCAGCCAAATGGAGCAATGCTGTATGAATTGGGAGAAGCACATTCATCATCAACAGCTCAATCCTAAAACCATTCTTCAGGGAAGCAGGTGTATCCAACCCTTCCTGCTATACCTTTCTTGCACAGCTGAGACTTAGAAAAATAAAACCTCAAACCAACAGCAAACTATTATAAGTATTAGAAAAAGCAACTACTTAAAAACGTCAGCTCATTTTGCCATTTGTTTAATTAAAAAAACAAACAAACAACAAAAACTAAGCAACTTGTAAGACAGCTCCTGCTAGTCAGTAACCATAACGTTACTTTTTCACCCAAATCTCATGCCTTTTATTTTCCAAAAGGTCACATTAAACAAAGGATAATACAGACAAGAGTTTTATTCAAAATAAATCTTTTTTTTTTTTTTTTTTTAAGAGAGTAAGAGGATAAAGAGAACAGCAGAAAAACATTAGCCAACTGAAACTGAGTTAACAAACAGAACTGGTATTTAGTGTTTAATGCCACCTCCTAGAGAGAAACATTTCCCACTGGGAAAAAATGCGGGGGGCAAGTCCACTTTGCTCCTTCAAGTCACAGGCTGGAGCTGAACAAACAACAGCACCTAACACCACAGTCACTGTACATATATTCAAGTTTTACATGTCTGCAAAGCAGAAGTAGTAGCAGCCGTTTGGATGTTCTTTCTTAATGGTTCTCAGGGGGGGCCTGGGGAACTCTGAAGGACCTGGTTCCTGGGATGTAGAGCTGGAACTGCAGCTGCTGCTCCTGCTGCTGCTCCCAGCCATCTGCACCCGCCCTCTGTCCTCAGCGGGGGAAACCTGGGGAGAGCCCGGGCTCAGGTACCCAGCTGTGGTCTGTGTAGAGGTGGTGGTGTACGTAGCTGGGCCAGTGTTGTTTTTCACGTAGACGTTTTTGATTGCAACAAGCGTATGCGCCATGATGCTGAGACTGTTACTCAGATCCTGCATGCCTTGTTGCAGCAGCCGAAGATTGTGGTTGACACTGTCAAAGCCAGACTGGATCACCTGCATCTGGGTCTGCTGAATCTGCACTAGGTCCGCTTCAGTTATTCCGATTTGGTCTGCCTGGGATCTGCCTTTTGATTTGGCTTTTACCTTCCCTGAGGAAGCACCACCCGATGTCCCCAGATAAGGCAGCTGCTCCTGGCTAGGCGGGACCACTGCCATGTCCTCAGAGCTTTCCTCCGGCTCTACCACTTTCACCACTATCTCTTCTTTTAGGTTCATCTTCTCAAGACCAGGTTGATGAGATGGGCCGGGATCATCGTTAAATCCTAGAGATGAGGGGAGAGGAAAAGCAGAGCAAAGTCAGTGAGGAACTTCACAGTCAGTCAGGTGTGTTTTTACCCTTCAGCACACCCATCAGCCCTTGAACCAAGACCCTACCGCAGCAACTTGTGCTGCGCTGATGCTTTTAGAACACACATCACCGCTATACGTGGGGAAGAAAACCCTAAGGATCCATCTACTGAATAGCCGTGAATTGTAGTTCCCCTACTGTCCCCACCGCGGGGGCTAAGGTGCAGGTTCCAACAGACAAATCTTGTTCTGCGCTGCGTGCGTGCACGGTGACGCCGATCGCAGGGAATCCCCGGGTACCTCAGCTGCCGTTTCAGCGCATTAACGCCCCCGCTCTCTGGGACACAAAACCATACGCAGTCACAGCACTTCGGGCAGCCTAGGATTGCGCGCCGGCATTCTATTTTTTGCAATTTCAAGAACGGGATCTACAAACGCGGACAGAAGGGGCTGGCTTAGCGCCGCCGGGACGGGAGGTCCGCTCCCACGTGCTGCTGCGCCGTAGTGTCGCGGGCCGCCGGCTACATGCAGCGCTGCGCGTCAAGGCGCGAAGGCGGCGCCCCGCACTCACCCATCTCCCCCACGGCGGCGCCGGGCAGCTCCAGCGTGTCGATGCCGCCCGCGATGGGCACGGCCTCGGCGTGCAGCAGGGAGCCGTAGGCGCGGGGGTGCAGG
>JAOWBP010002559.1:21327894-21354150 GCA_028571105.1 Tragopan temminckii | reverse complement strand
GACCGCTCTCAACTGGAGGCTGTGGGCTGGCTAGTGGGGGGTGTGGGTGGGGTGAGAAGGCCAGTGGGAGGCAGGGAGCTGGTGGCTCACCCTCATCCTACAGCAGGGCTATGGACCTCTGTTAACTCGCACAGTGAGAGGGGAGTAAAGGCATGCTCAGAAAGGTTTGAGGAGCTGACTGGCCATGCGTGCAGACTGTAAGCTGTCTCTGCTGTAAACGTAGATGGGCAACCGAGGAATGGTAGAGTACATCTTGCCCTGCCTTTCGTGGGGCAGTTCTGCACTGCTGGCACCCAGTGGGTTTTGTGTGCTGGCCCAGAGCGTCAGCATGCTAAGTCTGTCCTGTACCAAGGCTGTGCAGCCTCAGGCTTCACTAGGGAGCTGCTGTGCTGTCATGCTTTCAAGGAAGAGTTTCAGCACTGGTGTCAAGGATGGCAGGAGTGAGATCATGGCCCTGCTCTCACTGCCTTCTTTGTGAAAAGTACTTCCAGAACAGTGTTTGCTCTTCTTTCTTAAAGTGGAAATGTGAATAGAAATGAAACAGAATCTGCGTGCAGTTATTTTCACGTTACTAAGGAGGAAGTTGCTGCCTGTGAGCACTGCTTCTACTGTTGTTGAGATGGCACAGAGTACTATGGAGAGGAAACAGGAATGTGTGCGTTGTTAGAAACAAAAGACGCTTTTCCTAGCATACAAGGCTTTGAGCTATGCATGGAATATGAGGTCTAGTGTTACCCTGGGAAGATTGCCACCTATTTAGGTTTAAAACGTTGATTCTATGAGTGTTTTTTTTTTATTACTTTTTTGTGTGTTTTTTTTTTTTTTAAGGTTTGTTACTTACAAATGTCACGCATGTTGAAGTTGTGCACTCTCTGTTAGCTCTCTGAGGGGTCTCAAGTGAGAGGAAATATGTAATTGAAATCATCTGATATTTGGCACCACAGGACTCCAAGTACTTGAACACTTGTTCTCACAGCACCCCTCTGTGGATGTAGGTGGCATTTGTGGATAAGTAGGGAACGGAGAAGTTGTAGGCTTTCGTTTTTCATGTTAGAATTAGCTGCTTGAATATCCATGCCCTACTTTGAAACATTGGAGGCAGAGGTGCCAGTTGCTCCAGGCTCTTGCTGGCCGCAGCTCCAATAAGTGTCACTGCTGTTTCCAGGGGACAGCTCTGCTAGTTCCCAGCTGGAGGCCAAAGTGAGTGACTCCTTTGGGAATCTCCTGCCAAAAGGACTGTGTGGAGGCTGGCTTTCAGGCTTATGACTTGTGCTAAAGTCATTTGAATTGTATTGGCCTACTTTGGCATATCATGTTTTTTTTATCTTTATTGCAGTACTAAATGAGTCTAGACAAGTGAAAAGAAAGAATGAGGAAGCAACTTTATATTAATGCTTTGTCCTCTTTTGTAGGAGAATCACATCCATGACAAGCTGGTATCGTTCAGTTTGCTTCAGAAAGACTTTGTGCCTTTTCTGCTGAATTTTTTAAGGGAGCAGACCAGCCAGATATTGACTAATGGACCCTCCACTCCTGCTAAAACTCCCAATTCCAAGGCCCACAGGAGCCAAAGGACAGGACCAGAAAGGAGAGCAGGCCACGCGACTAGCAGCCGAGTGCAGCTCTTTTCCCAAAGAACTTCAGTGACCTCCTGCACCACAGACACAAGCTTTTCTCCCACTGCTGCATCCAGCGGTTCCTCTTCCTTTTCTGGGTCGAACCTGTCAAGCCCTTGCAGTGACTTCCCCAGCGTGGTGTCCAGTAGCAGCCCGAGCTTTGGGTACAGCCCTGTGCTCACCCACAGTGAGAAGCGCTCGGCTCAGAAGGCCAACCTGGGGAGCTTCCTCACTGCTGCACCAGAGGCCTTGCCGGCAAGGCGGGGCAGGAGGAAGGGCAGCAGCTCTGTCAGTGCCTCTGGCCGACAGGTTGCTCGGGACCTGGGGCGTTCCTTGGCCGAAGAGGAAGATGGAAAGAATGAAAGTGCATCATGGAGTGGAGGGAGAAGGAAGCGGAGTGAAGTGCCTCTTGTTGCTGCTAGATCCCCTCCCAGCCAGTTGAATCTTAACAACTTAGAGGAGTTCCCACCCATGGGTACTGCCTCTGGCTGGACAAAGTAAGAGTGTGTCAGCCTTGCTGTCTCATTTGGATTGTCCTGCAGGTTGCTGTTCCATTCTGTTGTGCACCTCCGAGTGCTGTCACAAACAATATCCTGAGGCTGACGTCTTATTCTCCTTGGCCAGAACAGCCTTGTAACTGCTGCCGCAGAGGGGAATATTGCTGTCACAGGCAGCCAGCTTCTGGTCCTGTGTGCTCACCTCGGTGCCCCTTCAGTCTCTCACTTGTGTTGTGCCTGCAGCTTGCTGGTGCACAGGCCAGCTGCCGTAAAGCTGAACGCATCTTTGTCCTTCTGTGTTCTAACAAGTCAGCATTATCTAAGCTCTTCGTGTTTCTTGTTTAACACAGTAGCAATTGCTGATCAAGTGCAGCCCTGGAAGGCTCTTCAGCTTTACTGATGCAAGGAAAAAAGCTTTTGGGTTGATGTTTTGTGAATTCTGGTAATGAACATCAGCGTGCAGCTTCATTTGTGTCATGTGGTTATGGACAAATAGCTGGCTAATTCTCATATTCACTTTGGTCTTCATCAGGCCCTTCTCTCCCTGCTGACACTACCTTCGCTTTGGGGCAACTGTTTGTCTTGCAATTGCCTCACTACTCTCTTTGATTTTTTCACTCTTTAAAACTTTTGTTAGCAAGTATAATGCTTTCATGTCAGGCTGTTTGCTCTGTAAGCCAGACACTGGCCTCTGAAGGGGTCACTTTCTAGTTGGACAATTATATTTTCAGCAGAAAATTGATAGTCTCTGTGTCTGCCTGGGAGATGCCTCTTACTGCATTACAGAACCTCTTCCTGAAGGTCCAGTCTAGGTAGCTTATGCGAGAAGAATGGGTTCCCCTAAACTTTAAGGATAACACATTACTGGGATATAGTGGTAGTCTGTTTATTTCTGGTTGCGTTAGAAACTGCTGGTGAATTGGTTTCATGTGAAAATAATTCATCTGCTGTCCTTCTAAACCAGAGTTGTTTGGAGGAGCTGCTTGGCAGTCTTTGTCACTGTTCTGTGCGCTGTTAATAATTACATGTGTCTGCAGCAAGGGGCAGCAGGCTGTTTTTTGCCATCCATAGCTCCTTGTGTACTGACAGTATCTACAGATAAAGTTTAGAAGTTCACAGTGCTGGCTTGATGTCTGTTTTATTTTAGCATTAGGTTCTTTTGGAAGAGTTTAATGCGTATCAGTCTTGAGATTTAATTTCTTCTGTTGTTTTGGTGATTTCAACGAAATCCCTTCTCACTCTTTCAGCAAAAGCAAGCCATCAAGGCGAATCAACCCAACTCCTGTGAGTGCTGAACGCCCTCTTTCAAAGCCAAAGATGTGCTTCACTTCAACTCCTGTCAGCCAGTCTCCAGCTACTCGATTTTCAGCTGGGTCAAGCCCTGAGGCCTTTACCACTGTACAGGAGGGAAACCCAACTTCTGTGATAAGCAGCAGCCTCCAAGAGGAGAGGGAGATGCTGAAGAAAGAACGGTACAGTCTGAACAGGGTGTTGAAGGGCTTGTATTGATTCTTAGTTCTCTTGATTGAAGATGGTATTGATAGGAGAGTGGAAATGACCAAAAGAGTATCTAAAACAGGTGCTGATAGTCTTAAACTTTAATTTGTCTAAAGTGTGACTGCTGTCAGACCAGTATATTAATGCACTTAGCTCATGCTTGTCATTTTAAAGGTGTACTAACTGGAATGGCAACCCTCATTTTATCTGCAGGAATCTTTACTGCTTTCTTACCATTGCCTTTTCATGGGTTTGCACATGTGGTTGTCTACTGTCCAGCTTTTCTTAGGTTGTAGAGGTGAAATGTGTTGGTTTGAGTGCATGTAATTAGGCTGTATCTGAAGACTTCATCTGTCACAGAAGGTATTGTCGAGTTTGAAGAAAATGAATTAACAGTGCAAATGTGGGGAAAATGTTAATGGAATTTAGGCAAACTAACACAGGTCAGAGAAACAGGATATGGGTAGCAGGAAATTCAATTTTAAGAAGTTTTAAAGTTGCTACCACAAATATCTGACTAAAATTGTGTGTGCTGGGAGATGAGGTGAACTCCAGCTTCTAATTTTGTCTGCTGCTCGGATACTGAGTGACTTTCCTCCATCTGTAAAAATGATATCACTGTTAGTTTGTGATGGTTGGTGCTCTGGAAAAAAAGCAAAGCATGGTAATATATAATTGCTGACACAACTGCTAGTGTTCTTTGTAGCTTTAGTTCTTGGGGAAACTCCTTGGGACATGAGTGGAATTCTTTCCTTTGGCAGACTTGCAGTTCGCTCCAGTGGGACCCGAATAGGCTGGAACAGACCCACTACATTCTCACAAATTCCCTTTTGTACAGGGCCTGTACCAGAACTGGTCAGGATTCAGACCTACTCTTCAGTGGAGCACGTATTCCAGTCTGAGTTCCACCTGCAGTGTTCCAGTAATCTGTATAAACTAAAGTAGGTGAAATAGCAGTATGTGGGCTGGATTGGACCCATGAGGTGATCTCATCTAACCCATTGTGCTTTCAACAGATTGGTTAGTGCTTGGGGCTAGGAGCTGCTGCTGTGTCCTCAGCAGTGGTGGGAAGTGAGCAGCAAAGCTAAGACAGTCTCCAGCCAACTGGGTTTCTTTTTTTGAGCAATGGCTCAAAGGGAGAAATTCATGCTGAGGTAGATGACAACATGAGGCAGAAATGAAGCTGAGTGTAACTGTGTTTTTAGAGGCTTACTGTGGTAGGTTTAAGAAGTGCTTAGCATGAAGTAGTTTTCTTCAGTTCTAACTGATCAAGTGCTTATGTTCATTGCAAGACATGTTGGTAAATAACTTTTCTGCTTCCATTTTGGGACTGATTTGTTTTTCATTGCTACAGTTCGAGGTTAGGCCAGCAAAAAAGTTCTTGGCTGCGATGAAAAATGTTTGTGTCTTCCCCATAGCCTTTCAAGCTACTTTTAAAGATTTTACTCTTGAGACAATTTGGACATAAGTGGATGTAATGTTCGCGGTGTGGATGTTTCATTGGGATGTTAAATGGTCATTTCATATTGCTGTTAATGGCTTTTCTCTTGCTTCTCATGTGTCTTATGTACGCTCCTGCATTTTGGGTGACCTCAGGCTTTTTTTAAGCAATACTTTTGTATTTAACTGAGTAATTGTTATTGATTCAGAATCCAGCAATTTAAGTAAGTAGTTTGTCCCTTCTATTGCTCAACTTGTCGATATGGGATTTCATCAGTTGTTGCATTGCCTTTGCACGTACTCATATTGATTCTTCTCAGAGCATTATTTACTTGTAAATATAGCTGGGAGTCTGGAGTTGAACCTTATTTTCACAGACTTTGCAGTGTCTAGCTGTCAGAAGTTACATGGACAATATTATTTTTTTAAGGACAGGTTCAATATTTTTAACAAATACCAATTTAGATGAAAAGAGACAGCGTAAGCAGCCAAAGTGACAGACTGCATCATCAGAGTAGGAATTTGAATGTGGTTCTTTAGCACTGCCATGCTGAAAGCTGGATTAGACAGTATAAATGATGTGGTTAGTTACTGCAGGACTTGCTTCATGCTGTGCTGGAAGGGAAAGGTCTCTCTTCTGGTTACATGGTTGCTGTGTGTCATTTAAGCTACACAGTATGTTGCTGCTCTTGAATTTCAGATGCAAGTTACTGCACCAGACATCTTCTGCAGGGATATCTCCCGATCCTGGGACTCCTACTAAGCCCACTTACACTCGCAGTGCTAGCCTTCCTGCTGAAAGCCATCTGGTGACCTGTGCGGATCCTGCAAAGGTTTCCTGCAAGAAACAGTTGGAGTGTCTGGCACAGCTCTACTCATCGTGTATAGCAGGTGAAGACTGAGATGTGAGACTGACCCTTCTGTGAGCTTTGAGCTTGTATGTGCACTGTGAGGGGAAGGCAGATAACAAGTAGAAATTCTGGCATGGTTGCTGTGTATAAATAACTCCTAAAAGAATAAGCTATGCCAACTCAGTTATTAAAATAAGTAGATTTTACATAAAAATTTAGGGAAGTAGGTGAACATGATGCAGTACTCTGACCTGTAGGAGGCTGCAGTTGCGTGATCCTATCTGATGAGGTAAATTTGAGCAACCAGACCCTTCCCTCACACATCTTTCCTTGTTGATATGTGCTGTGGCTGCGTGTGGGGAGGGCGTTCTTTGCAGACTTTGCCTTAGAACAGTTGTCTGTCTTTTTACCTTCATTCATTAAAGCAGGTTAAAACACAATATTCATCTCTAGTATCACATTTCTTCTCTTCCAGAAAATCTGGTACCGAATATTTTCCTGGAGGTTTTTTTTGTTCTGCAACTGTTAACATCTAAAGGAACTTCTGCTTCAGAGGAAGAAGAGAGTGACCTTGAAGTCAATGAAGGAAGTAAAGGTAAGCAACAGAATTGAGTGGAAAGAATGTCCTTCCATGAATGATGATGATGTGATGTAGGTAAGTTGCCCGTAGCCTGAACAGTTAGTATCCAGTGCCATAAAAAACACAGTGGGACTCATCTGAGATGCTGACAAAAATCATGTGTGTATGGAAGGTATTACTTCAACATGATAGATCAGTGTTGCTGGATCGTGTTTGAATCTACTTTTCTGCTGTTGTGTGTGAGTACCTACAGCATCTTGCTAAAACAAACTTTCAGAGAGAAGGACAGATATGTTAGTTTCTCCTCTGTTGGTTCCTACAACTCACAAGTGTTGTTATTTGCCACATGTTTCTTAAATTAAAGGTTGGGTCACGGATGTGGACACATAGGGACTGTTAATATAGATAAATAATTGTTACCTTTGAGTTTTTGGCAAATTCATACTTACTCTTGATACAGTCAGTAGTTTGATACAGGTATGAAAAGCAGAGAGTGGCTTTAAGACGAAAACTTCAGAAAACTTTATTTAACCTTTGTTTTGCTTCTCAGTGTTTCTTAGGGCTGAGCTTATGAACACAAAGTGATCATCATCAGCAGCTGATCAGTGCTTGCAGTTGGTCTGCTTGTTGTTTGGCTCTGCTTACTGTTGGCCAAAAAGCTGAGAAAGAATCTTTTCTTTCCCATACAGCATCAAACAATTTAGTTGCTGTTAGTATCAGAAAAATGGGAATTTATCTGGTGCCAGGGAATAGGAACTTCTGGAAATTGGGTACTGGTCTGGAAGATCATTTAATTCTGTGGATATGGCAGTTCATTCTTTCCTCTGGACGATATTATTGATTGCTTAGCTTATAAATTGTGATAGGTGTTGTTGTCACATATTTCTTTTTTTCCCATTAGATGCATCAGGGAGGCAGCACTTCCGAAGTGTGCACAATTGCGTTTACTTTGCTGTTCAGGTCTTGGATTATCAATATGAGTGAGTTGAGATGATTTTTTTTTTTTTTTTTTTAATTTCCTCTGCTTGTGTGTGAGATGAAGCAAGTGAAGCTTGGATCTTAGAGCTTTACTAATTCCAGGTATGGAGATTAACTTTCCCTCAAAATACCCTTAAATTTGGCTTAAATTTGGATGGCTGTGAATTTTCCTTGTGCTGGCCTCTGTGCCCAAGAAATGGGAAGTCCTGAGATGAATGCAGTAAGAAAAAATGTCCCTGCAGATGTCAGTGAGATTTGATCCATGGTGACTGGGGCTTAGGACTCTTGGTAGCTTCTTAAGAATGACGTAAACATTTCTTTGGGTCTGATCATGTTGTCATTTGTGTCTGTGTGTCTGTGGGTTTTATGGATGTTGTCTTGGCAGAATTATTTCCCATTTAGAAAAGGGGACACTGAAGTTCTTGGCTGAAAATGAACGGATTGCAACTTTTTCTCCCACCCTGCATGAGAGGCTCAAGCAGGCATATGAAAGCAGCACTGCCAAGGTAAATATTGGCAGACCTCAACTGAATGCTCTCTTATACCTCTGTGGTGATGATGTTTTATTTATGTTGGCCTTAATGCTAACTCTCGTTCCTTCTACTGTGAGTCTCTTTGTCATGTCTTCTTTGGGAAGTGTCTGAAAGTTGTTTTTTGTATGGTTTTTTTTTTTTCTCATTGAGTGAGTGAATTGCCCAATCTCATGACTGTTAATTGTGAATTGCTGCTGGCTGCCCTGATGTTGTGGACCTTAGCTAGTGGCTAAACAGAGCCAGGTTTTGCTTTTGAGATTTGTATCTAATCAACATTAATCCCAGAAAAATGGCCAACTAGTTGCAATATCATAATGTAGTTGGGGAGAAGTGAATTTGTTCCATAGCTACCGGCTTCTTTGAGGCAAACAAAGCTTGCAGTCTGGAAAAAATTGAGTTTCCTGATTGGATCATCTGAGTCAGGGAATTGAAGCTTGATGCTAGGAATGCATCTATTTTCTATTTAGTTTCATGCATCCCATTGCATTTGCTAAAGAAAGTACAGCGCGCTTCCTGAGAGTAGAGCACATCAATAACTGATCAGTTTAGCTAAAATTATAGATAAGGTTTTTTGTTACTTGAAGGCATAGACTTTTAAAATAGGAGACAGAATACAGAAATTGTACAGAGGCTTCTGTCCTCCTGCACTCTCAGAAGCCTTGTGTTGAAGATATGCTTTGGCTGTTTGCAGATCATTCTTTCCACATTGTATGAATACTAATTGCAATCTGTTGATTGCAGTAAAAAAAAGAAGTTGCTTTCCTATAGAGATAAGAAGCTTGCATTCATGAGTGATTCTGCCTGTGGTGTAATGTAGATTTTGCAGCCGTTGGTGTTTACCAGCAGTTAGCAACTGGGAAATGACTAGAGTCTGAACAACTCAGTGATTCCTGTTTTCACTAGCACCTCTCTCCACTGCTTATTCTGGGTGTCAGATTGTTGGATAAATTACACTTGCATTTGCCTAATTGTTGCTTTTATGTTTTCAACAGGTGTCTCTGCTGCTGCCGTGCTCTGTGCAATCTGTTTCTTTCCAGCCGGAAACCGACAATCGTTCTAACTTTCCCAGTGACAGAGCATTTCATATATTTAAGAAACAAAGGTAAGATTCTTTTACTGTTACTGTATGGCTCACAAGATATTATTTGCCCATAGTTGTGAACAAAAGATGTCAAGAATGTCCCATTTATGTTACATACTGTAGATTTTCACTGTAATTAAGAAAAGTCTTTGTCCATCTTGACTGCAGGAGCTAAATGTTTAATGTTTTTAGTGAAGAATAGCCTAATTCTTCAGGAATTTTTGAGGCTTCTGGTAAATGCCAGTACATTGTGGCACCGTACATATAGACTGCTTCTGAATATATATCTGGTATGCTTTGTATTCTTCCTGCCACCTCCCTCCATGCTTGCAGCATCAGAGTGAGGGGAGAATGGCAAGTTGTCTTGGTCCTTTTTTTCTCCTCATAGGTATTATTTTGTGTGGCTTATTTTTTCCTGCTTCTCAGTCTTCAGTATGTCTGATAAATGGGTGTTTTGGTCATTCTGTCTGACCTCGGGCATAACAAGCTTATGTGCTTGCTGTTCAAAGACGTGGAAAATGGCAGTTTGCTGAAGTACTGCTAATGTTTTTGAGTTCTGCAGAAGTATCAGAACGTGTATCAGATGCTTGAATTACTTAATCTGAGGTAGAGTCTCACTGGGTAGTTCAGAAGCAATCGAATGCTCAGTTGTTGCTACTTCAAATCTAGAAGAGTAGGAATTCACATCCTTAAATATCTTGGTTAACAGGGATATCTTTTATGAACTGCTGCGTGAATGGGAAGATAACCATGAAAAACCTGGTTGGGACTTTGAAAGAGTTCTGGGCAGCAAGATCAGGTAGGAGTCTTCTGTAACCCCATCTAGAACTGAAGTTTAGCTTTAGTGTAGCTAAATTACTGGTGCAACATATCAGACTCAGCATCCTAATTTCTATGTTCTTCCTAATGGTCTCAGCTGTAAGGGGGTGTGCTTCTTGGCAGGTAGTGTCTGTGCAAAGTTGCTTCTATATTCTATATAGAATTTTCAACTCTCCTCTTAAAGAAACAAGGTATAAGTGGTGGTGGCCTAATGTGATGAGTCTTGGTGTAACTCTTACCCTGTTCCCAGTCACAGAAAGAGTTACTCTCACAACCAGTACGTTGTGGTCTGAATGCATTTTTGTGCATAGCTCATATTTCCAGTGCCCCACTCCTTCTGAGCATGTATGTGCTATATGTACAGAAACTTTTATCTCTTGTAAGTATTTCAGCAGGTTCTGGTGTCTTGGCTCTGAAAATAAGACTATTTTGTCTCTTCATATGAAAAGCAAATGGTTTTATTTATTTACTGTGTAATCAAAATACAATGTATCTATGAAGAAACCACTGTGTTTTTGAAAGCAGTTGCCTTGTGGGTTTGTGTGTTAATCTTAACCACCAGTCTACTGAAGTTATATGGAGCAAAACAAGGCTGAGGTTTAAATGAGGAATGTTCATCCCTTTTGGGCATCAGAACTACTGCTTTTTTGCTGTTTTCTTACTTGCATCTATGTGAGCTCTCAGCACACTGCATAGGAGGAAATGGGAGATGACTGTATACTTTTTCTTCCTAAATAAAGGTATTATTGCAGGAAAAGAAGAATGTCTTTTTGTCTCTAAGGCTGTGTTTGCTCTGCAGACACTAAGGAAGAATCCAGGGAGAATTTTTGTTTCCATGATCAGCAAATGGGGCTTGCAGCCTGGCTGCAAAGAGGCTCCTTTTTTCAGTGGCCTTTGAAAACTGAAGATCACTTTCTTAAAAGCTGTTAGTTTGTGATTTTGATGTAATTTGAAGTTAAAATACTATTTTTGTACCACAAAGATCTAGTCAGCATTTTGTGAGGTTTTCCTTCACAGGGCCATGATGGCTCACCTGTCTGCAACCTGCAACCACAGCCATTTTGCCAGGCTCTTTCAGAAGCAGCTCACCCAGGTAAGTTCCTCAGTTCTTGTTCTTTTTTTTTTTTTTTTTCTTTTTTTTTTTTCATGAAGATATGTGTCAAAAGGGATTTGATCCTTCCTCAGCCTGAGAAAACAAGCTGTCTTGCAAATTTGAGACTTTTGAAATTTTTTCTTTTTTGGGAGAGGCCACTCTTTAGGAAGAGAATTTCCTGCATTTTCTGGAAATACAGATCAGTGATGAGTTACTGATCCTTATCCAGTTGTAAGGCACAGTGAGCATGTCATGAGTTGTAAGAACTTATTCTTTGTGGTTATTTACCCTTGACATTCTAGTTTTAGAACAATTAATTTTTAGAAATGATAACAGTACATTTTGATGTGTATGAAATGAAGAGGTTTGCAGTTCCATTCCTTAGCAACATTAGTATGCTGCCTTTAGAGAGTCTCACGTTCTTCTGTATATTAGCCAAACAGGCTCTTTTTGGTATAGTATTGCAGTTGTAGTTTGCAGGAGTTTTTTTGACCAGTAGCTGAAGGAATGAAAAAAGAAAGGATGCTCCTGACTGGAGTATAAATTCTTGCTGTATTCTCTCTATAAGTGGCTGGCTTATTGGTAGATTCTTTTTGGATAGCAGAATAATCACAAAAAACCCACTCACATTACATGAAAGATGTGAGCCATTGAATTCCTCATGTTCAATCTGAATTTGCATCAGTGTTCTGTCAGGTGAAGACTGTGCAAGTGATGGAGGTTCCTCCACATGCAAATGTTGACTGTTAGATGTGCCTGAGTTAGTTGTGTGTTTTCCATCTCTCAGAATCTCTAGGCTGTTTATGGCCAAGGTGGGTAGCATGTCTTGACATGAGGTAAAGAGATTTTTCTGTGTGCGCTGGTTGATAAGACCATGCTTGAATTCCTTCTAAAACAAAATTTCATGAAGAAGGAAGAATGCATAGGGGAAGAGACAGAATGAAACGGTGTTTGATTATGAGTTTTCTACTTTCTTGTTTTTTCTCTCTCATAAAGATGTGTAAAGATCCTATTGGTGGCGGTGTGAGCTGGGGAGACACTCCAGATCAGGATGTCCTTAATATGCTGGGTCCTGATAATCTGAGCCGTCTGAAGAGGTTGCAGGAAAGATTTGTTGTTCCTCAGAGCATCAGGGGACCTTGCCCACCCCCTTCATTCCCAGGGTGCCAGCAGTTCTTCAGGGACTTCATCCTCAGCGCAGGAAGGTCAGCTGGTTACTATTTCCATGGCAAAGTGTGGGGTGTGTGGGGAAAACTGTGTTGCTGTTGCAGCAGGGGTGTTCAGAGGCCTTGGGGCACAGTGAACCTAGGTAGAGCATATCAGGAATATTTTAAAGCTGCATATCATCACACTTAATGTCCTTGGCCAGTGAGCATGTTAACAGCCAGGTTCTGTTTGGGGCATGGAGTACATTTCTGCACTACATTAGGCTGGATGATAATCACTGAACCATAACATCCTGTCACAGGCTACCTGCATTTCCCAGGGCCGAGAAGTGCAGACATGTATAGCAAGGGCACTGGCCTGTCCAAACATTTCTTGTGCAGAAGTGTATGGAGCAAAGGAGTTAGAGGATGGAAGCCAGTTTCTTGGTTTTCTTGAATGAGTTTTTCCCAGTCCAGAGCATAGCATATATGGCAGATTTGAATGTAAGTTCATTTACTTCTTTACTTCCTGCTTAGACAGATCCGTATTATTATCCTTTTGCTGGGACTTACTAAAGTGTCTGCTTCGAAGGGCTTAAGAGTGAAAAAGAGAGTCAGCCAGTGCTAGTTTTATCACTTAGTTTATTTTCTATCAATTGCTTTGTTTGTCATCTAATGTTTGATATAATTGAGAGACCATCTTTAAATTTTGTGGTGTGTTAGTTGAGGTTGTACTGCTATTTGCATCCCAATCTGACTCATCATCATCTTTTGCTGAAGTTACCAGTTCAATCAGCACCTGGTGGATAGCCTGTGCCTGAAGATACTTGAGCTAGATGGCCTTACTCTGGTGGAGCATGAGCACTGTGACGGGGAAACAGATATGGATGAACAGGTAAGGCTGTATTTTGCACATACATCTGGCTGAAGTCTCCCTGAACTGAACCTGTACTGAAAGAGCTGTTTTGTTTGCAAGCTGTTTTAAGTTTCTACCTGTGAATTTACGGGACAAGGTTTTCTTTCTTCTGTTTTGTCATAACTGTAATTTGTACAATGTCAAAGCCCTGCCCATTTACTCATGTGTTTCAGAATGTCTCATAGAATTGTCTTAAGAGATGAGGTGCTAGTTTGAAATGTGATCTCCTGTGGAGGAGCCTCTTTTTATACTGCTAGCACCTTGTGTTAGATCTGTTTAATCACTGAAATAACTGAGTTTGGTTGTTGCATTCAGTTCCCATAGCTCCTTTATTGTTGCTATTCCATGCAGAAAGACCCACTGAATTTGCGGTCAAGCCTGTTCAGGTGTCCCTTTACTCACCTATACTTATCACAAGTATCATAGCTTTTAGACTGTTAGCAAAGTAGCGGCCAGAGATACACGAAAACTTGCAGAGGAGTAGTGGTGCAAAGGAGGCAACAAAGGGTCCGTTCTTGTTGTCTCCAAAGTTGTTAATACGAATATATGACTGAGCAGCTTCTTGTTCTAGAAACCTCTCAATATCTTCTCATGGTAAGTGACGCAGTAGAGGCAGAACCAATTTAAAATGTGTGTGACAAATACGCATTTTGGAAACATTTATGGAAAGCATTGATGAAGCTATGTGGCCCTTTTTACATGAAGGGAATAGAAGTTTATTGTGGGTAGTGGCTTTGCCAGCTCAGGGTGATATTCCTCAGCTTGTTTTTATTCATTGCAGGATGAAAAGAAGCGTTTCACTGTGGTACTGTTAAGCTTGAGACTCCTTGCCAAATTTCTGGGCTTTCTTGTATTCTTGCCGTATCGCACTGTGGAACAACCAACTAGAGACCTGCAAGACACTGCAGTAGCATTGAGGAACCAAGTAAGAAACCAAGCACTTCAATCTAATGTGGCTATTGCTTGATAGGCAGGCTTCCTAATCCAGTAAGGGTATTATGAATAGTTAGCCTGTTCAAAGCAAGGGAGTGATTTCTGGGAAGGTGTTACACTATTCTGTGCCCCATCACACGTTCTGAACCTGGAAATAGAAGAAAAATTTGTATAACAGAAAAAGGGAGCAATGCATTGATGGTGAGGTACGAGGTGCTGTGTTACTTCTGCTAATCTGGGGCTGCTATATCAGAACTCTGATGAGTTTAGGTAAAACTTGCCTTTTTAGTGTAAAATCCAGCTACCAGGAGTGATTTGGTAGTTTTTCACTCACCTCCTAGCAGTGTGATGTAATGAATGCAAGAGACAGGGGTTAAATCTTGACTCCACCTGTACCCAGTCATGCTTTTAGTGTTACAGCCTTGTATTTGAAAGTCCCAGTGGGACTTGTGGTTGCTGTCGTAGCATAGTTTCTGCCTCTCCTGCTGTACAGAGAAATGTTTTCATTAGCCAAAAGAGTCACCTTTTATTTGTACAGAAGAAATCTTACGAAGAATAGTAATGATATAGAAAAATAATAAAATAATAAAAAAGATAACTTGAAGTTGCTGCTTTAACTTTTTTTGTTCATTAAGACTTTGCCTGTGCTGGACATATTGAAGCTTCTGAGACGATCCATTCGGAACCAGCGTTCTGTCCTCACTATTCCTTGGATTGTGGAGTTTCTTTCCCTTGTGGATCATATTGCTCCTTTCCTTGATTACTATAGGAAGGTATTTTGTCTTTTGCTGCAGGTATACAGGTAAGAGCCTGGGAAAATATATCAGTTTAAAAAGCACTTCTGTGCATGGTTTTGTTTGAGAATACATGCTGGTGCTAGTTTGAATTTCCTATAAAGGTACTTTTTTGTGTGCAAATCATGAGCATTCATATCTTAGATAGCGCTGCAAAGGGAGGATATCTTAAACAGAGAGATGCAGTAAGTTCATGTTTATTGAGTAAACAACATTCTTTAAATTCTCACTCACCCATTCTACATCTGCAGCTGCAAATTTTAAACCTGGAATTTAAACCTCAGACCTGCAGGGTGAGCAGTGCCTAATTAATGCTCTAGTTTTTTTTGTGTTGTACATGAGGAAAATTTGAAGTACATTCTAGAGAGTTGCTTAACACTGGTTTCTCCAGTGTTAAAACAGCACATTACTCAAATGTGCATGTGCAAAAGAGTAGAATTTGCCCTCCATTCTGTAGGCAAACAAGTAGGGAATGTGTGCATGATTACAGATAGTATGATCAGAAACTGAGTGGTTTGGAATGTTTTTCCTGAAAGTAAATTGCAGAAATGAAATCTAACACTGCCTCTTGTTGCTTTTTATGCATGGCAGGCTAATGGTCCTTTCTGAAGACAAAGAGATGAGTTTCCTGAACAAACTGCTGATCCTTGCAGTTCTGGGTTGGCTTTTTCAGGTAATCTATTGCGTGCACACAGATTTTCCCCAACGAAAAGGCAGACCATGGGACCCAATAAATACTCAATATTGAAATGAATTAAAACACTTGAAATTACTAAGTTCTTTTTGTGCTATTTTGGGGTTCAAACAATTCTCTGTATTCTAATAGAGAGCTGTTGTCCTGTAGTCAAACTGTGTGAAGTAACTTTTTTTCCCAGTATGAATTCTAATTGCTGCTGAAGCACACTTAGTCCTTAAATCCGCATCCTTGTAAGAACATTGGCAAATTTGTGTTAGAACTTGGGGCACAAAGGTGGGGTGCTAACTGGCATCCTTGAATGAATGGGGATTTTTTTGTTGGATCAAAGGATAGCATGTGATAAACTTTTAAAATTCTTTTTTGTCTTCAGATGGAAGTAAGGTGATTTGTTAGCAGGAATTTGCAGGAAAGGTTAAAGGAACCATAGGGGAGGGTAAGGAGGGTGGCATGCATAATAGTGATTAAATTAAATCTTTAATTTTATGGGGAAAAGTCTCCTTATGGCAGAGAGGATCCTTGTTATTTTATTTTATTTTTTAATGGTTAAAAAACTACTGTCTTCTTTCAGAAATGGTGTAAGTTGACTGCTATTTGGGCTGTTCCGACTGGGGTTTCTGTTTCAGGTTCCATCAGTCCCTGAAGAGTTGTTTTTTGCCACGGATGTCAGGCAGGAGGCATTGGTGATGGATGCTGTGACATCGGCTCAGGCTTTGGTGAGTTAGCGCAGTAGCAGGCCCTCTGAATCTGTGGATGAGGGTGGACCTCCTATGGCCTCAGGAGTTTAAGATTTTGTCAGGAACTTGGCTTCGGTGCACCTGCATTGAGTGAGACTATCTAGGCCAGTGTCATTCTCTGGTTTGTCCAAGTTTCTAGTTTGCATTGCATTCTGGATTGCCAACTGTATGTGTTCAGAACTCAGGGTTTTGTCAGGCAAAGGACATCTCAGCTGTGATAACGGCTCACAGAATAGATGCTAAGTTATGTGGGAGGATCACATACCATTCTCTGATTATCTCAGTACAAAGTGAGCTGATTAAATTGCAGCTCTTCCTTCAAGTAACAAATAGTAATTGTGAACTCAACAAAAATAGTACAGTAGGTCTGTCAAAACAAGATTACTATTTCTGGTGTCACCTGTTGACCAGTTGCATGATAAAGAGTGAGTAAACTAAAAATAATTTGAGCAAGCAGAGAAGCACGTGTGATGTATTAGGTAACTCCCAGACATGCAGGAGAATAGATGGTATTCTGTGAAAAATCAGCAGTATGTTTTTGAAGACATATGTAAGCCTTGTCCAAATTAGAAACCTCTGTTTTGCATCATCTCTTTAGTGGCAGAGATGAGATGCAGAGGTAAGTGAATATTTTGCAAATGAGTACACTACATGGCTGCCTATGCCCGTGGGATCAGAAGTTGCTTTTCCTCCAGTGCCTCTGCCTGTACTGTGTCATACTGGGGTGGTGTTACTCCATATTGTGGTGTTCTAGCAAGTCTGGGTGAAGACACCTGCAGAGGCTTAATGTGCAGCAGGTGTTCCTCGTTTATTCTCCTCTGTGGTTAGGCTCCTGTTTTACAAATAGCAGCTGTGGCAACAGTCCTGGTTTTCTAACTATCAAAATTTAGTTGGGCTTCGACAGCGATCAGAAGAAAAGGTTGAGATATGCTTGGACTGCAAAGTACATAATTTTACCGTGAATTTGGAATCTAGTTGTTTCTGTTGTTTTCACAGAATGGCAGTTTTGAAACCTGCATGTGACCACGTGTATAAGATTTCTTGCTGTGTTGCTTCAGCTTTTCTTTTGTTCTCTTGTCAGGACTCTGTGCCCTTGGTGGATCAGCAGTTACTTTATACCTGCTGCCCCTATCTTGGTCAGTATTTTTATTTATTTATTTATTTATTTTTTGGTCCTAGCATTCTTTTGTCCTGTGAGTCCTTGGATTGTCTTTCTTACCCCTCCTCACAGCTTTGGGTCTCAGCTGTGTGTAAGTGAACCTTGATTAAAAATCTGTATTGGAAACACCTGCAACTGAGAATAGTTATTTGATAACTCTAGGGGAGGGAGGCTACACAGTCAGGGCAGTTGTACAGAGCTTGAATGCAGAGGAAAAGGAGAGCTCGTCCTTTACAAACTGAAAAGAAACACAATAATGAGTAAGTATACAACTTTTGCATCCTAGGTACAGGCGTTTGTACTGTGAGAAGTATCTTGAACTTTGGGTGTGTTTCTGTTACTAGGCAGAGGGGAAGAATCCTTTTGAGCCCTGCTGCTTTATCAGGTTGTTGTCTCAGACATCTTTTTCTTGGAATGATTGATGAAGTCTTCATGTGTAGAGAACAGAATGCTGGATGGTGGGATGGTTCTGTGCTTCTTGGGACTTGGCTGCTAGGAAGACTGTGTGATAACCCTGGTGTTCCTGCATCATGAAAACTGGAGGTTGAAGAGCTCTTTGAGCTTTTCCCCTTTTGGTTTTCTTCTGACTCTGTTGGATTTCTTTTGTAATCTTTCTTGTCTTGTTGTCCTTGTAGATTTTGTTATGCTTTCTGCTTACTGGGTTAAAAAGGGTTTCATAGAAATGGCTTTTTCTGATCCTTCTGAACAAGTCTGTACATGCCAGGGAACTTTCTGGGGGGATCCTGTTTTAGCTTTGGAGCCTGCTTTACTCTGCCCTGCCAGTTAGATAGGTGGAATGCTTCTCTGTTTCTGCTCTTCTGAAACTTCAGCTTTCACAGAAGCTGAAAGAATTTACTCTGGAAACGGGACTGACAGTGTGAATTTCTCTTTCTGAGTTTTTGTTTGTTCCCTTGCTTATGGGATGATGACTGCTTTTACATGTCTCTCTGTACAGGAGAGCTGCGGAAACTACTTGCCTCTTTTGTGGCTGGTAGTGGAGTAAAAAATGGTGGCTTTATAAGGAAAATCACTCCAACAGCTGCAGAGTCCTTGGCACCAAAGACTTCCATTACACAACGGAAACTGCAGGTAATCTGGAAGTCACAAGTGAAAGCAGAGTAGGAGGAATTCCCACATGGCAGTAGGGCACACAGTGGTATCCCAGTGTTAGGGAAAGAAAAGTATGGACTTAGACAGCAAGGGATGTTGTGTTTGACAGTCTTCAGTCTTCGTTATTCTGGTTAAATCATGTGGCTGGGAAACCACATGGATGTTGAAATCTAGAGAAGTTTAGCAAGCATTTTTAGAATAACTATCTCTTCTTTAGCATAAAATGTTGGCACATCTCTCACCAACTGCTTTTAGTTAGGTTGTAGCCATGCTTTTTGTAGAGTGTAGGAGCATGCAGAATTAATTACCAGGCGTTTAGGAGAGGGTTCTTTGTTTCCAAAAACAAGCCCTATGTGGTGAGTTACCATTAGCAGCTCCTGTCAGTGCTTTCCCATTCTTCTCTTTACTGATCGTTTGCTTTCGTAGCTTCATGAACACTGATCGTGAACTTTGAGTTAAGTGATTAGGAGGAAATGAGAAATGGATAGTTTCCAGAGGCACCAAATATTGCTGGAGAAGAATGCTCAAGTGTAGGCAAATTATGTGCCTTGTAGCACAGAATGTATGGCAGTTCTGTCTGCTCCTGTAATGAGGAGAGGAGGATGTGGGTGGAGTGCTCTAATCAATTGTAGTGCTTTTCTTTTGAACAGGTAGAGCTGGAACAGGCATTCTTCCACAACCAGCCTCCCTCTCTGCGGAGAACAGTTGAGTTTGTGGCAGAGAGAGTGGGATCAAACTGTGTTAAGCACATCAAGTAAGTGCTGGTGATCTGTTCTGTGATGTAAGTAGTAACGTAGTACTAACGAGGCAAAGAGATGATCCTTTAAAGTTGTGTGTGCAGAGGAGGAGGAATGGGGGAAAGAAAACTTCAGAGCATGCTGTACAGCAGAACACCAAGGCTGTATGGGGTTATGACGTTATGTCCAGTGACATCAGATTTCCTTCACGGAGGGGGGGATTTATGATGGGATGTAAAGAGGAGGATTGCATGATTGTGGGGCACTTGGAATGTGAACGTGGAGTAGCATTTTGAGATTTAGTATCTGTTTCACAGCATTCTTGCTAATTATAGAAAAATGTAGGTTGGAAGGAACTGGAAGTTGGGGGTCATCTTGTCCAAATTCACGCTCAAAGTAGGGCCACTTATAGAGTTATATCAGGTTGCTTGGCACCTTGTCCAACTGAGGTGTGAAAGCCTCCAGGGCGGAGATTCAGCAGCCTCTTAGCATCTTGTTTCAGTGCATAATTTTACCTGTATTTGTGAAAAATGTTTCCTTATCTTCTATCAGAGTTTCCATTGTTGCAGCTTTGTGTATCTTGTCTTTAATACTTTTGCTGTACGTTTCCTGGAAGTCTTGTTCTCTGTTCTCTATGACCCTTTCCTCCCACTTCACCTTCTCTAAGCTAAATGAGCCAGGCTCCCCCAGTCTCTCCTTGTAGGTCATGTGCTCCAGCGTCCCAGCTGCGTTAGTGGTCTCAAGTGCCGCATCACAGTGGTGAGGGGAACAGTAGCTTCCTCTTGACTTGCTTGACTGCGCTCTTGGTAACCTGAGGCCAGTGAGAAGCCACTCTTCTTTGGTACAGCCTGTCTGCTGGGAACGCTAGATCCTCTTCTGGAGAGTTGTCCCTAGCTGATAGACCTTGGCCCTTACACCCAGTACAGAATCACTACCCCGCTGTCAAACCATTTCTTCACCTTGTCGGGATCCTTCTGAGAGGCAGCCATGGCTCCTCACATGCCCTTCATAAACTTGCTGAAGATTTACTCTGTCCGGTTGTCCAACTTAAAGGCATTAAGCAGTATCAATCTGTGAGGAACTCTGGCTGTACTGTGCTGCTGGTGACATCTCTGCTTTTCTGACCACAACTCATTGAGACTGTAGAAGTATTGGTGCCAGAAAAGTTACTGTGTAACCATTTATTTCTGTTAAAACTCAAACTTTTGACTGTGGAGTGTTAATGCTATTGTGATATCTCTACTTGCTACTTTTTTCCTTATCTTTTTGGTATTAAAACAACAACAACAACAAAGAAATGGTGTGATTAATACTGTTTTATTAGAATAGCTAGTTGCATTTCTGCCTGAGAGAGAGAGGTATCCTGAAATGAGGGAAACAGCTGATTACAGTTAGCGTGCATTGTTCCTTTTATTGATTTCAGTATGTCTGAATTGTTTTATATTTTGTTTTCACAGGGCGACACTGGTAGCAGAGCTGGTTCAAAGGGCTGAAGTCATGTTGCAGGATAAAGTGAAGGAGGAGGATGCTAATCATGATAAGCTGCTTGAAGAGGTGTGCGCTCATCTGTATGATGAAGGAGCCCAGGCACTTATCAAAGGCAGAGAGTAAGGAGGAGAAGTTACTTAAACCCGTGCCTTCCCTTCTCTTCTTATTATGGAATCTGTAACTCTAATCTGGCTTGGCCTGTCTTGCTCAGGTTCTGGTAATTACAGACCCTGACCTCTGCTCTTCTTAGGGTGACTGTCTGCTGTGCCTCCAGCCAGTTAACGCCATATTTGTAGGAAGGAATAAAGGTGCTGTTTGTCCCTCTGCATCCACCTCCAAACTGGCATTTACTGCAGTTGTTGTATTTCCCTTCTTTGGAAAACTGAGTATTGCAGCTTGGGGGCTTGTAATTCTTTCCTTATCTGGTCCTGTTGGCTTGGCTTATTTCTCCGCAGTTTTCCAGCTAATTTTGACTGTAGGAGGACATGTGAAAATTCCTGCAGTAATGAACATCTGACTATTGTGCAAGAACTTTCTGTAATACAGAGACATGTTATTTTCTTGCAGATTTTGCAAAAAGAAAGGCCCTGAGGCAGTAAGGGTCTTACTGCCGGAAGAAACATCTGCAGCAGTACGTATTTTCACAAAGACTCCTTATAGGCCTTGACTCTGAGTTTGTATTATCTTTTTTTCTCTTGCTGCCTCGCTTACCCCTTAATAACTTAGGACAGTGGAATTTACTGATGTGCTGACGTAGTACCTGATAGCTAAGGAGAGTCATCTCTGTCAGGCTGTGCCTGAATATCACACTAAAGTGATACTCTAGCCAATAGCTAACTGCTGTGACTAGACTGGTACGTAAATCACGTGTATCTTGCAAGGATAGTGCTTCTGATTTTAAAATCAACTTCACAAATAATTGATAATTTTTGTATGGGTTCAGCGGGGTTTGTTCTGCTGTTCAGAGTTAATGGTTTGTCTAGAAATGATGTTCTATTTAAATGTTGCATGTCCATATTAAGCTGTATCTCTCTGGAGTTTTTTTTTCTGATTTTTTCACTGACTGTTAGTGTTGTGGTATTAAGCCTCCTATACCTCCTCCCTGCGAAGGTTTTAAGTAGTGCAGAAGACATTGCAGTGGAGCTGGCTACTGAGAAGGCCTGTGGCTGGCTTTCTGCTAATATTGCAGGTGAGCTTCCTCACTCTGAACTTCTAACCTGTATATTACACTCTTTCTGAGATCAAGGGGTTGAAGTTTATTCTGGTGCTATGAAGTACTTAGGTGTAAGAGTGGAGGCAGGCAGGAATT
Organism: Tragopan temminckii; assembly: GCA_028571105.1. Lineage (NCBI taxonomy): Eukaryota > Metazoa > Chordata > Aves > Galliformes > Phasianidae > Tragopan > Tragopan temminckii. The sequence continues at coordinate 21,332,143 of JAOWBP010002559.1, read as the reverse complement.
GCGCTCCCTTTTCCTTTAGTGGGAAGCATGCAGTTGCTCTGTCCCTCCTTCTTTAGTAATAAAGGGAGTGATTTCTAGCTCCACAAATCTTCTTCAGAGACTTTTCAGTCTTGGCCCTTGTGAGTGATTTTTAGTTATGGAGGCTGTTAGGATGGTAAGAATGAGTGCTTCTGAAAATATCATTCAGGCTGAGTTTGTCATAGCATTTCAAATGTAGGATACAGACAGCTATCAAGTCACCTTATAGTCCATATGTGTAGAGAACTTCTGAAAACTTCTGTACAACAAACACATCTTCAACTGTGTATGTTTTCAGCAGGCTGAAGGCAACTGTAGTCCTTTTAATCTGTAATAGTGTTCTGGCAGCTCTTCAGAGTCTCTCAAAATCTACTGTTTCAGGAGATGCTGCCAAGAATTTGGGGAAGACTATCCAGCACCATTTGCAGCAGCAGGAGATTAGTGTTTTGGATGCTGGTCAAAATTTATTTTGGTACAAAACATACATCTTCTGTGGGCACAGTGATTGAACTGTCATGCTGATTCAGCTTTCTTCTTTGGTAATGCCTCCTGGCTCAGCTACTTTGTTCATTACAGCTACTGAAACACTTTTTATGGAAAACGAAATGGGTTCCCAGTGGTATCTGGTAGTAATGGGCAGCTCCTCACTTGTGCCTCTGACCATTAATATAGTGGGAGCTCAGAGTCAGGAGGGTATGAAAGTGTGAAGTCCTTTCCTCACTCGCAGTGGCTCTCAGAATGGGAGGCAGATATGGGTAGTATTTGGAAACAGGTTGTCTGCCTCCCTGGACAGAAAAGTGGAAGTAGATGGGTTATATTTCTTTTTTTTTTTTCCTTTGTAGCACTGATTAAAAGAGAAGTGAAGGCAACATTCAACAGAATGCTGAAAGTCCCAGGGCTTCCCTTGCCCAATGAAGATGCCGTGGAGTTGAGAAGGGACTGCTCTCCAGGCTGTCTGCACCGTGCACCGTTTCCCTCTCAAATAATCAATGAGATTAAAGTACGTGCTTCCTGGCTTGCTGTCTTTCCCTTATTCCCTTTTTATTTTTCATCTGTGTTTGAAAAGCACTCCTCTGTCGTAGGGCCAAAGATCTGTTCGTGGGAAGTGCGGAATATTAGCAGCTCAATCACTGTTGTCTTTTTCATCAAGGATGTGCTCTGCATTGCTGTGGGCCCACGGGATGAAGGGGAAGTGATTGATCCTGGCTGGCTGGAGTGCTTGCTGGGTAGACTGAGTCAGACACTTCGGTGCAGAAAGGTAAAAGTTAAAAAGTAGCGAAAGTGGTAACAGTGAAAACGTTGGACTACTTTGAGCCATTTTCGTGCCTTTTCGCCTTGTCCGTCAGTTGAGTTCAGGCAGAGAACATTAAACTCAGTTCAAGTTTGCAAAGTTGAAACAGCTGCATTGCATTTGTTAGTCTCCAGATGTGCTCATTGCTTACAACTTGTCTTTGTGGACTTCTTTGTCCTTCGGGATCTTGTCTTTCAGTCTTCGCTGGTCTCCTGATTGCAGCTCTGTGCTTCCTGCTGTAAACCGCCTGCTATCCTCTGATGCTTTTATCCCCTGATATTTTTATCCCTTGTGAAGTGCTGTTTTGTCCAGTTTGCAGTGTGGGGACAAAGATGCAACTCTTTCTGTGTTTTCCAGTTCATGTGTCCCACATCAGAACAGCAGCTGGCAAAGTGCACGGTTGAGTTGGCTTCTTTGCTGGGTAAGTTAGTCATGAAAAGCTATTTAAGGCTAAATTGTGTTGTTAACGTTCTCTTGAATCCTTGGCTTCAGAGATTTTGCTATTTAGAGCTCGTGATCTTTGGTTCTCTTGGTGCCATTGAGTCTGTTGGCTGGTTTTTTGTTTTTTTTTTTTTTTTTGTCAAATTTGGATGGTTGTTCTTATTTTCTTACGCCTTCTGTGGAGGTTACTAACTGTCCTTCATATCTGGTGCTCTTATTCACATCTTCATCGGTTTTCCTTTATTGAGATCTTTATTTAAATGTGCTATATTTTTTCAGTTTTTCTTCTCCTAAAAATGCTGTTGTTTTTTTTTCCCACCTAAAAGTGAAAGCCTTATTTCCTTCAATTATATTTTCATGGCTTTTTTTTTTTTTTTTTAAATTTCCCCCTGTTGCTCTGATCTGTTAAGCACAGTGCTTTTCTCAGTATGAGCTTGCTGTCTGTATGCAGATGTTTTCTTCTTGGGCACCCCATTTTTAGAAACTTTTAAAGGAGTTTTTACACAGTTCACTTCTCGGTCCATGTCTGAATATATCAAAATGTCATTTTAGGGGATAGCAATGCAAATCTGTCCATTTCCATTAGACTGTACCTAGGAAGACCTGATACTGTCCCCTCTGTGTATGTTTAGCTGCAGTTAAATACTGTAGGACTTTATTTTGACTTGTGTAAACCCTGCCAAAGCTATGTATAACTGTTTAATCTTTCCTAGATTTAAATGGTGTTTTCCTCTGTTACTCTTTTCTTTGGAATCGCACCTAGTTCCTATTTTATTAAATGTTACGCTGACTGAACAGAAACTGAAATAATCACCTTTCAAGATTTGGGACTGTATGCCAACTAACTTCTTTATCTCAGAGAAATATAAATATATTTCTATATAATGTCTCTTAGTATAGTTTCATAGCACACTTTTGCATGTTTCAGACTCTACTCCCCTTATGTTCAGTGGTTTATGCTCAAGATGTGTTTTTACTTTAGTGATACCTTAGTTATCAGCTATGCAAAATCTGCTGTTGGACTGGGCTGATGGCTGTAGAAGGAAAACGCGCAGGTGCAGTAGTTCATCTTCCTTCTGTTTCTTACAGTTTCAGGTCGTGTTCCTCTCAGTCTTGGGATCAAGCCCCCAGAGGAGAGCTCCGAGCGGCTCCGAATGAAGAATAATCCCACATATGATCTTCTGAAACTGCTGCTTTCTGTCTGGAAGGAGGACTTTGGGACACCTGTTCCTGTGCAGCTGATGTTCAGCAGGAAGAACATTGGCTATCTTGCAGAAGTGAAGCAGCAAGAGGTAGGGTTTATTAATCTCTGAGGAGTTGCCAGTTACCTGCTCTAGTCTGACACGTGCATATAGAAGTTATCTCACTTGCAGTGTGAACTGATTGCTTGTGGGAGCAAGGCTGGCACCATCAGGCTTCATTCACAGGGGTAGAGAAAAAGAGGGCTGCACAGTTATCAGTCTCCAGTATTTGCCTTGGGGGCTGTTGGGAAGGCACAGCTTAATTTGGAAGCAAGTGATGAAATGGCCACTCAGATCGAAGTGATTATTAGGACTGAACACACGTGACTGTGCAATTGATCACCTCTGTCTTCTTTCAGCTTTCATTTTTGTATACACGTGGTGTTACCTTACGAGATCCCCAACTAGCAAGCTGAAAATTGCCTTGCCTAGTTGCAGGCTGAAACCAACTTAATTGGGAAGGATATGAATGTTTTTCAAGCTGCTTGGAACACACAGGAATTAAATACTCAGTATGTTTTGGAACTGAGAACTAGAGATTTTTAGTTTAGCTTTGAAAATGTTATGGTAGAATACAATGTATGAACTAAAGTAATTTTGCTTATTTGTTTTGGATGTTGCTCTTTGTTTTATCCTTTTGCTTGTTTTCTCCATGTTCTGATCCAGGAAGGCAACTCATGAACTGTATTGAGATAAGGAAGCAAACACAAAATGCAGTTTTTTTTGACATGTTGATATCTTTTTTTTTTCTTTTTTTTTTCTTTGCAGTGGGATTTGTTCCATTTCATCCTTCATGGTCTTGTAGAATGTGATCTAATGCGAACCAGTGAAATAGAGAGTTGCTTGCATAGCCTTGAAGAGCTCCCTTGGCCCTCAGTAAGTACTTAGGGGTGTGTGTGTGTGAGTAACAAGTGAAGCAAAAAGTAAAGCTACAGAGTGGTGAATCCTTGTAGTTCAGTTTCCTGTAGAGGCAGTTGTTAAGTGTCCTGTTAGAATTTCCTGCTTAATACAGCAAGGGGATTGTTAACAATAACTTGTTACTGTTTGGTTGAAATCTACACCTGACTGAATCCAGAATATCCCATGCAGTGGAATCATTGCCAAGGAAACTGTAACCCAAGTTGGAGACCAGCTCAGTTACCATCTTTTACTTCATTCTGTAAGCATTTGAAGCGCCCTGGCTGAGAGGTGACCTCTTGGGAAGGGGCCTAGCTGACCACTCACCTTCAGGCCTCTTTGCCTCCCACATTCTGAATGG